>CM044001.1:122206529-122372556 GCA_024085815.1 Flaveria linearis
ATGATGCCTTAGTTACACACACATAGACACGTTTAGCTTCACTAGTTGTTCTTGCATGTTTGTTTTAAGTGCTGGATTGCTTGCTTTTGCTCATTCCTGTTAGCGGTTCTTTGCAAAAATGGTATCATCTTCGTCTGCACCTTCATCTTCTTCTCGAGGAAAGAGACCCATCTATTATGATTCTATACCTCAACCTACGGGCCTGTACGAGTGGCCCATGCGTCATAATAATAATGAGGAGTTCGATTATAACCAACTTTTTGCTTTACCATAATACCCACCGGTTCATAAGTGGGAATACTATCCATAATACATGACTAGGTTAGTTTATGACAAGAATGTTCCTTTACCTCTTGAAAGTCGGCCTCGTACTAGGTCCACTCCGGCTAGGAACTCTGACGCACCTACCTTACCTCCCATTCCCTGTCATTCTGAGCAGGCCATGGCTGCTATGGCAGCCACTGTACATCTCGAGCGTAAACTCGTTGCTGAGCTATGGGACGATAACAAAGCGTTGAATAAAATAGTACGTGAGTCAGCTGAATAAATCAAAGAATTAAATAGATGGCTCGACGCGTTGGTGGATCACCATAACAATCAGGTGGACCGTGTCACTAATCTAGTCGAGCGTGTGAATGGTGGTGTACAGCAACTCGAAAACCTGGAGGGTCAAGTCATCGCATTGAATGTAGTGCCAGAACCTGAAGAAGAAGAAGAACCAGAGGAAACATCGGAGGAGGATCCTGAGGAGGAGCCCGAGGAACAGCCTGAGGACGAGCCGGAAAACAACGCGAGATCCATCAACTCTCATTGACATTCTAGTCTATTCATTTCTTTATTCATCATACTTTCGTTTATTTTTCACACCTAGAGGGGAAGGGTTATTTCCCATCCGGCTGATATTTTGGATTTTAGTATTTGGTTTGATTTATTGTAGAGATACTTACGATTTGTTAAATCAGAAATTGTAAGTTGTGATTGTTCTGATTGTTGAAGCTAAATAAGAATTATAATAATTTAGCATACACATAACTAATAGTTTCAAATAATAATTTCTGATTAAAAGAATTGTAAGTACGTCTATAATAAATCAAACCAAATACTAAAATCCAAAAACATCAGTTGGATGAGAAACAACCCTTCCCATCTAGGTGTGAGAATGAATGAAAGTCTAAGAAATAAGAAATAAATATACTAGAAAATCAATCAGAATCAATGGATCCCGTACTGTTTTCTGGCTCGTCATCAGGCTGCTCATCGGGCTCTTCTTCAGGTTTCTCTTCCAGATCCTCCTCTGGTGCCTCCTCCAATTCCTCCTCTGGATCTTCTTTCTCAGGTTCCGGCACTGCATTATGCGCGAAGACTTGACCCTCTAGGTTTTTGAGTCATTCACCATCACTGACACGCTCGACCAGTCTAGTGAAACGGTCCACCTGATTGTTGTAGTAACTCTCGAATTCGTCGAACCGCCTCTTTAATTTCTTGATTTCCTCAGTTGACTCTCGTGCTATTTCTTCAGCATTCTATTTTCGTCCCACAGTTCGGTAGTACGTTTACGCTCGAGATGTAGAGTGTCAGCCATAGCTGTCATGGCTTGCTCGGGGTGACAAGGAAGGGGAGGTAAAGTAGGTGCATCGGGGGTTTCTAGCTAGAGTAGACCTTGTATGAGGCCGGCTCTCAGGTGGTAAGGGAATATTATTCTCCTGAACCAAGCTGGTCATGTACTGTGGATAGTATTCCCACCTATGAACTGATGGGTACTGGTGTAAAGCAAACGGCTGGTCATAATGAAACTCCTTGTTATTGTTATGATGAAGTGGCCACTCGTACGGACCCGTCGGTGGAGGTGTAGCATCGTAGTAGACAGGCCTCTTGCCTCACGAAGAAGAAGACGCAGATGAAGATGATGTCATTCCAACAAAGAACCGCTCACAGGATGAGCAATAGCAAGCAATCCAGCAAGTAAGGCAGACAAACAAGGACAACTAATGAAGCTAAACATGTTTATGTGTGTGTAACTAAGGCATCAGGCTATTATCTAAATGCAATGCAAATGAAATTGATAATTCATTTTGAATTTTCTAAGTTTTTGGAGGATTTTAAGTCTGTGTGGTAGTTTTTAGCTTGAAAGTAGTTTCATAATGGTTTATGGAGAGTGTTATGTAGTTCAACAAGCAGACTTTAGATTTTTTTTACGTTGAATCTGCTTATATGACTAGAAGACTCTAAAGTACATGACATGTTCTTGGGTTGCCATATTTCAATTACTATTTGAAAAAGTCAAAGTTCGTGGTTGGGATAACAGACTCCATATAAACTACTTTAAAATCCTTTTAAAACCATAAACCATCTGACAGACTCAATGGTCAATCAATCCTTTATAAGTTTAAAAAACTTTAATGTTTTTTTTATAGTAATTACATTAAGGTGAACAAATCTCAAAGCAGTTTTCAAACATTCAAAAACATCAATCTCAAAGTAAATCCCAAGTAAACCCGACTTCAAGCAAGTTAAAAATGAATAAAAAACAAGATTTTCTTGGCTGTTAATTTTTATACAAATATATATAATATATATACATGAACATTGTGAAAAAGGAGCAAATTGATTACATTGTAATTCGGGTGATCAATCCTCTCTCTTGTGTTTGTCGAGATTTAATTTCTTCAGCACAACGTAAAGTCTTTTCAATATGGTAACCACCTCCTATGCTCACTTCTCTCTCTAAATGACAACAATAGCTCTCAAAAACACTCAAGTTCACATGCATTTTAAATTGCATCAACAACAGAAAATCAACCTCCAAACTGTTCATTTCTTTTGTTGTTATTCCACCAACTCTTGCAAAATATGAATTTCTATAGTTCCTGCAATTACATATACTTACATCAGAACAATAGTTAAAACAATTAGTAATGATTACTTATAATAACCCACGTAAATGCCACTAATTTTATCTTAATTGAAGTTATAGCTCTTGAAAGAGATGTTAACTGAGAGCATAAATAATTTATTGGTTATGTTACATTATATTATTTTGCCTTTAGAAAATAAAGATTCGATTTCATGATAAACAAAGTTTTATTTTTCCTGTTTTTTCGGGACAAAAAACAGCAAAATAATTGAGATCCACCAAACTAAAAGCATCAACATTAATGATATATTTTAAGATATACGAAGTTTGAATCTTTTGAGACATAAGAAATAAATAAATGCCAACAACCATATAAAGATTAGTTTACTTTTTTTTGTAAGGCATAAAGATTAGTTTACTAATTAATAAATTTCATCTAAAAACCTTCTTGAGCCTATCCATAATGGATTAATAAGTGATAGTGATAAAAGAAGTGATGTCACATACATACATATGAGGCCCACATATATAGTGGTTGATATCATATCAAAAGGGTGTAATTGTATTTGTTTGAATATAAGATTAACTAAAAAAAGATGATAGAATTGTAATGTTGTTATTTGTAGAAGAAAAAAATCAAAAATAATTTTTTTTACATATATTACACTCATTATAGCTATCAAAAAATACCATATCACGTTTAGAGGGCGGTGTTTAAGGCGTGATATATAGGACGCCACCTAGGATAATCACGTTCTACTATATGGGTGGTCTGATACACTTATATTACTTATAATTTTAATCTAAAGTTTATAATATTCCCTTGTGTATACTTAAAATTTTAATCTAAAGAATATAATCCCTAGCTAGTTGAAAATAAGTTAGAATAATTTATTAAATTTCTTCAAATTACCATGAAAAAAATATTATTGTTTTATTAAAGACTTGTTAGTAAAGTACAAACCTAGTTATTTGATAACTGAAAACCAAAAACTTACATGTCTTCAACATATTTAGAAGCCACCATTATAGTCGTAATAAGAAGCCTATGAACATTCCGGCCAGTATCCTGAACTCCGGTTGCGATCGACAAAACCGATCGATATACACATACGCCACCACATACACCGACGGTCTGGCTTTAGTGTACTTAAAAATCCGTTCAAGATACGACTGTATCGTCATGTCCGGTGTTTCATGGCTATCAAAAACCCTAATTCTTGAACCTTGGTTCTTCGACACGGTGGAACTACAAGTTGATCTACCAATTCTTTCATTTCTAAGCAATGTTCTTTCGATTAAAGAAGCAAGAACTGAGATGACCAAAGGGGTGTTTGAGTCGTTTTGGTAGGAGTATGAATACACATCGTTTCTAAGCTTTCTTGGAGATATAGCCATTAATGCCAATGAGGAGCTTTTAAGTATAAGTTCAAAAGGGTTAATTTGAATGGATTGGAGGGTGGGTTTTGGTGTGAAATTGTTTGAATATGAAGGTGATTAATGGAGCTACTAATTTATATGCATACAGAGTTGGTGTGTGTGTATGTATGCATATCAGCATATGTGTGTGTATAATATATTATAGACATACATGTAGAGAGAGAAGGGGGAAGAACTTGACAAATGGAAGGTAGAAGGAAGGAGGGTGATTTGATGTTTATAAAAGTTTGTGTCTTCTTCTTCATTGTAACGATAAAGTACAGGCACACCAGCTATTAATCTTATTATTTTACAACAACCCTAAAATATGACTTTGTCTTTATATGATCACTTTCATTTCTAGTTTATTAACTTTTATTTATATATGTGTTTACATTATTGATTTTGATCTGTAAGTTTATTGGTTATAGTTTTTGAGACAAGTATTAAATTAATAATAAGTTTTTATGTGTTTCTATCAAGCCATATGTTAGATCGAGATTTAAAATTCGATAACCAAAGATTTATTTGTTTTATCTAGCTTTGAATCGGTAAGATCCGCTCTTCAATTTCTTATCATTTGAATGTATTTAAAATTTATATATATACTACAAATAGCAACGTTGTAGAGAAATTGAAATCAACAAACCGGATAATCTAAGAGTCATGTGAACGTATTTTGATCGAAATTATTCGGTGATTCACTCGAATATAGATACAACCCAGATGTTTATCAACATCAAAATATGGGTTTTGTGTGTAATTCTTGAATCAGTGTGATCGCAGCAAATGTGCCACTCGTTTCTTGTCGTTTCTTGTGTGTGTGTGTGTGTATGTTGGGCTGTGAAGGCAACTCGATAGATGGGCTGTTAAACATTATGTGCACGCGTCGCTAAATGACTAAAACAATTACTCGTACATGGGTTCATGGGCCTAAGATAAACAACTCAAGACCTAATTTATCCATCTGAACCCAAGCCCATATGCCCACATGATACCATTCTCAATCCCAAAGCCCATATGCCACATGATACCATTCCCAATCCCAAAGCCCATATGCACATAACACACTCACCGAAATCAAATTCATATATGACTACCAATCTATATCTCTTTTATGATTTTGCATTTATTGATATTTTTACCTTTTTTCTAAGCAAACCGTTTTCTAAAAAGAAAAAAATTCACTTGCCAGAGAGGGATATAGAGCGCGCCTACAGTGAGGCGTGCATCTACCTCTCCATTTCTCAATTAAACTAATATTCTGTCTCATACCTTCCCCCAACAGTCACATTATTTGTTCCGTTTTATTGTCAAGGACAAATCTGTTATCATTATTAAGTCACATCATAGTGATCCGAAAATTGCTCCCAAAGTTGTATCGACGATCTATACATCAAGGATAGTTATCATATGTGTGCTTTTGAAACTATCTCAAAACAATCAAAATAACTAATTAAGCACAAATCACACTCATATATAGATGCTATGAACTTAAAAGAAGGATATTTGTACATCGCTAAAATGATCTCACACCGCATATTTGGGAGGTGTATAGATCACCTACTGATAGTTATATACAAGTTATTGTTTTAAAAGGATATGATTTATACATCAACAAAATTGTTCTATACATTTAACCATCATGATGTATAAATCAATTTCATTTCTTGGCATCGAGTTAGTTCTTTGGAAATGGGCCACATGGTTGATGTTGCATTTGTTGATACAAAGCTGCCATCCTACTATAAGAATCCATGTTCGGTAGCTGCAAGGAATGTATAAACTGTGAAGCATCATGTACAAGTTATCAAAGCAACAAATCTAACAAATGAGATAGATTATGGAGCTATAATATGTACAAGTAGTTTCTATGCATACCAAAACAATAATGCGGAGTGTGGGTATGGTATTACCTGAGACTGGGGAGCAAGAAATGTAGACATAGGACCTCCAGCCATTGTATTGGTGTTGGCGACTTGATCAGTGATATGGTTGTTCCACGAAGGCATAGGCATGAAAGCGGATGGGTGAAAACGAGCAAGATTAATGTTGGATGGGCCGATGGTATTCATACCCATTCCTCCCATCCCCATTCCCATACCCATTCCCATAGGATTCATAAGTGACTTGTGTAACTCTAGTTGTTGTTGTTGGTATTGGTGTTGCATCATTAAGGATATCATCATTGGTGACATGTTCATCATATTTGTCGTATTAAGTTGTAATTGCAATTGTTTAATGTGCTCTATCACTTCATCTAGCATTGAAGCTTTATCCGTCTGAAAAATAAAATACCATAAATTAACATGCTTACATACATACAAAAATACGTCTGTTGGACACAATATTAATTACTGTTATCACACACATTTGTGTCCAACAGTAATACCATGACGTTAACTCATACCTTACTCGAGTTTGGGACCAACTTCTGTAGCGTCTTCAATTTCTGATTAATCTTGTCTCTTCTTTTCTAATAAAGTTATAATGGAAAATTACATTCATAAGCAACCTGTTAATATAAATGTTACATATAAATAGAATTAAGCATTTCATGGAAATAAACAATAAGCGCTATTATTATTATTTATATGAGGAAATTGTTGTGTAATTTACCCGTTCGGATTGATTATGAATGGCAGGCGTCCTTCTCCGTTTAGTTGAGATGGAAGATTTTGCGTTCTCCTTTTTCTTTTCATTGACCTTCGTCTCCCGCTAATTAATTGGAACAAAACATGTATAATATTATTTAATAATATAACTCGAATTTTTATATTTGAAAATACGATAATGTATATCCACTTTCAAACGCATCACGTTAATTGTAGAAGTATCAATTTATCTTTAAATTTTATTAGTTTTTCTATTTTGGTCCAAAACACTTAAACAGTTTTTTTTTTTCAGTCCATTTAACTTAAAATAATAAAGATTATAATTGGATCTAACACAGATAACTAAACTTTTGATGTAACTGTTTTCTAAAATTTTTGGATTAATGTATGTATATTTGTAGGAGTAAACTCAAAGTATTTATTAAAAACATGTGTTAAAAGAAAACATTCCACGTCCACTCTTACGCATGCTGGCCTTAGCAAAATTTTTAGAAGCACAACGAACCGTCTAGTAAGACCGGAAAAACTTTTCAGAAATAAACTTACGGGTTACGGTCGGACATGTGAACAGTTTGAACTAGACTGAGTGGTCAGACTGTATTTTAAAACATTTTTATTTTACTTTTTCTTTCAAAATTTCACTTTTGACTAATTTAACAATTTATGATACGTGCTACAGTTCCATCTTGTATTTTCATATATTATTTTTAACTGAATATATACATAAAAAAAAGTAATATTATTTATCTTTAGATTCACCTGGTGCAACCAGTGAACAGCTAAGTCCACGGTTCGGTGTAAGGATGAGCAAATTTTACCGAGTTCTTTTGCCCCACCGATACCATACCAAACCCGTACCGACCAAACATAATCAGTACCGGTAGAAATTTTTTTCGGTTTTCGATATTCGGTACCTACAATACCGTACATGATTTACACTTTTACTTTTTTCTGTATCAGTATTTTTCGATACGGTAGAACGGTACCTATCTAATCTTGTAGTTTAAAAAACATATATCTGGTCATAACCCACACGTTAGGTGTAGTTTTCCTCATCTATCCTTTTTGGGTGTTACATGCGCATTATCTAATTCTTCTTGTGATATATATCATTGTGTTATATGCTTCGTATTATGATGGTTATTGCCGTTGTTATGCTTTGTTATATGCTTTGTTATGCTTTGTTATATGCTTTGTTATATGCTTTGTTATATGCTTTGTTATATGCTTTGTTATATGCTTTGTTATATGCTTTGTATATGCGTTGTATTATGATTGTTATTGTTATTGCCTGTGTTAACGAGTCGGGGGTCTATTCGGAAGCGGTCTCTCTATCTTTCTAGATAGAGGAAAGACTTGCCACCATATACCCCTCCCAGACCCTGCTCTTCAGCGGGAGACACTGGGTATGTTTGTTTGTTTGTTTGTTTATATCTGGTCATAACCCTTTCAAGTTACCTGGGTTCCACGATGAGATGCAGTGTGATCGTGAAACGTGGAGTTCGAGCAGTCTCTACCGGAGCTAGTATTCTCCGGCGACCCCATTGAAGTAGACATCACTCGCCGACCACCTAAATCACCACCGTACACATCAGCCGTTACCAAAGCCCCTATATCCCCACCTCCACCACCACCAGCCACCATAAACGCCGACGGTCTACCACTGCACGAACCCACGCTCTTAAGCGACGGTTGGCCCTGAGCAGACCCCTCACCGATTCTGTTGTTCGAGTTCGGCACCATTGCGTCGGAAGTCATGGCGGCTGATTGGTTTAAGTTGCCGATGTTGACTGTGGGGTTGTGGGGGTTCACCCACGGGACTAGCTCGCCATCGTTGACCGATATATCGGTTTTGCGGTAAGGTTGGAGTGTGGCTTGGTTGACTACCGCCTCAAGAGTCTCGGCGGCGCGTGGGTTTTCCCATGAGGCTGTGGGTTGGGATTTGGTCGGCACGCGCCGGGAGGCTAGCTCGTGTAATGCTACCTGACCGTTTTCCCATGTTAATTCCGCCACTTCGTAGCCTAATCTGTAAGTAATAATATGTAACGGTTGCATGAGACTTTTTATGTGACTTTTTTTTTTTTAACATTAAATGTACGATCCTGCTTCGGAGGATATGTGTTATCTTAATCGGGCCTAGCTATCCGTTTCTCAGCAGGGACCGCACCCCAACCCCCTCAGGAGACTTGAACCCTCTGGCTCAAATCTAAGCATTTTGCTTAGAGTGAGACTTGAACCCATAAACCTCCATTTATTTACATAACATGAGTACCTCACTGGTTACGAATCTCTAATATTAAAAAAAGTAGTTGACTTGCTTGTTTTATCTCATAACTACCATTTTACACTAAAAAAGTGATACTTTTGTACGAAAAGTCAGATAAAAGTGACCAAAATGCATAAAACATTTGATTGAAGATTATTATTTGAAAAAAATTCATTCGGTTTTGATGAAAATTCTATGTCGAGTCAGAAATTACATGAGAATCGGAGTCGGGTCGTTGAACTGTCCAACGGTCAAAACGGTTTGGTTTAATAGTTGAAACTGTTCTTTTAGTTTTTCTTTTTCTAAACAAGTATTTCGTATTAAAATCTACATGTAATTGGGATATGTAAAATTGCACATTCCAACAAAGAAAAAAACTATATGTTAAAGGTAAACACACGGTTTAAAGTTCATAAAACCTGGTTTCAGGCTGTGAACCGAACCGCATAAACGAACAAAACATAAACGTGATGACTGATGAGATACGAGATTTTACTTGTAAATGTCGTGATTCGGATGGACATCTTCCAAATCCCAGCTCGGTACGCGTTGGTTCATTTCTTGAAACAAGAAGTTTGATCTTCTTCGGAATATATGATTTTAGATATGCATATACTGGTCTATTGTGTATATATGTAGAATTGAAAGTTTGGTAGCTAAAAATCTGTTATGAATGAAACGTTTGATATTCGATTTAATGTACGGGTCGGGTCCTACACGATATGTATGGTGCATGTGTGTATGTATATAAAACAAAGGGGATGGAATAACGAGGAAGTTGTTTTTTGTGGTGTAGTTTGCATGTGTGTATATATGGACTAGAGTGGAGATGACCTTAATGGGCCACTAATAGAGATAGATATTGCTATTGGATCTCTTGGAACATTTATTGTACCTTATCCTAACCAAAGTTGCTTTTATTATTATTATTTTTTTATAAAATTTAACACAAGCAAATGAGTCCACTACAAGTTTAGATTATTGTCTTTACAAACTTTATATCAAGTTTCTAAACCATGTATGTATCTAATCCACGTACTATGGAAAACGAGAAAGAGAACGTAGTATATATACGTGAATGAATTTAGATAATTTAATGATTTTATCAATTGCATTAAACTATAATGATAATTATACAATTAGATAACATATAAAAGGATGTAATACAAATGAGCCCTATTAGTTATCTTCGTATTTTTAGGGGCTGCTTGACAACCTTTATACTGAGTAATTAGTAGGTCTGATTGAATAAAAGTTATTATCTGAATCATTCGTCATGTTTTTAAAACTTACTTATTAAAAGGCTAAATGAACCATTAAAAAGTCACTTTTAAGTAAACCAAGAACATTGTGTCTCTAACCGATTTAGAGGTAATATGTTAATGGATCATTAAAGGGTACCAAACAATTTTTTAGATAAGTTTTTTACCTTCGGAATATTCTAACTACATTTCGCCCTCTTAGTGGCTACATGTCAAAATTTAAATCAATATTTCCTCTCACCTCTTTGGTAATCAATGAGTGACCACCAATGGTCTTCTTTTGAAGAGTAAAGGCTCCAAAACACCTATTTTACATGTTCAACTGTTGGATTAATTTTCTTTACGAGAAACTGGATTTAAATAATCCAAATTATTACTTATTAAACGATAATAATTTATACTATTGATTTGGCCGGTAACAATCCTAACATTAATTTTATTACCAACAACAATCTCAGTAACATAATTATTAAAAATTTACGTTTAATTTCAACTCGATTTCCTTCATAATAATGATTATGAATAAAATAAAAAAAAACATACAAACTAAATCGAGCCTAAAATAAGTACAAATTAGGATAATTATGCTAGTGGGACTGTTGTTTATAATAAAAAAAGAAAGTTGGGATTGTTACCAAATAAATCAATAGTATACATTATTATCGGCCAATAAATAATAGTTTAAATTATTAAAATCTATTTTATCTTTTCTTAATGATATTAAAGTTTCACTAATATAAAATGAGGAACACCGATGACCAACTCCGACGGTCAGTAATATTTACATCGGTACATAAATAAAATAACTAAACTGCAACAATATACTTGGAATATTATAAAACATGATATCTGAAAAGTTATAAAAGAAAATCAAATTATAAGACAAATTATAATAAATTAATATTCAAATAAAAATCAAACACTTAACAAAGTGACCAAATAGAGGCCGACAGATTAGTTCTTGTTTCACTAGAATACAGGCTAAGACATCCATGTTAGAGGAGACGTTATAGAAAATTATAAAAGTCCAAGGGACATCGATACATTTGACTGGTGATGGAAAATTTTAAGCATTTTTTCTGAAATAAATTGTGACATCATTGCTAATTGTTGCGTCATTATTTCGTCTTTAAGGTTAGGTGTCGTCAAAAAGAGGCGAGTAGATAAATATCTACGTGATTCTCAAACTTCTTTCTTTACAAAATATTGTTTTCTTTTAAAAATAAAGTGCTTTTAATAATTATATGTAATCAATTAATTAACAACTAATAGTCTAAAGAAAAACCAAAATTTTAGGTTTTTCGGTAGGTCATTGGCAATGTTCTCAGAACCGGATCGGACGTCGAACCGGACGGCTTACTGGTTTGGTGGTCGGACCGGTCGGACCTGTCGGACCGGATGGACCGAATTTAACTATATTTTAATTATATTTATATATGTAATTAAATATAAGTAATTTATATATGATTTATACATATATTTTATAGTTATATATAAAACTTAACTATATTTGTATATACAAAGTACTAATTTATGGTTTAACACCCGTTTTTACCCACTAAAATCAAAAAAAAAAAAAAATCAAAATCCGGTCGGAACCGAACCGGTTCGCCGGTCCAACCGCCGACTCGGTTCGAACCGGCCGGTTCAATGCTCCAAAAACGATCCACCCTCGACCGGACCGGACCAGCCACCGATTCGCGGTCGAACCGGTCGGACCGGCCGGTCCGATCCGGTCCTAACAACATTGGTCATTGGTCCTTTGGTCTAAGGTATGGAGACAAGTAATATAGCTAGAATCTTTTAGAGGTAATTATTTTATTCTTATTAAAAGTTTTGGTCGGTGGGGTGGGTATTTTTTTTGTGTTTTAATTTTTCTTTTGTTTTTGTTTGTTTGTGTTTTAATTTTTCTTTTTTTTTCTTTTTTTGTTTGTTTATGTTTTAATATGATTTTTTGGTTGTGTGTTTGAGATTTTGGGGTAGGTATTTTGTATCTGGACACGTGTCTTTGATTTGTATGGTTTGTTAACGTTGTCTTTCTCTGGGTTACTGCTTTCTTTCTTTCGTTATCGATACCCTGACGATTCTCACTATTAAGGTTAAAAGCTTTGGTCGGTGGGGTGTTTTTTTTTTGTGTGTGTGTTTTAAATTTTCTTTTGTTTTTATTTGTTTGTGTTTTAATTTTTTTTTTCTTTTTTGTTTGTTTATGTTTTAATATGGTTTTTTGGTTGTGTGTTCGAGATTTTGGGGTGGAGTTTTTTGTGGGTTTTTTGTATCTGGACACGTGTATTTGATTTGTAGGGTTCGTTGACGTTGTCTTTCTCTGGGTTACTGCTTTCTTTCTTTCGCTATCGATACCCTGACGATTCTCAATATTAAGGTTTGGGTTTTCCTTTTGTTTGCTCTTTTTAGGGCTTTGATTTTCGTCGGTTTTCTATTTTGGACTGTGTCGCTTTCTTGCGACTTTGATTTTCGCTTGTTTTGTGTATGGTGTTGAGCTTTGATTTAGTTTTTGGGTTCTGTATGTTCTGGTGTGTTATGGATTTGGGGTTTTGGTGTGTTTTACTTTATGTATTTTACTGATTTTATGGTTTTGAACCTTTATTTTGATTTTGATTTAGGGTTACATTAAAACTCGCATATGCGCGGCAACGCGCGCGCCAAAATCTAGTTGGTTTTATTCTAACTTTAAGGTTTTTACTACATTTTGTGTTTTCCAATATTAAAAACTTGTATTATAATATATATTAAAACCTTATGTCGGTGGTTACAGTAACCACCGACTTTCACTCGCCTTTCATTTCTACTCATCGCCACAATGCCTTCATCATCATCATCTTCAAGAACAGAGGATTCATATGAGATCCATAGGGTTTCCCTGCTGAAGACACCAGCAGAGAACAGAGCAGATGAAGAAATCAATCGGAAAACAGAGCTTCAATAGAGCTCCAATCACCGCCAACAAACCTGCCGACATAAAATCAGGTCTTCTTCTCCGTTCACCCTTACTCTAGAGAGATTTTTGCAGCGTTAAGAGCAAGAAAGGGTGGAAATAAGAAGAGATAGAAGATACATATAGAAGAAATCAAAGCCCTGTGAAAACGAAAGGATTAAAAAACCCCTTTTTTTCTAATCGCTTAAAAGATTAGGAATCTGTGGTCAAGATTTTTGGGAGGAAGAAGGCGACAAGGGGTGATAATTTACACGAAAATGATTGAGGTACGATACAGCTTCTCTTGGATGTTGGATGATGAAATTGGGGGTTTTGGTTATTTATATGAATCCAAGTTCTTTGTTATGTTGGCTTCTTAATTGGTTCGTTTTATTGTGCATATGATTTAGAATTGTTGCTCTTTGTAGGATCACTTTGGTTAATTAGCTTGAATATTATCCTCAGTTGGTAGTATTCATTGATTACAAGAATTGAAGTTCGATTTTTAACTGAATATTCAGCATCTAATGTCTATTTTAGGGTAAACATATGATGACATTCAAAAGTTACAAGAACAGATGATGTTCATTTGACACATAAGATTTTCTCATACTTTTGTCATCCTGTTTATTGTTGTTATTAATTTGGGATGGAGGGAGTTCATTTTTGGCTTCAGGGGTATTGAAAAAAGTTAACTATATTCGAACTTTTTATTATATTGTTATTTTAGTAGTTGTTGTTTGTTATGATAGTATGATACCTATAATTAGTCAAATTGATTGTATAAACGTTAGATTTTGATACCTATAGTTGTCGTTTTAGTAGTTGTTGTTTGTAATGATAGTATGATACCTATATTTAGTCAAATTGATTGTATAAACGGTTAGATTTTGATTACTGACTCTATGTTGCAAATCTTTTTTTTAGGGAGATGAGACGTCATTGCAAAAGGCGTTAAATATGGTTAACAACAATGCTCAAAATTACGTTGTTTTCCTATTCTATGCATCATGGTGTCCCTTCTCAGTAACATTTAGACCAACTTTATCACTTATGGCTTCCTTGTATCCTTCAATTTCACACTTTGCAATTGAAGAATCCGCCATAAGACCAAGGTTTGAGAATTTTATATTCACACTTATTTGCCTTTGAAGGCTTGATTTTGCTAGCGAATCTGCCAAGGTATTTGATCTTTCTTTGATGTTTAGGAGTATGGATTCATGGGTATATGTATACAGCATACCAATTTTATAAATATTTGTTTCTTTATTGTCACGTTACGTGTATAGACATGTGGTATTTTTCAAAAGTTGCATTAATGAATCTGAACCGTTTACATCATAAATTTCTTTTAGGAATCAACAATGATGCACGCATCCATCAGTTAGTTACTTTGCATTGCAATTGGTTTTTAATATTCAAGGCGTTATTTTGCAGGTTCTTAAAACTTCAACATAGGTTTTGTGCTGCATTTCAAGTTTGTTGGATTTTTATATTTTCATGTTTGTTTGTTGTTTCTTTTCGTTACTCTAACATAAACTCATGTTCCAGGGTGGCGCAATAGAGGCAACTACAGATGTACACAGTAGCACACACTTTAATGAACTCATCAGGCCTAAGACTTGCTACAGAATTACGGGTTTTGTTTGCATAGAAGGAAGATCATCCAGTAAAGTTGTCGATCAAGATGCAATGATTCTGTTCGGGAGATCTACAACAGTGATCCCCATAGAAAGCAACACGATACCAATGTACTACTTTTCCTTTACTCTGTACTCAGCTCTGCATACACGGATGGTTGAGAAGAACAAAGTACTTACAGGTTCGTATTTGTCATACATAACTATTATAGTTAAAAAAACAGGTAAATATCATAATGTTATTGCAGATTTTATAGGCGGCTATATTGACGCAAAAGAAATACCCAACCGTACGGGAAAGGTTTGTTACGTGTTAAACTACAAGATGAAAGGTACCACCCACACTCCAAACAATTAAAACACCTATATTATTAGAGGCATAATAAAAAATGTGTGTTTGAACAGAGGCAAAATGATCGAGATTGCTTTATGGCAGGAGATGGCAATAGGTTTCAATCAAAAGGCGGCTGAGAGTGACCCGGATCCCGCAATTATAGCCGTCACCTATATATATATAACTATATATAATTTCAAGATAGAGGAAAGACTTGCCTACACCTACCCTCCCCGGACCCTGCTCTTGAGTGGGATATACTGGGTTTGCTTGTTTGTTTGTTTGTTTATATATATAATATCATATATTATAATATATATTAAAACCTTCTGTCTGTGGCTACAGTAACCACTGACTTTCACTTTGAAATTACAATATTGGCCCTGAGCTTACTATGCACGCGTCTTCCTCACCTCTATCTGTTCTCTCTCATCAAATCACAAACCACACACCGTTATCTCTATCTCCTCTTTTTCTCTCACCTGATTCTTCAAGATCTTGATGAAGTCGGTATTGGAGTCTTGGGGAGATGGAAGAGAATGAAGGTTGTTTAGTTGAGTTGGTGTGACGGAGGGTGGATCCTTTAGGTGAAACAATCGATTTGTTCCCTAGGGTTTGTGCTTCCTGTAAGTTGTTGTTCGATATTTTTTCTTGCTTTCCGACTTCGTTATTCAACAGACTAACTATTGTCGATTGCTTCTCCTTAGGTTATTTCCTTAGATGATGCTATGAGTGCTAAAAACTTTACTTTTTTAGTTTTTACAGTTCATGTTTGATACCTTCAATCTTTCAAATTATTCCCTGGTACCTATCTGTCTATCTTATATTTTCTATTAAATTGTTGGTTTTGCACTTCACAATGTACCATTTTCATCCCCAAAGTCTTTTATATGCAGTTCCATGAGGCTTGCATATTTTTTGGTCCAGATTATGAAATCGATGTATTAATATGCCCACCTATAATTTTTAGACTTGACTTCTTTTGTTTTTGTTGCATAGAAAGAATGGAATGGCTAGAAGAAGATTGATAATTGTTGCATCATTTCAACCTATTCAATGATAAAGTGCAACTTTGATTTGCAAAATATTAGTATGTATGACCTTTTTATGATAATGACATGAAACTGGTTTTTGCTTTGAAGGAAAATGATTTACTTCATGTTTCCAAGGGTCCAGCTCAAAATACACAACCACAAATGTTCTCTGATTCGAGCATGGTTATGAAATTACCAGGTTATTTGCTATGATCCGATTGACCCATTTAAGAAAATTTCCCAGGTATGTTAGACTAACTTTTGTTATAGTAAGACCACAAGAAAAAGAGAAAAAAAACTTGAAACATAAAGAACTTGATTTAGTAAAGATAAATTTTGCTAGTCTTTATATAATCAAGATAAATTTCATGAGGTATCCTTTAAGGAAATAAAGATAAACACTTGATCATATTAACTCATGATTACTTTAGACTATTAGTAGTACAACTTTGGATTATGATTTATGGTTAAAGGTTTAATTTGTTTTTATGTTATTTCACATCATTTATATGATATACTAATTGTCATTATTCTTAGTTCCTACGATTAACTAGAAAATATATGGAAAAAGGAGAAAATACAAAGCCCAAGGAGTAGTCAGGGACACGGGACAAAAGCGCTCTTTTTCGAACACGGGACAAAAGCGCTCTTTTTCCCTTCTCAAAGGAAAGGAAAAAACTCCGATTTTTTGGAAAGGGCTGCCTTTACCGAATACCCTTTCGGTATGTTCATGAAAAATGCACTTAATGGTATGCCTTTAACTATTTACTACTACCAATCATCAAAAAATAATATCTGTTTGTGAACTGAATAATCTACAAATGACATGTACATTTGCATGGCTCCTCTGATATATTTTCACAAATTGATTTATCAAAAACTTAGAGTATCATGAAACCATTGTAAATAAATTAGTTAATTAATAACTACCTGGTAGAAATCGATTCTATCTTTTAGGTGACATAAAAAGATAAATGTTTATTTTTATTTATAAAAACATGAATATACTTTGGGGTCTATTCTGCCACTCAACCTGTTTGATTTGTCTTTTAAACAGTTAAACTCTTTGCTAATTTCTATTATTATCAAGTGAGAATATTTACTAATTTCTGCTATTATCAAGTGTGATCTCAGGTGGATACATTAGATTTATTGATCTTCTTGACAATGGTCGGATAAAAGTGACTAGACTATATACAAAGAGCGAGGTAATTCTTTTCCACCTTTAACTGTTGATCTTTGATGACTTCTGGTAAATAAAAATTTGAAACTAAATGCAACTTTAATACTAATAATTTTATTGTGTCAATTTATAAGATTACTTAATACTTGCGTCTGTTAGACATTCATAAAAGAACCCCGCGGCAACGCGCGGGTTCATTTACTAGTTTTCCATTAAAAACTTGATGAAACTAAGTTGTGCAACTGATAACGAGCTTTCTTTTTACGGACGTGTCATGTGATCGATTGTTGTCATTAAGAAAAATAGTTTTCGTAAACTCATAATCACGCTCCACTTTCGCTACTCATTTCGTTAAATCATTGGCTGACATTATAGAGGGCGGGTCTTGGCGCAGCGGTAAAAGCTGTTCCTAAGGGACCGAAGGTCTCAGGTTCGATCCGTGGAAACGGCCTCCCCACAAAATGTGGGAGAAAGACCGCGTACATCTTACCTTAAATGGGACGGACCCTCCCTGGACCCTGCGAAAACGCGAGAGCTATTTGCAGCACCAGGTACGCCCATTGGCTGGCATTACATTTTTAATGAGAAACAATAATTTTCATAAGGAGTATTATATTATTATTTTTCGTGTTCGTTTGTTAAGTAAATGAAGTTGTTAATAACCTGTTCACAAACACTTAACGAATGATTATTGATCATGTTCATTCGATAAAAAAATAATTTGTTTATAAAATGTTCATAAACACCTAACGAACATAAATAAACAATAACAACAAAAAATAAATACAAAGGATGAACTTTAACAAAGAGGGTTGATCAACACGTTCATACTTTTTTTCTGTCAATTCGGCCGTATTGTCTCATTTCTATATCAAAATAGAATAAATGAACATAAACAAAAGTTTATCAAACTTTAACACAAACTTAACATAATTATCTGAACATACTTGATAATTATCATAAATAATTAACATGAAAAATTAAAAAAATTTTAAGTTTTAACATAAACAGATGTTGAAAATGATCAGCAGGGTGTTGGTGAAACATATAATATACTAGGGTCTCTTATTATTGAAAATTAAAACTAGAAAAATAATTAAAAATAAAATATAAAATCTTTAAACGAACAAAAAAACACATTAACTAATGTTAACGAACATAAATTAACAAAACATGGCTTATGTTCATGCTCGTTCGTTTAACCTAACAATTATAAAATTTTTGTTGTTCACAAATTGTTCGTCTCATTTGCAGGCGTATTTGAGCGACTTAATTTGGAGATGGGACACGTCAAGCCAAACAATTTTTTAACATACAAATCACACAATGAATATTTATCTTTTCCTCAAAACGAAATCGGATTAGTCAATTATGAATTGAATAACCACAACTAGAGCAAATGTCCAGGTACTGCGTATGCCAAATTTGTAGCGACACCATATAGACTATTATTCGGGAACATAAACTCGAACCAGAAAGTATGAAGCATAGGAAAATGAAATAGTTTTGGCATGATGTAAAGATTCGATAGGTGGTGTCAATGATGGAACCCGAACACGTGGCGGCACCCACATCAGCCATGTTTAGCCACGTACCACCTTTTGCAGTGACTTTAGCCACCGTGTCATGCATGACTCTTGGTCTGGCTCCCAATGCATCATGCTTCACCACTCATGTCGATGCAACTGATTGAGATTTGACGTTATGCACACGTACATGATTCGTAAATAACGTACTTTTGCTTGTTCAGAAGTTTATCCCCTAAAATTGTATTAAACACTTTGATTTGAGATTAGTTTGGTTTATACACGCTAAAGATCATGGCTAATAGTTTGATTTGAGATTAGTTTTGGAGGCCTTATGTGAAATTAAATCTTTAATTTGGATTCAACTTTAAACCGTTTGATTTTGTTTTGTATACACTAAAAATCATGGCTAATAGTTTGGTTTGATCCGGTTTCAATTTTCTCAAAATTTGATTTTGGTTTGCAACTATTAAACACGGTTACAAATGATTTGGCTTATGGTTTAAGAGAACAACTGTTAAAACAAGATCACTATAAACACCCTTATAGCATATAACACCAACTAATTATCAAAAGCCGAATTGATTTTAATAATTCAAACTATGGTTTATTGGTTGATAATAATTCATACTAACAGTTTGATCAACTCTCAATTTTAGCTTTTGTTATCAAAATCAATCGTAGTAGCATAATTATCAAATATTTACACGCAATTTACAATTGATTCTCACTCGATATCGCTTGTACGTTCCCTCATTTTATACATAATCATCATTGTGAGTGAAATATAGTGGAAAGCGAGTGAAATATAGTTGAAATGAAGTGTAAATATGTGAAGATAGTGCTATTTGAATCGTCTTTAATAGTAAAAATGAAATTAGTAGTGTTATAGTTAAAAGGTTTGTTAGAATCAGTTTAAATCATTCCAGTTTTGTTTGATTTTGCTAGCATATGGATCATAATGAATCTCAAGTGGAAAATGATTCTTAACGAACATATTTTTTCAACGAGTTTATAATTTGTTGGATGTATATCTTTTTCAGCACTGCTTCTTTAGCAAGTTCCTTCATTTAGAATCAAGTTTATTCCAATTTATTGGTTCATATATATCAAACATATCACAGACTTTAGAATACACATTTTGAACACCATCATAATCCTCACCTTATCACTATTATTGTTAAACAACTCGAACACAAGCAAGAAAAAAAGAAAATCAGAAAATAACATTTGTGTTTTGTTTTTAAATTTGGGTTTTTATTGGTTAGATTTGAGTATTAGAGGTCATCATATGACTAGTTTTATGTAGAATAATTAACCAAGAGCCTAAGGAGGAATGTCGATTGTGCGTCAAGCATGTAGGTCAAAGGAAGCGCGTGTGCGAAGAGTTGGCCGTAAAGCATCATTTAACGCTACAATAACAGATTCCCTCGTGTTTAGACATAACACGGGTGAAGAAGAATAAACGTGCCTTAAGCTAGTTACCTAAAAAGACCATTCAACTAAGTCGAAGATAAAGCTAAGCGTAGTGTTGAATCAATAAGTGGAATAATATCACCAGGTTATTCATAAAACGTTAAACATATAATCTAACTAAAATTAAGGATGGTATGGCCTGGTATGTTTCAACCATATAATACCCGAGTGCATAACTTTAAGCCATACCCAGTCCCACCAAATGGGGTTCACGAGGATACCGAATGGTACCAGATGTACCCGTTTATGGTCCTACGTGATGATAAATATAACCATTCGGATGCACATCACCTGAAATTTGATCTTAAACTCGCTTTATCAAAACTCCCTTGAGACTACAATTATTTTGCTGCCTGCGCCAAGAACTAGAAAAAAGTGAAAAGTGAAGAACATGTAACAATAAGGATATCATCCCCCAACAGTAAACAAGCACAAATGCTGTGACCTATAAATCTGTAAGAAAATATAAACTGCATGAAGGATACTAATGACTGACTTTTTACTTTGACATTGACCATAACAAGGGAGTGACTTTTATTGCCTGTAATGATTTATTGGGTGTAAAGTGTAAACAAGTATGAAGTATCTGATCTAAACTCAGAAAAGGTAAGTCATCACAAGCACGCCCGTAATAACTAATAAACATGGAAAAGAAAAAAAAACAAAATGAAACTAGATAAAGAACGTATAGCGAGTTGTAATACACGTGTTCTCTATATCCTAAGAGGGCTACTGTTTGTGGGAAAATTAGAACAGGTATACTCTGTTGTGACCATGCTAGCTGCTAAAAACCCAACAAAAAGAAAAAGATCAAATCTTGAAGGTTCTTCCACCTTTCTGCCATACTCCAGTGCCCTCAAGACCTGATGACAGAATCGACTTGGAATCGGATCGCCATTTTAACTCTTTCAGAAGAGAGAAAAGAGTAGCTAATTCAGGCGACATTGCACTGTCCTTTATGTTGTTACAAGAAACTACTCTAAGTCTTTTAAGTTCTTTCCATGAAAGAACCACAGGTTCAAAACCATCCATTGTAAGTAACGAGCATCCTTCTAAAGACAGAGACGTTACTCTCCTAAAATATGTCAAAAAACAAAGAAAACATAAGTCAGCCTTGATAATTTAATCCAAACAATTGTGTCTTTAGATATATAAGAATGTGCTATCGACTTTCAATAAATTTCACTTGTGTATATAAACATAAAAATTTGTAAATCATATCCTTAGACTAATACAACTATATCAATTACATTAACTTCTGTTAGATGAACGGCTAGAAGTCAACAAGAACCAACTTGTAATTGAACTAAATCGATAAGGGGCGTGAATATTTCGCTACAAACAAAAATTATTACATCTTTGGAAAAAAGAAAGAAAAAAGTTTCGGACTTTAGAGGGCACATTGTATATTTGTACCCAATTTGACTAGTCCACCATCATCACTTTTAAGGAATTACAATAAGATTTCAACTCATTAAAAAGTGGCCAAAAGATATACAAATTACCACATTCCAAGAACAACTCTAGCTTTAGAGCAGAGCCCATGAATGAATGCAAGTCTTGTTTCACTTGCAATCATTCCTTTGCAATCTAGAAACCAAAAGACATTATCCCACCACATTTTAGGCCATTGAGTGTGAAAATACAAGGACTAAACAAACACAGCATCGATTTAACAATTATAAGATCATGGTCATACCTACACATACTTGCAGCACTGAATGCATTGTTATCCAAACCCCAACAATCCTCAAAAGCCAACTCGTGGATAGCTTCACACACCAAAAACAATGCACCCAGTCCTTGCTTATCTCTCAATTGACACCTCTCCAAATGTAATTCTTCAAGGGTAGGGCAAGAACCTAAATGCTCACTAGGCCCTGGACTCGGATCAATATATTTGCAAGATTGAAACTTTAAAGTCTTCAAATTCGTGCAATACGACAATGCAGCCAACCACCCACCTTCTAATCTATGATCACAAAGGGTCAATTCTTCCATCATTTGACAACATTCCATAGCTTTGATCCCGTCATAACTCCCTTCACAACCAACAAGCTCAAGCTTTAATAATCGCGGACACACTTGAGCCAAGATAGTCAACCCGATATCTGATATCACAGAATCATACAACCCATTAACAGAACCAATGAGTTTCAAAATCTGCAAATTCCTAAAACCTGCAAGCCCTTTCAAATCCAAGTCAGTACAGGAACATAACTCTAATTCCTGTAAAGCCAAACACTCATTTGCAATAGATACCAACCCTTCTTCGCTTGCATTAAGTAACACGAGCCTTCGCAAATTAGGGCACCCTTGAGCAAGAATCTGGACCCCTCTATCAACCAAACCAGTACCCAAAAAATCAGGCTTCCATCTAAACCCATTATTCGATATGAACGAATTAACATGAATCGACACGAATTTATTACTGAAACAAATACCCGAATTACGAGGGGATATTATGCAAGCTTGAACAATATCAACATCAATAAGATTAGGAAACCGAACAGAAAGTCTACCAGAATCAAGAAAATCCCAATCCAATAATCTCAACGATTTCACTAAACCACCACTAATCCTCAACCACCGTTTACAAACCAAACAGCTAGAAATTTGCTGCGATTTTGTAAGATTGGAGAGTATAAGCGTCAGAATTTGATCTGAAATCAAAGAGGTGTAATCTGGCGCTACCGAAATGGGGCTATTTCCACCTAGGGTTAGGGTTTCATCAGGTTCAGAAGGAGGAGTGTTTGAATTCAAAAGAGAACTAAACCTCATTATGATAATCTCATTCTTGAGAGCTCCTGCGTCTTCAATACAGCTTTTTAACCCGTCTCCTTCAATGGCGATGAAGATATCGCATGCAATTGGTGGAGTTTAGGGTTAGGGTTGGTTTCAGATAAAAGACTCCCAAAACCGAAGCTTTTTGCCCTTTTGAATCTTCAAGATTGTAGAATAAACAAAGTGAAAAATTTTGAAGCTTGAAGGTGAATTTGATTATAAAAACTCAAAAGGGCATATGAAGCTTCAAAGTAAAAGCTCTCAATCTCTTTCTCTCTGGTCTCTGAAATTTGTCTTACTCTATCTCTCTCTTGTTGTATCTATCCATCTATATGTATGTATAGGTGGGTGTGTGTTTAGCTTTTCTTGTGAGTGGATCAGATTCGTGGGACGCACAAATTTTCTTCGATGATGGCATTATTAAAGAAAGGGGGTAGAATGAGGTGTGGTCAGTCAGACAAAAACGAATGAACAACTAATTATTGGTATATGATTATGGGTAACCAAAATAAATAGTCATTTGGTTGGTAGTTTAACAATAATAGTCTAAAACTTTATAAAGACGACGGGTTTAAATTGATGGATTAAGAATCGATGTAGTATAAGAGCAAGAGTAAATGGTGTTTTATTTGACAAGAAAGAATAACATGTAATACAACCATTTCTTGTTTAGAATGTTATTATGTTATCAAACTGTTCTTATTACTCGCTATACAAAATGTAATGTTTGATTGGATGATAAAAAATAAAGTAGATTAAACGAGCAGTTTTATGCTGAGAGTTCGACCATTATTTCAAAAGTTACATACATAGTTTTAATTGTGTATCATCCGGTAACACATTCAGTGTTTTATAGTAATTAATATTAAATGTTTGTTAATTAAGTATAAAATAACCATTATATCATTTCACTTATTAAATAAAAAGTAAATATAAAAAGCCTCACGAGGCACTTCTAGTCACACACAAACCCCAACTCCCTTTTTACATATATTACACGCTAACACATATTAAAAACTAGCAAGTTTTACCCGCGCGTTGCAGCGGCTAAGCTTTAAATAAAGTTTATATCAAAATGTAGGTAGAAATACGCGCATCGTAACAATATATTATAGAAATTCATAGCGATATAATATCGTGAAAAGAACTAAAAGAATATTATATTTGGCCCAAATTTTTGATAGTTAGTTCTGGGGTTGGTTTTAAATAAACATTAAATCAAAACAGCATGCCACAACTATATTCCAATGTAAGAAAACAATATTTTGTGAAAAATAAATTGATAATATATTATAAATGACCCGCGTAGGTTTTAAGAAAAACTTACATTAGAACGTAAATATATATAAGTACATCACGATAGTTACTCGAAGCTTAAATCAACATTATATTTTTTAGATTATAAAATAAAA
This sequence comes from Flaveria linearis, assembly GCA_024085815.1. Classification (NCBI taxonomy): domain Eukaryota; kingdom Viridiplantae; phylum Streptophyta; class Magnoliopsida; order Asterales; family Asteraceae; genus Flaveria; species Flaveria linearis. The sequence continues at coordinate 122,231,267 of CM044001.1, forward strand.
AATAAATATGTTATAAATTAGTTAAACAAAATCATTATTCATTCCCATGGTTTTTTAATATATAGATAATGATATTTATGATATTCACTTCGAAAGAAAAGGAGAAAAATTAAAGGGCAAGTAATCAACCGAAAGCTACACGTGTAAGCTTGCATTCTACATTGTACCACATGCTTCAGTAGTAATAATTTTATTTGCTGTAGACAAAGTTCATAATTGTTATATATATAATAGACCAATTAACATATTACCACAAGTAAAACTTTTTCCCTAAAATCCACTTGCTCGTTCTTCTTTGTGACCCCCACAAATTCACACTTTTCTTTTCCATCCTTGCAATGTGCAACTCTCATAATGTTACATAAAAGATGATACATAAACTAAAGTGGTATATTTCATAGAAATATCAGGTTTGTGTGATAATCAGCAATAGATTTCAAGATTCGCATTTAATTGTACAATCTAAGACATGAGGTGAGGAAAATCAAAAAGAGTGTTACGAGGTAGCTACGATTTGTAAATGAGGTTGGGCGTCATGATGCTGAGTGGAAACATGAAATTCATTAGAGGAGGGGTGTTTCATTAGTGCTTCCAATTGTTGGTAGAATATGACATATGATCTAGATGAATGATTGCATGGTTAATTGATTCAGCGGATGTCTAATGCTGGTAATTGTACTCTTAGATCTTTCACAAAATCTTAGATCGGGTAGGGGACAAAAGAAGGGAGATAAAAGAGTGAGCAATGTGGTGTCGGACAAATATATGGTCAACTCTAGGTTAGATGCATGATGGCAATGAATTCAATGAAATATGATCAAGGGTGTGAGTGTAAATTCTAGAACTCTAAAGTTTAGTGAGTTGTTATACGTTTTGGCATAAATTTTATTTGGAATAAGTTTTCATTTAGCGGTATATGTAACATCGCGTAATTTCATAAATAAAAGCTAATTTATTAAACAATTAAGTTTATACGTTGACATTACTCACAATAATTATAATAATAATAATAATGATAATAATAATAATAATAATAATAATAATAATAATAATGAAAAAAAGAAATAATAATAAGTTTAATTATACTTTTTTTTACATGAAATAATAACCATCTAAAATTTTAGGGGTTAAATTGTAAATTAGAAACTTTGGAATTCAGGTGTCAAACATTGGAAATTTCAGGGACCAATGATGTAAATATCACAAAACACACCCAGCCTTTCTTCCCCGATCGCACCCACGCGTTGTCGGCCCTTTACACGTCTAGATCGCACAAACAGTCTATTATAATCGAATTAAACGAATATGAACTATCATAAATCAGTTTCTAATCAACTCTCATTCTCATTTCTCTTAAAACAAACTCAAACACCCTCGTTCGAACACCTCACGGTTCGCGACCTGCATCACCCTTGAAATCCCATCTCCGGTCAGTTTTAATCGAAATTGATAACGGGCTTTTGTTTGCAATCATCATCCGAAGCTACCTACGAAACTAATTCGATTTTCATCACGTTTTGCTCACCCATCAACCATCACCTCGATCGCGACCTGCAACCTCCTAGAAACCCCATCTCCGACCAATTTCAATCGAAATTAACATGGGGCTATTGTTCTAAATCATTATTAGAAACTTCCCCTAAGTTTAATTTGATTATGGTTGTGGTTTGAGTATCAAACGAACATCACATTCGATCGCGACCCGTCTTCGTTGGGATCAACTTCAATCGAACACCAAACAGGTAATTACACATACACACACATTCGATTTCTCATGGGGAAACAAAGCCCTAAGGTTGATTTTGTTAACAAACGCGTTTGATTGTTCAATTTGGGCGAAGATCAAACTAGGGCTCAAATTGAAATTTGGGGATTTTGTTTATGTTGCTTAAAAGAATTAAAACAGGGATATAATCGCTGATAGGGCCTTTGGCCCACTGGTTCCTGCGCCCCATTTCAACCTTGAGGTCCCGGGTTCGAAACCCGGCAGCCTCCTATATTTTTAAACATTTTTTTAGGCCATTTTAAGCCTCTAAAAATTCTAAAAAAAATTCATAAAAATCATAAAAAAATATTTTTATGACATTAAAAATATTTAAACAACTAAATTATTTTTCTGGAATTTATTTCAATATTTTATCTATTTTTAATAAATGTTTTAAATAAATAAAGTTATAAATAATACAAAATTATTTAAAAAAAATGAACTCCTAATAATAATTTAATTTATTGAATTATTATTTGACACAATATTATTTGTAATAATTTCACACAATATTTATTATTGTTTAAATAATGATTAAATATATAAATTTATTATATTTAAATCATTTTAAATAACAATTTCATTTCTTTTAATAAATTAAATAATTAAACATATTAGTTAATTATCACATAATTAATTAATAAGATTAATTATTTATTTTTCCACATTTTCACCATCAATCAAACAGATACGTAAACTGATACGTTTATTTTAAATTTAAACAAAATCATTTTCAATAAATTCACTTTAAATATTTCAAACATTTTTAACTAAATAAATTAGTTTATATTCAAAATCAAATGGAAACCCTGATCTATTCCCAAACTTTCAAATCATTATTATTCTAACACGAGACACCGTTCCTTAGGTTAACCGTAAGGAAATCACAGGTGTCTAACCTATCACGATCAAAATCCAATCTCATCAATCAGGTGAGTATTCATATCCCTTTTTATATCATTTCCTATTTGGGAGAAATCATGTGATACAATATATTCTATCATGATATTCTATTGTTATTTCATTTTCAATTCAATTCAAGACAGGTTATGTTATTACTTGCAAATACGTGAACATACTGTGATAAACTGGACGACAGTAAAACCTTAATTCAATCAATCAATCAATCCTGGTATCAATGGTAGATCTACTGGTTTGGATAACCCACCCCATATGGCTTACGAGTGGTGATTGTATATCAATGGTAGATCTACTGGTTTGGGATAATCCACCCTACATGGCTTACGAGTGGTGATTATACAAACCACCCCATATGAATAGTCGAGTGGTGATTGTGCCAGAGGCAAGAGTCAATCTATGGTGTATGTGTGGAGTCTATTATATGCAAGTGTCAAGTCAAGGGGTTTTTATTGTGTCGGTTATCTATATGCTTTACTATTGCAATATAAGTCTTAACGTTACCTTGTGAATTGAATTATTCTCAATCAATCAATCAATCTATATGTATACTCAAAACTGTGATTACTCACCAGCTAATCGTTAGCTGACTTTATTTTCTCACATGATTTCAGGTTAAGCAAGCTAGTGGACTTCTACTTGATCATATAAGACCTGGACTTAGTCAAAACAAAAGACAATTATATTTATGACTTTAACTGTTGTATTTGTATCCGTTAAATTCATGTTATCCTGTAATCTGATTTTAATATTATTTTCACTATTAGACAATCATGAGTTATGAACAATCAATCATTTCCTCGTCCGCTCCGATGATTCCGCCGTCGGTCGGGTGTGACAGATTGGTATCAGAGCCATGGTTATAGGGAATTAGGTTATTAGAAATGGAATGACCTAGACTATAACTAAGTACCCTTACACATGAGTCCTCTCATGTATTTTACATGCTTAGATAGGATTTTATGTGCCTTGCGTGTTTATACTTGATTATGTGATTATATGCCTTATGTGATTCTCCTTACACTTTGAATCTATCAATATACACACGAATCTTAACTCATATTCTAAGGCATTGTGTGCCTAATTCAAGTGATTTCAAACTCCAAAACTCGATTGTTATTCATGGTTTTCAAATCTCGTCAAAGTCCGTGTCACACGACCGAGAACATGCAATGCTGGAAGAGTGGGATACCTGTATCTTAAGGTGTTCTGTCTAGGCAAGGTATTCATACAACTTGATTACCTACCTGGGAACCCTCGGGATGAGTATCTGCTTATAGGTACGCATGTCTTCAATAAGGTTGTGTTGGACATAACACTTTGATTAGTCACGTACTCACTTTGATTTACGAATCAAACGATTACACTCGGAACATATCATCGTTATTATGCCAAATTCTCGATTCTCGTTTCATGTTGTATAGCTCATATTACCCAATTCTCATAAACTATCTCAATGATATTTCAGAATGTCATCTCGTCAAATCCGTTCACGATCTAGAAACTCTGGCCGTAAGATTTCTGCTATTGTAGCACGTGAAGTTACTGCGGTCATCCCAACTCTACTTACCCATTTGAACCAAAGCAACAATACTGTCCAAAACCCAATTGCACCAAACCCTCCACGAGCTTGTACCTACAAGCATTTCAATTCTTGCAACCCCACTAAGTTCAGTGGAACTGAAGGTGCTACCGGATTACTACAGTGGTTCAAAAGCATCGAGAACACTTTCCTAAACAGTGAATGCCCTGAAAATCTAAAAGTCTGATATGCCACAAGTGTTCTCCAGAAACGCGCACATACTTGGTGGAACGGAGAGAAACGAACCCGTGGAACTGAAACTGCTTTAGCATTGACATGGACTGAAGTTAAGGATCTCATGACTAAAGAGTTCTGCCCAAGAAACGAAATCCGGAAACTGGAAGCTGAATTCTGGGAATTAACCCAAGACAGTGGCGAGAACCTAGCATACACTAACCGATTCCACGAACTGAGCCTTTTGGTACCGCATCTTGCTACCCCTACCTCCCGAGCCATCGAGAAATACATTGGTGGACTACCCATGCAGATTCAGGATACGGTGCTAGGAAGGAATCCTTCAACACTAGAAGATGCTATCAGGCTGGCTGCACAGTTAACCGATAATCATGTGAAAGCTGGTTCCTTAACCAGGAAAGGATCGAAGAAAAATACCGATAAACTTCCTAACGAAACCGTCAAAACCGATCAACCCGAGCTTTCCAAGAACAAGAAGAGGAAGGCTAACTCTCAAAACTTTGCTGTAATTACCCCTGCTGTGCCAATTACTCAAGTCCCCCCAACACATCAACAAGCGGTAAACAACCAATCGCTGATGAGAAAGCCATACGTTGGACCCCATCCACTGTGTAACATCTGCAATTACCATCATCCCGCTAACACTCAGTGTCGTCAATGCACAAACTGTGGTCGTTTGGGTCATACATTCAACGTGTGCAGGAGTGCTGCTAAAGCTCCGACCAATGCAACAGTTCACCAACATCCTCTTGCAATCACCCAGGGTCGTGCATGCTATCAATGTGGTGATCCGAACCATTTTCGCAATCGATGCCCTCAACTTGTCATCCCAGTTCCTACGGCTCAAGGACGTGCTTTCAACATCAATACTCAACAAGCTCAAGCCACCAATGATGTGGTGTTGAATAATTCTTGTCCTTGATTTTGTCTTTCCTGATTTAATTCAAGATTTGTAATCGTGATTTCCTTTTGTTATATTGTTGTAATTTGAAAATTTCTAAATTTCTAATTGAGGTACTTTTCCTTTCGTCGTTAAGTCAAACTTTGAACCACATGCACCGTGGGAGATACGAATGTCCTAAGTGATTCTAACTCATCAAAACAGGGGTGATTCCCTTACTATGATGATGATTCTTTATTCGTTTCAATAAAAGGTTTTCAATTATGTGTTTTATGAAATTTCATCCTCTGGATTAGGGTGATTTCCTTATCTCAAGGACTGACTTCAATTATTCACTTTGGAATTTGCATTTCACAAATGACATAATCTCACCAAAATAGGATTGAAACCCGTACTTTGGTGACAAATGTCAATCTTCGATTGTTTTCTTGTTAATATCAAGCTCAATCATCAAGGTACGCGTGAAATTCATACCTTGATGATGATATCATTCTTATGGATTGTATTTTCTCAAATGAAACGACCTCATCAAAGTAGGAGTGAATTCTGGATTTTGATGAAAAAGTTTATCTTGTTATATTTTGTTTTGTAAAATTCATCGTTAAGATAGGAGTGAATCCCTCACCTTAATGATGAGTTATCTCGTCTTATTTCTGTAGATCCTCAGATCGAACTTTTGATTGGTAAGTTAGTGGTCATACCTTGAAAGTACACCATCAAGTTAGGGGTGAAAACCATACCTTGATGACTATTCTCATTTCTTGATCATCAACTTACCATGGTTGTAATCAAGTGACGAGACGCATGTATTAACTTGAAGGGTGAAATAATGTTAGTGTTTCGACCTATCAAGCCAAAGCATGATCTCTGAACTTGAAAGAGACCCGATCGCTTTAAGCTAATTTTGATTCCAAGTTTGGAGCATTTAAATCCTTAAATCGATTTCTTTCCTTTATTCTCATGTTTTGACTCGATCTAGCTACATCAAACCATTTATTCCTTATTTATCGACTTTCATTGTGAGTTATCATCAAAACCTGATTACGTGATGGTAGTCTTCCTAAACAATCTATTGTCAAGTAAAGATATTATCTCTGATCATGATGGTCGCTTCATCTCTTGTTTCTGGAAAAGTCTTCAATCAGCTCTCGAAACTCAACTGAATCTTAGCATAGCCTATCACCCACAAATCGACGGTCAGATTGAAAGAATGATACAGACCCTCGAGAATATGCTTCGGGATTGTGTCATTGATTTCAGTGGATCATGGGATTCTCATATTCCGTTGATTGAATCTCTTACAATAACAGTTACCAACCAGCATCCAGATGGCACCATTTGAGGCCTTGTATGGTCTGGAGTTGGTGAATCACTAATTACTGGTCCGGAATTGATACAAGAAACAACCTACAAGATTCATAAGATCCGTGATAACTTGATCGCTGCTAGAAATCGTCAAAAGCATTATGCTGACAAAAGACGTAAGCCCATGGAATACAATGTCGGTGATCTCCTACTTCTTAAGGTATCACCTTAGAAGGGAGTGATTCGCTTTGGAAAGAAAGGGAAACTAGCACCTCGTTATGTGATTTCATTCAAAGTGCTTGAGCGAATTGGGAAAGTAGCTTACAAGCTTGAACTACCCCAAGAGCTCAGCAATATACAACCAACGTTTCATATTTCAAACCTCAAGAAATGTCTTGCCGATGAAAATCTCCACATTCCACTCGACGAAGTCCAGATTGATGAATCTATGCACTTTATTGAGAAACCTGTGGAAATTATGGATCGGGAAGTCAAACAACTCAAACATAGTCGAATACCTATTGTCAAAGTCCGCTGGGAATCTAAACGTGGCCCAGAATTCACCTGTGAACGTGAAGACCAAATGAAAGCCCAGTGTACTCATCTTTTCGTTTCAGCCTCCTCGTGATTAAATTTCGGGACGAAATTTCTAAAGCAGGGGAGACTGTAACATCGCGTAATTTCATAAATAAAAGCTAATTTATTAAACAATTAAGTTTAATACGTTGACATTACTCACAATAATTATAATAATAATAATAATGATAATAATAATAATAATAATAATAATAATAAGAATAATAATGAAAAAAGAAATAATAATAGTTTAATTATAAACTTTTTTTACATGAAATAATAACCATCTAAAATTTTAGGGGTTAAATTGTAAATTAGAAACTTTGGAATTCAGGTGTCAAACATTGGAAATTTCAGGGACCAATGATGTAAATATCACAAAACACACCCAGCCTTTCTTCCCCGATCGCACCCACGCGTTGTCGGCCCCTTTACACGTCTAGATCGCACAAACAGTCTATTATAATCGAATTAAACGAATATGAACTATCATAAATCAGTTTCTAATCAACTCTCATTCTCAATTTCTCTTAAAACAAACTCAAACACCCTCGTTCGAACACCTCACGGTTCGCGACCTGCATCACCCTTGAAATCCCATCTCCGGTCAGTTTTAATCGAAATTGATAACGGGCTTTTGTTTGCAATCATCATCCGAAGCTACCTACGAAACTAATTCGATTTTCATCACGTTTTGCTCACCCATCAACCATCACCTCGATCGCGACCTGCAACCTCCTAGAAACCCCATCTCCGACCAATTTCAATCGAAATTAACATGGGGCTATTGTTCTAAATCATTATTAGAAACTTCCCCTAAGTTTAATTTGATTATGGTTGTGGTTTGAGTATCAAACGAACATCACATTCGATCGCGACCCGTCTTCGTTGGGATCAACTTCAATCGAACACCAAACAGGTAATTACACATACACACACATTCGATTTCTCATGGGGAAACAAAGCCCTAAGGTTGATTTTGTTAACAAACGCGTTTGATTGTTCAATTTGGGCGAAGATCAAACTAGGGCTCAAATTGAAATTTGGGGATTTTGTTTATGTTGCTTAAAAGAATTAAAACAGGGATATAATCGCTGATAGGGCCTTTGCCCACTGGTTCCTGCGCCCCATTTCAACCTTGAGGTCCCGGGTTCGAAACCCGGCAGCCTCCTATATTTTTAAACATTTTTTAGGCCATTTTAAGCCTCTAAAAATTCTAAAAAAATTCATAAAATCATAAAAAATATTTTTATGACATTAAAAATATTTAAACAACTAAATTATTTTTCTGGAATTTATTTCAATATTTTATCTATTTTTAATAAATGTTTTAAATAAATAAAGTTATAAATAATACAAAATTATTTAAATAAAAATGAACTCCTAATAATAATTTAATTTATTGAATTATTATTTGACACAATATTATTTGTAATAATTTCACACAATATTTATTATTGTTTAAATAATGATTAAATATATAAATTTATTATATTTAAATCATTTTAAATAACAATTTCATTTCTTTTAATAAATTAAATAATTAAACATATTAGTTAATTATCACATAATTAATTAATAAGATTAATTATTTATTTTTCCACATTTTCACAATCAATCAAACAGATATGTAAACTGATACGTTTATTTTAAATTTTAAACAAAATCATTTTCAATAAATTCACTTTAAATATTTCAAACATTTTTAACTAAATAAATTAGTTTATATTCAAAATCAAATGGAAACCCTGATCTATTCCCAAACTTTCAAATCATTATTATTCTAACACGAGACACCGTTCCTTAGGTTAACCGTAAGGAAATCACAGGTGTCTAACCTATCACGATCAAAATCCAATCTCATCAATCAGGTGAGTATTCATATCCCCTTTTTATATCATTTCCTATTTGGGAGAAATCATGTGATACAATATATTCTATCATGATATTCTATTGTTATTTCATTTTCAATTCAATTCAAGACAGGTTATGTTATTACTTGCAAATACGTGAACATACTGTGATAAACTGGACGACAGTAAAACCTTAATTCAATCAATCAATCAATCCTGGTATCAATGGTAGATCTACTGGTTTGGATAACCCACCCCATATGGCTTACGAGTGGTGATTGTATATCAATGGTAGATCTACTGGTTTGGGATAATCCACCCTACATGGCTTACGAGTGGTGATTATACAAACCCACCCCATATGAATAGTCGAGTGGTGATTGTGCCAGAGGCAAGAGTCAATCTATGGTGTATGTGTGGAGTCTATTATATGCAAGTGTCAAGTCAAGGGGTTTTTATTGTGTCGGTTATCTATATGCTTTACTATTGCAATATAAGTCTTAACGTTACCTTGTGAATTGAATTATTCTCAATCAATCAATCAATCTATATGTATACTCAAAACTGTGATTACTCACCAGCTAATTCGTTAGCTGACTTTATTTTCTCACATGATTCAGGTTAAGCAAGCTAGTGGACTTCTACTTGATCATATAAGACCTGGACTTAGTCAAAACAAAAGACAATTATTATTTATGACTTTAACTGTTGTATTTGTATCCGTTAAATTCATGTTATCCTGTAATCTGATTTTAATATTATTTTCACTATTAGACAATCATGAGTTATGAACAATCAATCATTTCCTCGTCCGCTCCGATGATTCCGCCGTCGGTCGGGGTGTGACAGTATAAATTTAAATTACTCTACATTTTGACGTAATTCAGTATGGAAACAAGACAGGTATATTGTAATATATACCTTATCACGTCGTGTACAATGTCCGCTGTAACGCGCGGCAGATAAAATACTAGCTCATCGTATTATGTATCCATTATTCCAAATCATTTACAAAATTTATTTTCAGAACAAATTGCACACAAAATAAAAAAGTGAAAATAAAATAATATTGGCCTAATTACCATGTGACGAGGACTCAGTTATGCACATAACGTGGCTGCCAAGATACTTTACAGACACGATAGCCGGTTTGTTTATATTATGATTTTATTTTTTTAACGGCTAATTATATCACTGACAGGCCACTGGTCATCCGATCATTTCCATTACTCGCCGTAAGCACTACACGGATGTATCCCCAAAGAAAAACTCGTATATCAAACCGTCCCTATTTATTACTGCTGATAATATATTTTCTTAAAACTTAATGTCCCAAACTAATAACAAATATAAATTTCACAATGACATTTTGCACTTCATTTTAATCTACTTTGAATTTTACATCACACGCAAACTTATCATAAAGTAGTCTCAACTACTTAAACGCAAAATATATTATACCACTCTAAGTTTAAATACTTTTATCCTTATCACAAATATCTATTTCGAACTAGACGTATAAGAAAATACAGCAAGGGTTTCTTTCATCTAAAACATCCGATATTCGAACGCTAGTGAGATCCAAATCGCTACCTTTTTCTACACACTCAAAGGTTCGATCCATTCGATTCGATTCGTTTCGTTTCGATTCGTTTTGATTCGTTTCGTTTCGTTTTAGATCATTGTTTTCTCTAATTCTGTTTTAGTATATATCTCAATACCAATTTGTGCTCAATTTAGATCTGTTTCTGATTAGATACGCATGTAGATGCATGGATTATCGATGAGTACAGATGTAGATTTAAGTTGATTAATTTGATTTATGCTTTGATTTGATTGAGATGCTTGGGATCTGATACTTCGATCTACTTTTTCACTTCTCTTTTCTTCAGGTCGTATGCTTATGTGAATTGTGTTGTTTATTGTATGTTACGATCGATTTGATTTTAATTAACTCTGGAACTTTCAATTGAAATCTCATAAAATGATGTTCGGCTCAGTTTTTTTGTTAGGTTTCCAGACTGCCTGTAATCTCTGCTAAAAGTGAACTTACATATAGTGATGATATGAAATTAACATTCGAACCATTAGCACCAGATAATTGATCTATTGTTGCGACTGTTCCTCTTTAGTTGCTCATTTAGGAATTTGATGGTGTGCATTCTACATTTTCCCCTATTTTAAACTGATTAATGGTGCCCTATCTCGATCAATTTTAAGCCTGTGTAGATTCCCACTTAATTACAACTATAACACTTGGCTTAGAAGATAAAGTTGGATGATTTCTCTCTTAATCATGAGAAATAACACTTGGATGATTTCTCTCTTAATAAAGCTTTGGTAAAGATTTGTTTTAAAGATTCATAAAAACGTGTTCATTTTAAGTGATCTTAAACTAAATTAAACGCATGTCACTTGTCTTCAAATTGATGTATCCTGAATACTCATAGACATGTATGTATCATGTATGTAGGCTTGCTGTTGACTTGAGAAATTGAAATTCATCTTGTTTGATTTCTATATAAATGATACCGGGGATTTGGTTATTTAGGATTTTTTTTCACCTTTGCGGTGGTTGATTGACGGTCGTCCATCGCATTGATTGTATATATGACTCCTCCACGGTTCATTAGATTGTGTACTTATTTACAACACTGTTAATTCCACTAGCAGTTTCTTTTTGTTTGTTATTATTATGTAGTTTTGTTGTCTGGACATTCTTTCTAGTTATTGGAGTTTGTCGTATACGAAGATAATAAATAAGTATATTTAGCATTGATATCAAACCTTCATGTTTGTATTGTTGTCATCAAAACAAGAATTGCATTTCAAAATGTGTGACCATGGATGCACCAACAACTGTTTATCAACATGAATCCTGAACTAAAAAGAATGAACTTGAAAGAGCAATTAGCTTCAGTGACCATTTCTATGCGTACTTATTTGATATTTTTGGAAAATCTTAAAACTGTTTGCTGTATATTGAATATTTTTCTAGTTTGAGAACATAAGCGTTTATTCAAGGAATCTAAAACTTTGATTTTGGTCTGCAAGTTGGGTATATATTAATATCATCTGGTTTACATGTAGAGAGATGGCTTTGAATGGAGCAGCTCCACCCCGAGGAAGTGCAGCAGCAACTGCCGCCAACTTGCGAAGGAGGAAGACTAGCGGCAGTGGAGGGGCTGCTGGTGGTACAGCTGGAAACATGCTCCAGTTTACACAGATGATGCCCCTGGACTTAAAATCTCTCCAAATGTGGTTCTTGTTATGAGTATTGGCTTCATTGCCTTTGTTGCTGTTCTTCATGTCATGGGGAAGCTTTACTTTGTTCGTAGAGAGGCTTAAGAATCTTTTCTACTCCATGAAATTCAATTTACTATGAACTCGATTACTAGCTAATTAAAATACTTTACTTTGTACTTTTTGATGGTTAAATTGACAGGTTTTTATTTTATTGTTGTATTTCTTAAATCAATTGTGGATGCTTTGGAGAGACTAACCAGGTTTTTGTGCATGCAATATGCAAAAAGGTACCCATGAGAAAATTTGTGACAGAGTAACTTGTTGATGTGAGAAACAAAATCTGTGACACTTGTAAGCAAAAATACATTAGGAACAAACAAAAACCTTGAAAACCTCATAATGAGGAAAAAGATGTCAATTTAATGTGATTTGATCTTGCTTCAACTTAAAGGTTATAAATGAGAGAAACCTGTAAAAACATAATATAACTGCATATCCTTTGTCTGTAGTTTAAAATATTACGACTCATTGCTATTATCTTTAAGTTTTAAATCTTTTATAATTTTGTTAGCTTGTGCTATATTTCATGATTGAATGTTAGTGTGTTTATAGCCAAAAACTAAGATGATATTAAGCAGCGGATCATAAAGTAACAAAAGCAGTTAATGCATCTGAGGCCATCTTATATGAATCTTGTGGGCTTAAAATGTACTATGTTTCATGATTGAACACATGAAGATGTCTTTAAGCACATTAACTACATTCAATCATGAAATATAGCACACTAACAAAATCATATCATCAGTACAATTCAGAATGACCAAAAACTAAACATAGCTTGTATTGATTCTGGTTGATCGGGTTTGTCTGGACCAAATTTAGCCATCAGCTAACCTAGAGGCTCCCCAGAAAAACATAACCGCATCATAAGCAAGCTTCCACAGAAAACAAAGACCCCTGGTTTCAAAGTTATAAACATAAATATCTACAAACATAATCGACACTAGTTTAAATATCCTAAAGATGGCAATATTTATCCAAATGTCTAGAGCTAGTAAAGAAGACAATAGTAAATAATTGATTAAATGCCTAAAAAGTACAACAAATAAACAAAAGGCTAGTGCATGGTATCAGATATCCCTCCAGCAACAACACCGTCATCCACAGGCTTAGGGCCTCCGCACGATCTTGATACTGATTCAAACAGTTTTTCAATCTCAGGAGCACACCTTGTGAAAGATCTGCTCCAGAAGTTGTACCTCGGATTCTGATCAAATCATTCATAAACACATCATGTTAACCGACGACTAAAATAATGGCCTCCTTACAACTCAAATCAATCTCAACATATATTATAAGTTAAAGCTGGCATTTAGGTTTACTGATTACCTTGATAAGCTCAATGAATGTGATTAGAAGGCCCCATGGGTGTGGTCGGTTAACAATCAACCGCTCCAATAGCACTCTAGTGATCTGCTCTTGAATGGCCTCCTGCATGCATACAGGTTTATGTATATGCGAGTGTAATGATGGACAGCACCTAAGTCGACTAATAATGACTCACCTGGTTTGCCTCAGAGAACAAGTAAAGAAGGATGAACGAGAAATAATGTGTGTGGTTGTTGGGATAACGCAATTGGTTAGCAACAGCATTCAAAAAGAGGTAACGTCCTTCAGTCTCTAGCTCTAATATTAGTGTTTGGAAAATGTCCAAAGCAGCACCCACCAAGAAGATGGCAAGTGATGCATTACTTGCCATTGATTGTCCATGAGGAGTTCTTGCCTGCAACTGAAGGATCGCCTGCATCCATTATTTCAACATCTTTTTGTCAAATCATGAAAAGAATTATTCAAATAACTAGAGATATTCCAAATTACATAGACATGAGAATTTAGTTAAACACACCTGCATTCCAACATAAAGAACAAGGGAGTTCATCAAAGGCACGTTGTATCGTGTTCCTGCCCTTGCAGCCTCACTTGGTGAGAGAAGCAGTTTCTGCTTTAATTCTGAAAGAAATGAAGTTCCTTGCGGCCTCGTCTGTACAGATGAGTAAAACCATTTTAAAGAACAAACCACCAAGCATGCTTACATGTATTCATTAATTGCTACTTATACAAAAAACTCTGCAATGAATCAGGATCGGTGTTTATCCTTTCACCTACCCAATTTCTAGATGCCAAAGAGCTTTTATGATTTTATATTTGTGCAATAATAAGCATACAAATCTCTATACCTTGAGATACTCATCCACATCGCTTTTCATTTGCTTGGCCTTCAAGGCAGCATCAACCTCAGACAAAATGCGGGGTGATTGACTAATCTCGGCTAGCAGATCAATCTGAAAAAAAAAACAAGATCGAATAGATGTAGAATCAGTTATTCGGTTAATCATTGAAAGCTGTGTTCATGCTTAAAAATGGCAATCTCAAATCATTATATATATGGGTCAAATTGGATCATGTTTATCTTTAGCGTGTAAATATGCTAACGATTGAACCACGTCATATGATCTGTATGCGAATGTATATAGCATCCTAATTTGTTTCATTAAGAAAGGTTTAAATAATCATGCAGTGATATCTTTGTAATTATACTCAACATATTATTTATTTATAAATTAAAATAAATGCACTTGTGGACCAAAGCAAACTCATTTTATCCAAGTCTTTTGCCATCTAAAATCATACATCAACTAAGAAAGGACACGGACCTTCAAGTTGGGGGTGGAAGGGTCAGGCAGCCTCATGTTGCGAGGGAACGCACTAAGTACTATATTGCGCATCTGAATGCAGCTTGGAGGAATGATATCACAGAAACTGAAATGATAATCGCAAAGGAATTCCGGGAAATCATGAAGTAACACTAAAAGCACTCTCAGTGTGCCTTTGTACAGAAAACGAACCTGGATATAATAGAAAAGAAAATAAAAAAGAATAAAAAATAAGATGATAATATCTGCTACTATAAGTAAAGTAAGATGGAAGGTATGAATAAAGAAGATACAAACCGGCTCGCCAAGCTCAGCGTTCCTCAAGAAAGGCTCCATGAACTGGAACAAATCTACAAGCAAACGTTGGAAATATGGCCACCCCTTCTGACCATTTCCACTCAACAGTTTTGGCATGAAACTTCTGTGGCTTACTAGCTCAAGCCATACAAAGCTGGAAAAGGAAATTTGCCCCGCACATTATTGCACACAACATATCAAAAGAGCAAGGTCTTTGATATAATCTAAATATCATTTATACTCGCTAACCTGAATGCAGGAACTTTCAAAGGCTGTAGGGCATGAAAAGAAGTTGCTAGAGCTGTCAAAACCTGTAAGAGCACAAGAGAAGTAACAACGTGACCTAGAACCCAACTAAATATTAAGTCTTACCAAGTTAAATAGAAAATGCACAATTACCTGAAAGTTTGCACCTTCAAAGACCGGATCAAGGGTACCAAGGTCAAGTAGCCAATCAATGAATAACCTAAAGTAAGGCCTAGGGTTGAATGATGTTTTCTTCTCTTCTGCATCCTTCTGAATGAATCTCACTGTCACTGCTAACACCTGCATCACAGAATGTGGATTAATATACAGTAATACAATGCCACTAGCTGAAAATCAACAACAACAAAAAGTTAAAATTAAGATTTCAAACCTTTGATAGAAGTGACATCTTGCTTAATCCATGGTCAGCAGAGGAGAACTAATCATAGATAAACAATTAACTGATTAAGAGGGGCATTGAGAAAAATATAAATAAAAGAGTGCATATATATTAAAAGCTCAAAATATCAGTAAATGGGGCCTACCTTCAGTATCGAAAAGACAAGTGATGCATACATATCAATGGCAAGGAAAGATAACGCCTGTGTTTGTTGATGAGATTGGACAGCACCCTCAGAAGATATACAGTGTGATACAGCAATGTCCTAATAAATTTAGAAAAGATAAACCTGAGTTCTCTTAAGATATAGATAGAAATAACTTAAGATTTGTGTAGCCATGTGCATGCATTTTGATATACCAGAAGACGACGAAAAAAGCGATCTGATGTATCATCAGCTTTCAAAAGGCCATTTTGTTGTAGTTGTAGTACAAAACGAGCAGTTAATTGATCATTCACACCAGGGAGTTCATATATCTTGTACCATTCAGCAAATAGCAGAGAGACCTGTGAAACAAATGGATTACTTAGTTGCCAACGTCAATTCAAGGAGATTAATAATCAAATATTCAAAAGTTTGTAAATCAGCTTTATATGCCTGCTCTTGGAAAGCAGCAGGATCTGGTTCAGAAGATTCCAGAACAACAGTGTCATCCCTGCTTGCTACAGGATGATTAGCAGCCTGTTTCATTAAACAAAAAAGTAAAGATCTGAACAATGCCTAGCAACAACAAGAGCAACAGGCATGAAGTAACCTTTTTGTCTTTTTGTTGTCTGTTGAAGTCATCCTTCCCGGCTGGAAGACCAGCTGCAGGGTTCCTAGCAATTTCAACAAGTTGTTGAAGAGCCTCAGAAGCATCAGGCCTTGTTGCAAGCTACAGGTGATTTTTTTCCAATCAGAATGCTTTATTTAATCAAGTATAAATTAATTAATAATTATTTAAGAGTTGGACATACCTTAGCTAACACATCAACAACATTATGAAGTTCAGATATTACTCTAGCATCACTAGCCACCAATGTTTGGATGAGGGATATTGCAAATTCTGTTGCCACCTCTGCTTATCATATAAAAATTAATCTTTTTTCCTATCAGAATGGATGCTGATGAATTATAATATGGTTTACACATACTGTTCTTTCCAGCATCAAGAAGCTTAGCCATATGAATATTATACTCGGCTAGGTTCAGCAAGTCTCTGCGAATTAAGCCAATGGTAATATCTTTGTTAAATTTCCTATCTTCATCAGAATATATTACCTGCAAAAATACAATGTGGAGCAAATTAGTAAAGAGATCAACTGAAATAACAAATCACTGCAGCAAATGAACAAAGGAAAACAAAAATGAAGCATACCCAACTAGTGAGTTGATTGAACACAAGCTTGCTAACATCACGAATGGCACCTAACATGGAAAGATGAGCACCAACATGAGAGGTATTTGCTGCATTTTCATATAGACCTTGGAAGACCTGTGACATGGGTTCAAGCAATGTCAAAAACTCTTTGCTAACAAGGATAAGCACAAAGTAGTAGTGATGAATATAAATACCTTCTGAGCCACAGCCAAAGCAGCCTCATCTCGACTAATGCATCTAAGAATCACACCAGGAACCTCGCCAATAATAGCCTGGAAACAACCTCATTCACATTTGTTGTGCAAATTCATATATTTTAAAAAGATAATATTAAAATCTTTTAATGGTGAATTAAAGAAGCATCACCTGAATTTCAGCTTCTTTAGCATCCTTTGCTATCAGAGATTCCAGCTGTAACAAAAACCGATAGCCTTGGTAAGATCTAACGCAGTATTTGTGAAGTAAACAAAGAATAAATGGAAGAAGTGAACCTCCTCTGAGATAAATTGGTATTTATCAACTGCGTCCT
Organism: Flaveria linearis; assembly: GCA_024085815.1. Lineage (NCBI taxonomy): Eukaryota > Viridiplantae > Streptophyta > Magnoliopsida > Asterales > Asteraceae > Flaveria > Flaveria linearis. The sequence continues at coordinate 122,249,155 of CM044001.1, forward strand.
TGGTAGTCAATGAAGGTTCTGCAGTGGTGTTTATAATACGATCCGAAGTGGAAGGTGAAGGCAAAGGCTGTGCATATACTCCCGGGTCCTACCAATTAATAGAAACAACATCAAACAATGCAAACTCACGGTTTTAAACTCATGCTGATTAGATTTACAGACTTTGGAATTGGAAACACTGGATGCTTCTGGAATGTGCAGTTCAGGAGCTGATAATGATGAAAATGAAGACAGAGCAGCCTCATTCTCAAAGTTGTGTGGACCCAAACCACCACCCATCGCGCTATTTACCACAGAGCCACTGAAAATTGAAACAGAAAATATAAAATTGAGAGAAAAAGAAGAAAGAATATGAGTATAAAGAAACCAAACCCTTCAACCAATCACACCTAAGGAGTTTTACTGAACTAGGCTCCATATCTTCAGTGTCCAAGGAGTGTGCTACAGCATTGGTACCAGATGAGAAAATGTCAGGGTTCATTTGACCTGAAATTGAACCCGAACCGGAACCATAACTACGGTGGACAGCACCACTTCCTGGTAGAACCGAAGGGCCAAGTGGTACAGCATTCGAACTTTGGTTGGATTGATTCTGCCATGGTAATCGAACAAAATCCTGCACGAAAGGAAATATGAAATATAATTACTATTCAGTTTTCTACCGAATAAGTAGTGGAAATAGATGATACCTCATAAACCCGCTGTTGAGAATGAGATAGTCGGCCAGGTTTAGGACGCAGGGCTTCTGGTAGAACACCTACATGACCTTGGGTATATAGGCTTGTATCAAAATAGGCTCCTTCTCTGTGCTTCCGTCTTATCGAAAGTTGAGGTGCAAGTTCACTATCTATTGTTTGTACAGCCTGCATGCAAGGAAATAAGATATATCAACATATGTGTTCAAATAAAGGATGCTATTAAACAAATCTAACCTTTTCAGTTGCAGCCTGTTCGATAAATGCACAGCCCAAGTCAAGGTTGTCATTAGTAACAAGTTGAACTGCATGTTCAAGCAGTTCAGTTGCAACATTCAAACTCAGAGCCTGAAGATTGTTTCTTAGCTGACTTGATATTGAACCACGAAGAGGTTCCTAACAGAGATAAGAGCAATATCTGTGTTATTACATAGTAATATAGATTAATATTAGTAAACCAAAGCATGAAAAACATATTTAAAAGATACCTTGCACGTGACATGAGCTAGACTTCCAGCCAAACTTGCAACCATCAGGTGAGCTGCACTATGTATACGGCTCTCATCTGACTCCATAGCATAGTCCTGCCATTGTATGCAAAAGTGTAAAAACATTTTAAGTAAAAACTTAACATGAACACACAATGATCCTCATGGGCCAGCATATGCCACCTTTAAGACAAGTTCCTTTGTTGTTTGAGTTGCTATGGATACACTACGCTGAACAATGCTAGAAACTATTTCTTTGATAGCCATTTCCATGGTATATCCAAGCACGCTGTAAAACAATTAAACAAACAACAAACTGTGTCAGCCAGGCAATATTTAGGTTACTAATCATTATAGGTGCCAAAATGGGTGGGCCGGGCGACAGGTCAAAACACACTTTTTAGTTTGCTTCTGTAAACAGTGTTATGTAATTAAAATGATTACTAAAACTAAATTACCGCTGGAAAGGCAAATGCAGACCCAGAGCTTGGAGCTTAGGGTTAATAATAACTTGTTGGTCCATACTTGATGATGGTAGCTGCAATGGTGACCAACAATTAGTGGAGAAACAAATATACAAGACATAAACAAAAGAAAACGACCTCTGCACACCTGACCAACTGAAAATGGCAATTGTGCTTGTAGAAGTCCTTGAGCAGATGGAAGCTTATCAGATAAGCCTAAAGCAGCCATCTTCTCATCCTCACTTAAAGTAACAGCAGGAATATGGTGTGGTGCAGCATACTATCAATCAAAATTAATTAGCACCATTAAACCCAACCGCAATTGCAAAAAGAAAAATAAAAACTTTTAATGTATTTTGAGAAACAGTAACAGAGAAAACATAATAAATAAAAAATAATAATAATAACAATAACAACAACAACAACAACAAAAACCTGGGATAATATGCGTGAATGACCACCAGAGTGAGCCGAACTGCCAACTTCAACTGGTAATTCGACTTGATTTAAAGTAGATATCATATTAGGTTTCACTTCTGCAACCATTGGTTGCTGAGCTGACCCAACATCTTTGTTAGAAAAATCAGGGTTCCCTTCAATTTCCCTCACTCTATCAATAAGATGGGATGATGGGGTCACTTCCTTTAAATCCACATTAAGATTCTTAAACAATACCTGAAACACCACAACAAACATGAAAAAACTTACTAATGCTTTTAATCAGTTTAATTAGCTGCCATCAAATAAAGCATACATACATACATATGTGTGTATGTATATGCATATTACATACCTCAATTTCAAACTTGAGATTCATTTTGAGATTAGGCATTGCATAGATTTCAGCAAGTAATGCAAGAACTCCCATAGTCCAAGGATTAGGTGGTTGGTATGCTAGACTGTTTGAACATGACTCTAATATCTACAACATGAAAGGAGAACCCTGATACCCCACCATTCTTTAATAAGAGAAATAAATGATAAAAACCAATCAATATGTGTACCTTAGAGGTAAATGGAATCACTGCAATCATTAAACCCTTTTCATATGCCTATATTGAAAGTAAACTTAGTTACATATCACTCAAACCAATAAAGGTCAGCATTCATGAAGATTAAACATGTAAATTATGATAAAAACCTCAATAATTAAAGCCTTTGGATCAATCTGATTAGCACGCAGAACATGGTTTCTACCAATTGTGATCTTTCCCAGCCAGCCTCCAAGATTCTTCAGCAATGAACGTTCTTCTGAACTGGATTTTATAAGTTCTGATCCTAAAAGAACCTGTTGAATTACCATATAATATTATGAACTCAACAATTCGCATATGATCACCATTTAAAGAAGGAAACCAAAGAATATTTTAACAAATATTACCTTGCAATTCTCATAGGTGGCTTGAACAATCTCTCTGTTTAAAGGTTTTGAGTTGGCTTTTTCAAGAAATTTCAAGTACAAATCGTGAAAATTTGGTTCAATACTCGCTCTGTCAACAAGATCAACAAGCCACTCAAGGGTTATTTAAAAAGTAGAATAAAGCAATGACAACCCACCAAACAAGCTACCAATAACTGATTCATGTTCCATGAAATACAATCTTGATTAGGTTTTCACAAATTTACCAAAAAAAGTTATTACCGCAAGATGAATTCAGTTAGCGTGATGTAGGTTCTTACCTTTTCATCACCATGTACTGAGCAAACCAAGCATAGTACTGTTCTTTTAAAACTTCTGTGAATTCCTTAGCTTTAGCTTCAATGTTGGCAGCTGATAAATTATTGATTATAAAAGAAATCTTATCCTGAGTTTCAGATGGCGGGGCCTGTATGGTAGATGCATGTTAGAGGGATCAAATGACCAGAAAAATCTTAATGATAATTTAGCAAGAAAATAATTTATTAAATGCGTATATAACAAAGGTGATAGCACAAAATATAAATGTACTTATCACAAACAGATCCCATCTGGACAAGTTAATACGTTTATGAAGGAAAACAGAATCTCGCAAATATACTATTGAAATTCATCTTAACAAATAAAAATTCTGTAGTCCTTAACTAGTAGTCATAGTATGATGACTCTTGTCACTAATTGGCAGATTCAACTAAAATTACTAGAGAATAAACGACCAGAAAGTGGCTGAAGGTACATGCAATACCTCTATGGGAGTTTCTCTACGCTCAGCAGCAGCAACAAGTGTTTCAATATTCAAAGCAGAACCAAACCCTGCATTACAAACTATGTGTCTAAGCACTGTAGAACACCTAGAGTAAGAGAATGCGCAGGTAAAAGGCTTAGAAAAAACTTAAAACTTACTTGCTGAAGCAACAGCTCGAGCAGGACGAGCAAAAGCAGGAGTGGAAGCCAATGCTGCTGAAGAACTAACTATACTATGTGGCTGCATTTAACCATCACGAACTGAGAACTGACCATAAAAGAAAATTGGGTGAAACAAAAATAAGAAGTTACATTGTGGTTGTTACCTTAGGGATATTAACAGGATCACTGGGCGGGGCAACTGAGGCCTGTCCTGTGGAATTTAAGTTTGGCTTCATATAGGAGGAAGTTACAGAGGCTCTGTGCCTCTCATCTAAATAACTCTGGTTCCTCTGCTGAAGCTGAATTGGAGAAGATATTTGTGAACCAAGCTGTGTACCACTTGATCCGATTAACGGAAAAGATGAACCAGCAACCTACGAGAGACACCAATACGTAAAACTAAGCATATATATCAATCTATGATACTCAAAGTAAACTTGAATTACCAGCACCAACAAACAAAGTATTGGAATCCAACACAATTAATAGGGGGCACAAAAGCATTAAAGAAGTACCTCAACGTTTGGTTGTGGAAGAGAAGTATGGTGCTGTTCAGCAGCAGGATTGTAGGCTGTTGCGTCTGAATCTGGGTGGCCTGATGAATTTCTAGCAAGAGCCCTTTCAATGAAAGCAACAAGCTCAGGATGGGTGCCACGTAGATGTGATATTTGTAAGATATGTTGACAGTATTGAGGCCATTCAATCAGACGATCCACAAACTTCTCAAGAGCCTTTGTACCAAAAACAAACATCTGCGTACAACAACCATTTTTCATCACTAATTAGAACAAATGTTCCTTTAGTTAGAAGCGAAGCAACGCCATCAGCACATATTAGTACTAACTTTGGAATCTGCAGGTTTACGTAGTGCATCCAAGACAGCTCGTAAGGCAATACCAAGTGTCAGATGGGTCACCAGTTGATTCTTAATAAGCAACCCTGCAATTATTCAAAAAGATAGTGAAATAACAATATTATTCTTCATATCCAATTATTATCACAAATATTAGCTTTAGTTTAAATCAAAGTGATATCAAACTTAGGCCATACCAAAGAGAGCTGCAGCGAGTTTAAGTTGTCTGTCAGGGTATTTGTTGAAAAACTTGTACTCTTCAAATAGATTCGCTATCATGCACTCAAATATGGATTGTTCCCTGCGAGTTGCATGATAAATTTAAGTACTCAATCAACCACAAATGTAAGAACCATCATAAATTGGCATTTTGCTAGGTAATTCCAATAAATCGTTTGTGACTTGTTATAAAAACTTTACTTCATACACAAAGAAACATCAGGGAAGTTCAAAAACTAAGCCAAACAAACCTTCTTTCAGAAGATTCCTTAAAGCGGGCTAGCATTTGAATCATTGCATCAACCGTCAACTGAGCAGAGAACATTTGATGGAAATAAGAGTTGGCCTCTGTCTCTATATCATCTGCATATACTTCAGGTGTTGAAGAATCAGGACCACCACTATTCCTCATCCGTGAACTGTTGTTTGTAAACTTCAAATTTAATCTTTCCATTTCCTTAGAAAGTTGGTTGGATGAGAGCAAGTCTGTATGTGCTTGAAGAGCCTATAACAAAACAAAAAAATTAGCAAGGTGCGGGTTAAGAATAATGAAATTTAAAAAAATAAATCAGTTGGGAGGGAAAACCTTTGAGAACACAGGAGTTGTCTCCATATAAAAGCTCCAGATATTCCCGGAATTATGCAAACGATTTGATGATTCCTGAGCACCAAACTCCACCTCCTTCAGGAATCGGAGGCACTCCTAAAAAGGTAATAAACTCATACATCAATAGTTTTTTAAATCTCATCTAGACATGCATAGGAGAATATTGTGATGAAAAGATGCCAGAATATACAACACTCCTTATCTTTTACCTCAAAGAAAGTATCTTTGTAAGTACTTAAATTCGAGCTCAGCCACTTATCCAGATCTACAAGTTCTTTCCTAGATGCCAGGGCAGCCAACCGAATACCCAAATACATAGGTACCATATCCAATACAGGAGATATAATCTGTGACAAAGAAAGATATCTTAAATAGTGGAAACCAAAATTAAAATTTTCAAAGAGGAAAAAAAAGGAAGCATTGAAAGAGATTAAAACTAGTTTTTGACCTTTAACTCCTGGCATAAATCCAAGACCCTTGTAATATTTTCTGAATCCATGATTAGTGCATCATTTAAAGCTCTCAACAAAAATGGTGGGTTGACATGCCAAAGGTGGAGCAGAATGCCACCCCCCGAAGGATCTTTAAGTATCCCAGGAACAACAGCCAAAGAAACTTCATGTTGCAGGAGATTATACGGTGTCTGCATATTTTGGAGCTAAAAATCAACCGAAACAACTAAACAAGAAGCGCAAACATAAACTACACAACAAGGTGAAAAAACAATACGTTAACATGGGCCATCCCCAATAGCAACACTTCAGGGCAATGTTTGAGAGGATACTCAAGCAATGAACGAACAGATTTGGCAAGACCTCTCTCGGCTAGCTGGCACAAGACCTCCAAGAGATCAAGGCATAACCATGCATGATTTGCATGACCAGATTGAAACTTTTGACTGTTGACTGCATCTACATTTGCCTACAAGAACATACATGTAAATACTTGGATGCATCATTCATAATATATGTATACACACACACGAATGACCATACCAATTGTCTTTTGCAGTGTGCAAACATGAATACTTCAGGTGGTACAGAAACAGCATACTTCAGAAAAGACAGCTGCCCCTCAGTGTTTCTCCAAACATTGCCGCAAACAGCATCCAGTGGAAAAGGATCCTGGATTGTCATCAATACAAAATAAGCTTCAACTCTACAATAGATAGATTAAAAACTACAGCAAGTAAAAATTAAAAAACCTGGGACGCGTGTTTGTAACAAGAAATCAGTAGTGAAAATGCTGCCTCATCTGGGACGTAGAAACCCTCATGATCAAGATTCTCAATTACAGCGGTCCAGCTGATTCCAGGAGCCTATATTTTTTCTTTTTAGTATTAGTAAATATACAAACCGCCACACAATACTCTTGAAATACAAAAAACAAATAGGAACTAACAAGCTGCTTAATTGATTCTATAAGGACATCAGTGTTCCAAGAGTTCGGTGAGGACATTTCAGACAGAGTCCCTCTACCAAGAGCAGAATAAAATGTGTAAATGCATTTTCATGGTCCTGAAAACCGGCATCAGATCGGATGACTGTCCCAAGTATCCTAGCAACGGTTACTTCAGTTAAAGGTGAGAATGAAGATAGCAAATCTTTGCAAAGTGACACGTCTAATGTGCACTTATAGCCCAATTCTGTCAGCATATCAGCCATGTTCATCTCCCTCTCCATTTCTGCCAGGATAGCATCAAATTCATTCTCGTTGCCTTCGTTAAGAAAATCCATATTCCTGAAATTTCAAATTAAAGAACGAAAAAAAAGATATAATTACTTAAAATCTTCAGATAAATAAACAATATCTTGCCCAGCAATAAAAACCATAAATTCACATTCACCTCAATAACTTGGAGTCTTGTAGTTCATCTGAAAGGAAAGGAGCTAATATAAACCCAGAACTCTCATCAAACTGAACCAGAGATAACAAATGCATAAACGAATCCACATGTTTTGAGAGAACTTCAGATTTACTAAGAAACAGTAATACATCCTGGACATAGTCTGCATTCTGCACAGAGCCGTGGGTGGCAAGTAATTCCTCAATCTGCCTCATACAGAAGTTTCTTCCTGCATACAGCAATAAAATCATTGTATGTACGTAAGCACAGAGCATTAAAAAAATACAAAACAATAAGTCAATAACTCAATAAGAAAGCTCACCAGCCATTCTGATGTCATTAGTTTCTGAATCTGTCAAAGCAAGGCCAAATCCAACTTTTTCATATGCTGATAATTGCAAAGCGGCAGAAAAACTATCCAGAAACTCCTCAGTGATGGCTGTTGGCCTTACTGACATTGAAAATACAGTACTAAACTGCGGCTTTTCCAACAATTTTCTAAACAATGAAGCAACTACAGGTTCCAGATGAGTGCTCTTCAAGTCCTTTTCATAAACATTAAAGTGATCCAAACAGGTCTCCAATAGCAGAATGTTTCCCTCAGTTCCATAATCAACATACTGCATAAGATGCCACAATGTCAACAACAGGAACCCATTAAACGCATACAGTTACATTATCTAGATAATACATTAACCAACACAAGTATAAAGTATAAACTCTTAGCCAATCTTTCATGTATTTTTATGCGCACACGAGATTTCTCGTTTGACTGTTCATTTTTTCGATAAAACACATCAATCAACATGTTAGTAAAAAAACAAACTGATAATAATATCATAAGCAGCTTGATTAACATAAAAATATCAAAGTCAACAAAATAATCAAGGTGATCACGAGTGAACCATTCATCCTAATAAAAACGTTATAAAATCCCTATACCAACTGTAACTTAGACTACCGAATCCAAAACACTAACTCATGGCTTCCCAACGACCTCGTTTTAAGCACGCTTTACACTCGTTCAATTACAATCGTGTGAGCCGATTAATCATCTAGGGTTTAAACTTTCAAGTAGATCGCTTGCCAAAACCCAAATAAGTACATACAAATTGAACATTTCAATGTTTCTAGAGAAGAAACTGCAAAATATACCTGAGAGAGTTCCCGAAGAACGGAGTCGTAATTCGATTCGTTCAAGCTCTCGAACAACAGCCGAATTTCAGTCGATAATCTTTGCGCCAACGGAATCATGGTGGAAATCAGTTAAACAGGTGATCGATTGATCGATTTGACGAGAACTAGGGTTTCGAAATCAAAGCGAGGGAAAATCGGGGGTTTTCTAGGAGTACAAGATATAACTGTGAATGCAAAAGGGGTGAAATCCTGTGGGATGTAGTAAGCGCATATAAATAGAGTGGGTTCTTGTGTGTGAATTGCACCCTCGTTGTTTATGACTTTACAATTTAATCACCAAATATTTTTCGTTTATTTTCTGAACAAACTTACCGTTGAATGTAGATTTTCATGTATCTTTTGATTTGACAATTGAATCTTCTTTGATCCTTAACATAGATACGTACTACCCATTCCTTTTTTAAGATGTCAAAATAAAGTTTGTCTAATGATTATTTGCAACTCGAGACTACTTTAATACCGCGACATGAAAATAACTAGATTTGTATTTTTATTGTAACATTTTTTTTATATAACATGATGTATTTATGTAGATCAGTTTGAAAATTTAATTCGTTTAAAAGATATCATGTTAGGTTGTATTATAAGCACTAATGTTAAACGGTTTAAAACATTTGAGACTTGAAATGAGATTGTTACTCAGTTTGATTATCTGATAAATGTGTTACTCAAACTGTATACATGTAAGAAAAAAATTTAATGTTATATACTTGACATATGTATTTGATGATATTATTTATATTTTTGTTTGCCGGTGATAATTTTGTAACTATCTCGTTTTAATTTGTTGTACTGGTTAAAACCATAAGATTACTATTCTTATTAAAAGCTTTGGTCGGTGGGGTTATTTTTTTTGTTTTAAATTTTCTTTTGTTTTTGTTTGTTTGTGTTTTAATTTTTCTTTTTTTTCTTTTTTTATTTGTTTATGTTTTAATATAGTTTTTTGGTTGTGTGTTCGAGATTTTGGGGTGGGGTTTTTTGTGAGTTTTTTGTATCTGGATACATGTCTTTGATTTGTAGGGTTCGTCGACGTTGTCTTTCTCTGGGTTACTGCTTTCTTTCTTTCGTTATCGATACTGACGATCTCGCTATTAAGGTTTGGGTTTTCCTTTTGTTTGCTCTTTTCGGGGCTTTGATTTTCGTCGGTTTTCTATTTTGGACTGTGTCGCTTTCTTGCGACTTTGATTTTCGCTTGTTTTGTGTATGGTGTTGGGCTTTGATTTAGTTTTTGGGTTCTGTATGTTCTGGTGTGTTATGAATTTGGGGTTTTGGTGTGTTTTACTTTATGTATTTTACTGATTCTATGGTTTTTGAACCTTTATTTTGATTTTGATTTAAGATTACATTAAAATTCGCATATGCGCGACAACGTGCGCGCCAAAATCTAGTTAAAGATTAAGAAATCATAAAAATTAATTTTTGACAAACTAACAGGTATACATGATATCCACATTTATGCTCAATAGGCAATTACACCAATACATATCTAAATAGTATTGGGTCGGGTATGAGACCCGATTTTACAATCGGGTATATGACTGTAATTATCAACACGTGTTGTTGCTAACTCTACATCTTGATGGTTGTTGTTTGTTCGCTGCAAATTGCTTAATGCTTCATTATATACGCGTTCTTCACTCGTAGAAGAGTTCAATGTTCTTCACATTGTTTCTTCCTCGTGTATATTATGCTTCTATCTCTTGGTCATCTTTCAAACTTGAAACATGTTATATTCGTTTTTATCGCGTCCATATGACCTTTCAAACGAATGGAAACATACGCAATTGTCGGAGTGAGTTATATTATTCTTTGTGGTATGACCTTGCCATTGAGAAAAATAAGGTTTTAAAAGTTAGTGTAGAACACCCAGCGATTAGTTAATCGCGGGGCATAAGAGGTTGGAAATTAAACTTATGATTCATTTATTTTTTGAAAATGAAACCTATGATTCGTTTCTTTTTCTACAAATCATAATATTAAAAAGTTTTAAATCACGTGAGGTCATGATGGATTGGAAAAAAAATTACAATATACACTTTTAAGCTCCTTACCTGAGGTGTTGGTTAAACTCGTTCAGTAGCTTTCACGTATTAAAATGTTACATACAGAAAGCATTGAATTCCTGGTATTTTCACCATTTTAGTATACTTCACACCGCTTGTGTATATTTGTTATTGAATCAATTTTAATATATATAAACATATTAAAATTACATATAATATTATTAAACCAAATGAATGAATAAAAGAGTTTAGTCTTTTTAAATCTGGCCACAACACTTTGTAATACTTCTGCTTTTCAACCCTACTTTATGGTTTCTTCAACATTGGCCACTAATGCTTTAAAATTTCTATTTTTATTTAGAAACTAAATAAACAATTATTTTTATCTTTTAATATATTGTTTTGGTTGGAGAAATTTGTTTATTGTACGGGACAAGGGGCCAATTCAAATATAATACGTTCAATTGACGGTAAAAATATGCCTTAATGTAAATACGCGCCGCGTAAAATATAATATGTTTCATTCGACAGTATATACGTTTCGACGAAAATTTAGTTTAGAAACGAGTTGGTTCAAATATAATACGTTTCATTCAACATTATAAACACGTTTCGACGTAAATTTAGTTAAAAAATGAGTCGGGTGCGATTGTAATATATACTTTATCATGTTGTATACGGCGCTACTGCATGTGATTTTTTCATGTATGTTTAGGTTGATCTACATTTCAGCATAAATTTTATTTGTAAAAGAGTCAGATCAAATATAATACATTCTGACATAAATTTAGTTTGAAACGAGTCGGGTCGATTGTAATATATAAATTGCAATTTGTACTCTATCACGCTGTGTATGATGCTGCCATAACACTCGACGCGTAAAATACTAGTTTTGTGAAAAAACAAAAAGTTGCATTTCATATTGCGTGCCTTGTAAAGCTAACATCTTATATACAAAGATGGTAACGTTTTTAGACCTCCCGTCCCTCAACTATTTTTTAATAAAAAACAAAATAAATGACACTAACACTAATATATATGAAAAGGCAATTTTCATTGGTAAAAAACAAACTAAAACGAAATTTACATTTCATTAATTAAAAACACAAGCATTAATAAAACAGTAAAAATTACATCAATAGAGTGATAATATGGTTCATCGTATATATGTTGTAAATGATTGTTGGGCCAAAAAGTTGAATAATATGTATGCTTATTTACTTCTAAACCATCTTGAACAAGTAGAAGCTCGTTTCCAATAAGAAGAACATGATGTGCTCGTCCCGCCATATTGTACAATACAATAAAAACGCATATGATTTTTGTAGGATTCGTTGTTGGACCACTTTATTAATAACACATTCTTTGACGCTCTGTGAAATTTAGGTCCATAGTTTTTTAATATCTTCATTAAAACGAACATCAATCACCAAAGGTTTATCATTTAATTTAAACATACCTAAAATATGAACTTAAAACATAAGGTTTATACAAATTTCACCATGACCCTTCGCATATTGTACAAATCTTACTAAGATCAAACGTTTTGAGCATCCATTACACTTGCAAAACAAACATAACTATATAACACATTGAGATACTAGCATTTAGCTAAAATCACATTAGAGTTGGACTAAAAAAAACCCAAAATAAAATGTCCAATTAGCCCACTAAAAAGAACCACATATTTTAATGTATAGTATCATCGGTATATTTTTACTTTGTTGACCTACTCCCATAATTTTATCACAACAGCCTTAGACCATCAATGTCATACATCTCATATCAGCCATCGCCAGTGACTTGTATGTTTGTATGGTAATAAAAACAATACAAAACATAATGTTACCCATAACGTTCGTAATTATATCCAATAACTGTTTTTTTTTTTCCTTTTACAACCACCGATTCACTGGACACCTTGCTATCCCACATAATTTGATTGCACCGTTTATTAGCCACGACGTATCGCCTACACATTAACAACACAAAAATATCAGCCAAAGCTAAGTAATGACTCTTTAGAACAATCAAGCTTGTTGGTTCATAACGTCAATTATTACAAGTTTATCATGATCATGTTCTAATATCATAACACTATTATCCGGTGCATAATATGTTAAAATCGAGTCGCTTTCATCAGGTTCTACACTAGTCTCTATAATCATAACATCTAGATAACCCATCATCGTCTTCACCTTATTGATTAGTCCTGCTAGACTAGAAATCACAAACACCTCAGATAACACATGTTATAACTCGTAAAACACCAACCAACAAGACATTAACACAACATGTATCCCACATTCATTTCTTCATATATCATATCAAACACAATAAGTTCACGCGCTTCAAGATAACTCCTGTAGAATTGAAATTCTTTACCTCGTTTCAACACCTTCTCATGAGATTCATTGATCATGTTGTTAAGTAAAACCTCTTTGGAGTTATTGTTAAATAAACTAATAAGCGTCTTGATAAATTAAACTATTATTTTTCAAAACAACTTATTTTCTTCATAAAATGGTAACTAATAATAGATTCAAACTAACAAAACCATCAAAACTAAACATTAAATCGACGGTCAGTTCGGTTTATGGTTATAGAAAACTACCAGCTCGTTGGTTGTTCAAAAATTATAGCCCAAAGAGACAGCAAACACCTCATATAGAAGTCTGGTGGACACAAAAAGCTATTTTCAACATAAAGGGCATGACTTGCAAACCCTTTAAAATATTTGCTCCAAAGTTTGTGCACCCGAGTTCAATTATGAAGGGAGTAGAAGATATATGGAATGAAAAAAAATATGTTTCAAAGTTTTTTTTTATAAGGATGAAGTGAAAAAAAATAACAAAGTTGTGTTACTGAGTTCTGACATGTTTATATAAATTTTCTCTTTCATGTGTTATTTTTCTATATTGATTAATGTATTTTTTTATGAATGATATGTTTATATATAATTTCTCTTCCTTGTGTTCTATGCTAAAGTTATTTGCTTTAATTTAGACTCAAATATAATTTGTATATCTTGTGTTCCATACTAAAATTGAATGTTTTAACTTGTGTTTTTTATTTTTTAAAACACAAGTTTATATTGTTGTATAAATAAGGTAAAACATATATCTATAAAGAAATGTACTTCTTTTACGTCTGGTAAAAAAAAAGACCATGAAAGACTATGGAGTAGTGGCTTTCACATGAATCTGTAACCCAAAAGTGTAGGCCACTTCCGTTATTTGAGATAGCGAAAGTCGAATTAAAAAAATTGTCTCACTATCCGAGATAACGGATGTAAAGTTTGTCTCTACTTCTGCTAGTTGAAATAATGGAAGTGTGTATATGTCACACACCACATCATCACATGAAACACTCGTTGGGGTGCTTTGTCACGTGAGATAGTTCCGCTAGTTAAGATAGCGGGATACCTAAAAACACAAAGCCCCCAAAAAAATTACATAGAAACCTCTTTACATTTCAAAAAACATCTATTCAAAAAAGATTCTTATTATACACCTAAACATTAATCTCCCATGATTGTATATAGCGAATTAGTCATCAATTTTATATCATGGGAGACCTGGCAATCTTGACCCACCCTTTTCAAAATGGGTTGATATGGGCCAGCCTTTCAATGCTTTTGGATTGAAATGGGCATGACTTTTTGATAGTACGGGTCAGAATGGGTTATAACATTTTGCTAATATTTTTGAAATTGTTGAGAATAAACTCTAGAACACAACTGAATAAGTTGGTGCGGTAGTCTCTATTTAAAACCTAGAGAGAAAGAGTATGAGAGAGAGTCATATTATGCCTAATTATGAGAATAATGCTTTAAGTGACCCATCTTGACCCGAACCCATCCTGACCCAAACCCATCTTGACCCGTTATCCAACCCAACCCAACCCACCCATCTTGCCAGCTCTAATCATGGGTGTATCTTGATGCATTATTTGCATTGCCACACTGCTAGAGTTTCGACTAAACATAAACATAAATATTGCATGAAATCTCAATTACTAATGTGAATTCGTCACCTTTTAATACATTTAACTATTTCATAAGTTTCTTTATCTTCTAATGACTACAATTAAAAGATCACAGACAGTTTTAACATAAGCTTCTAAAAACAAAATGGTCCATGAACCGGTAAGAAAGTCGGGTTTTACTATCATATTCACACATACGGTCCATACGGGGGCATGTTCTATCACATGGGAAGTCATCACTCTGGTAATTGAACATTTAAGTTTTTTCTAACAGCAAATGTACGATCCTTCTTCGGAGGATATGTGTTATTTTAATCGGATCCACCTATTCGTTTCCCAGCCGGACCGCACCCCCACCCCCTCAGGAGGAAATCCATTGCTGAGAAAACTCTCCGGCTCAACTCTGAGCATTTTGCTCAGAGTGAGACTTGAAACCATGACCTCCCTTTATTTACATATCATGAGTACCTCACCTTAAGTTGAACATTTAAGTAACCCAAAACAAATCCTTTTCCATTAATTTATTTAGAAAATCAATAAAAGTCGAAATTTCTCAAACTGCATTTTAATCGACGATCCGATCATGTCAGCAAACCTCATAGTTGTTACGGTTATGGTGGTGGTGGTGTCTGCCACCATAGATCTGATATTCCGAGCCGACGACTGCTGTTGTTGACCAATCACCATCTCCTTCTGCCGTCAAAGCTCCATCACTTTTCCGGTGAGAGTTGGAGTGTTACGTCAGCATAAACGTCAGACTCGTTGTCGGTCGATACGCAGGCCACTGGCGGAGCATAGTTAAGACCGGGGGGCCGCCGCCCCCCCTCTTTTTTTCGTCGGTAGTGTTAAATTTTAGTCCGGTAGTGTAAATTTTTGGCTCGGTAGTGTAAATTTTCATATAAAACTCGAGTTCGCCCCCCTAATAAAATGAATTTCGCCCCCGCCCCCCTTCGGGAGTGGTCAAGCTCCGTCACTGACGCAGGCACCAGCCTCCCTGACTTGTACCTCATGCCACACACGTTACACAGCGTCTTCAGCCCTAACAACCCCGTCCTCCACTGCGGCGCCTTCTCCGATGCGCAGTGTGTGCACCGGCGAACCAATTCAGCCTCTGATTTCGCATCGGAAGATGAAGA
This sequence comes from Flaveria linearis, assembly GCA_024085815.1. Classification (NCBI taxonomy): domain Eukaryota; kingdom Viridiplantae; phylum Streptophyta; class Magnoliopsida; order Asterales; family Asteraceae; genus Flaveria; species Flaveria linearis. The sequence goes on from CM044001.1 coordinate 122,264,973, forward strand.
CACCGACAATGTGTATGTTATATCGGAGATCCAACTGTTATTGTTCGCATGTGCTATGGTTCTCTTAGTTTTGGATTGGCTTTGAAACGATGTGTTCTCAAGATGGTAGTTGATCGTTCCGATCATATTATTCTCCGGAAAATCGCTGAACGGATCATGTATGAAGTTCGATAGCCATTCGAGCTCTGCCACATCATTACTCTATCACCAGAAATATTATTCATAACATAAATCAGTTACAAAATATCACCAATCGATGATAAAAGTAAAGTAAAAACAAACATAATCATGCTCGATGCTCCGATCTGTATAATTTAGTTTCAATTAAAGAATTCAAACATAAATCAGTTGAGTATGGAGTAATTAACATTTTAACAGCACACTTACATTGAGACAGAGCCCGTCAGTGAAGTCTGTTGAGTGGTGGTGGTGGTAGTTGGTAGCAGCATCAGGATTACCTTCGCATTGCAAGTGGTAGACATTGGCGGTGATGTTGTGATGACAAACTGCAAGCTCCACGAGTCTGCTCGGAACCAGTCGATTCCTGAGCCATTCGTTCTCCCCTATCGGTTGGCCTTTGCCAACCACTAGAGCAAGTAATAGAACCTACAGTAAGCCCACCATGTCACACCCCAACCTTGACAGCGGAAACGTCGAGGTGTGAGGGTTAAGATTGTTCACAGCCACATAACGCTATGTTAAAATGTAAAATACCATTAATCAATTGTTTCAAACACCACATACATCAAAGTCTCAAAATAAATCAAACGAAAACAAGAATCCAATTGTTTTTATTAAGCCTAGGTCCATGTTCTAGGTTTAAGCATTTCTTCAATCATCGCTAAGCTTGCACATTACCTGAAACATGTTGAAAATAAAGTCAACTAACGAGTTGGTGAGTTCTCATGGTTTTACATACAATAAGTATACAAAAAATGTGGCAATTCTAGTCAATGGTCACAAGATAGTAAGTATATAGAACATGCATAGTTACAATCAAGCCTCGACTGAATAATATGAATAAGCATGATTAGCTAAGTATATTTGGTTCCCTAGTGCACAAGCACACGGCTCCTAGGAGCCGGCAATCCCTCGACTTTAGCACCAAATAGGCTTGTCAGACCCAAAGATCTAAGACTTCGCTAGGCTAGCAATAGTTAATGATTGCACACGTATGTCACATCTCATATAATACTTAACATATTCAAACAACCACGACTATGTAAAGAATTGTACGTGTGTAATAAGTATCAAAGCGTGTATGTGTAAGTTTGTATAAGCAACATGTTTTACCCCGAAAGGTGTGAAATAATCGTAAAGCGGGGCATAAGAACTCACATGTTTAATAAAGGAGACTTGTAGATGTAATAAGAATAACCACGAATAAGATTTCCAACACAAACGTCACAAGGCACCTAATTAAGAATAAGGTAACGCGTTATAATTTGTTTGACGATTAATTATGTTTTAGGGTTGTAGGTTTAATAGAATTTATTAATTACTCGTATTTATTACACATTAATAATGTGATCGGTTTAATGGAACGAATGGATTTTTATACTTGGTATAATTAATGGTTTGCGCGCAAGAGAAGAATAAATAAAACTTGATTTAATTGTACATTAAATCGATTTATAACAATTTGTATATAATAATCAGGATACGAGGTTTAACTATTAACATGAACTATATATATTTTTATATAGTAATAATTAGCTAAACAATTTAATTATTTAAAAATATATATATACATATACAAATATTATATTTCATATTTCTTTTGTATTTAGAATTACAACGATATATTTTATAAATACAAAAGTGTTTTATAAAAATTAAACTTGGTCTTAAAACAAACAAACAAAGGTTTAAATAATTTCAGCATTTTATAAAATAATTTTAGAGATTTTACATAATTTAAAAGAATGAAATAATAAAAAGAAAAGAAGAAAAAGAAGGAAAAATTCAGAAAAAGGAACAAAAGGGGGCTGCCCGGGGTCGAATCCGGGACCTCCCCTAGGATATGGGGCGTGGAGACCAGTGAACCAGGGCCGTGGCCTGGTTCACATTGGTTTGTTTTAAATTTAAACATTAGTCGCACCGGTTTCCCCCAATTTGAGATGAACCCTAGTTTCAACAGATCCTCAATTGACCCTCGATTCGGTGTTAGACACCCAAATCATCATAGGGCTTCTGATCCTTGGACCAAAACGAGTAGTTAACAGGTTCTAATTACCTGTTTCGATTAAGCTTTGAGTGATTTCAAGATCGACTCAGCTTCGGGTGTTCGCGAGTTAGGGCTTTACGATTAGGAGAGTTTATGGTGAAATTGAGGGTTCAGAGAGTTTAGGAACCTCTAAATGAACCGAAATCCCACGATTTATAGGCTTGATTTCATGGATTCAAGCGTATCACTCTCGGTTTGAAACCGCGTTCGAAGTTTACCAATTTAAGAGATTCGATCTGTTAATTTTGCGAAATTAATTGATTGATTGATTGATTCGACCGCGTATTAAGTTTAGAAGTGATTAATTTGGTTTAGTTTGTGAAATTGGTCAAGATTTGAATTTGGATTTCGCCTGGTTAATCCTCGGCTCGATTTAGGAAGGTCAACGCGCGGGAACTCGAATTAAGTTAGGGTCTGAGTTCCGAACAGGGGGTCCAGAGGATTGGGGCGGTTAATTTGGGTCAAATCGATGTAAAATGAGGGTTTGAAGCTTCGCCGGAGCTCAGCTGGAGCTCCAGCCGAAGCCACCGGAAAAACGGGGGTGAAAAGGGGGGTGGGGGGGGTTTGGTTTCATTAAATTACACAAATGGTCCCTGTTCTTTCAAAGTTTATTATTTTATGTATTAAACTTTTGTTTAAAGTTTTCAAAATGAAAAACAACTCCCTGCACTTTAATTCTAGGTTATTATTATTATTATTATTATTATTATTATTATTATTATTATTATTATTATTATTATTATTATTATTATTATTATTATTATTATTATTATTATTATTATTATTATTATATTGGTTATTTAACATTTTAAGCTTGACTAAATAATTAAAGGCATTAACACGCAAATCACCCATGAGTTTCATAAATGACTACAATGGTCCTTATAAGATTAAACGCCTTTAATTTTTAATTAATGTAAAAGTACAGGATCTTACAGTCTCCCCAACTTAAAAGAATTTCGTCCCGAAATTAAGAAAACAAAAGGGGTTACAAGAATAAGGAAGGGTACGTCTTCTTCATATGTTCTTCACGCTTCCAAGTGAATTCCGTTCCTCGTTTGTTCTCCCATCGAACCTTTACAATTGGGGTCGTAGAGGTCCTAGTCTTTTTCATAATGCGATCCATGATTTCGACGGGTTTCTTAACGAAGTGTAGTGACTCGTCGATCTGAATGTTTTCCAATGGTACATGCGAGTTATCGTCGGCCAGACACTTCCTCAGATTCGAGACGTGGAAGACAGGGTGAATTCCACTAAGGTCGGAGGGTAGTTCTAGTTTGTAGGCCACTTTCCCGATTCTTTTCTGAACCTTGAAAGGCCCTACAAACCTCGGAGCTAACTTGCCTTTCCTTCCAAAGCGAACCACACCCTTCCACGGTAAGACCTTGAGAAGGACCATCTCCCCAACTTGGAATTCTAGTGCTTGCGACGTTTATCAGCGTAGCTCTTCTGTCGGCTCCTTGCCACTTCCAGGTTCTTGCGAATGATAGCGACTTTGTCGGTCGTCTCTTGTATGAGCTCGGGACCAGTAATAAGATTCTCGCCAATGTCGGTCCAGCAGATTGGTGAATGACACTTACGACCGTAAAGTGCTTCAAACGGTGCCATTTGGATGCTTGAGTGGTAACTGTTGTTGTAGGAGAATTCTGCGAGCGGCAGGTGTGTATCCCAGTCGCCACCAAAATCAAGGACACAGAGACGCAACAGGTCTTCCAGAGTTTGGATCGTCCGCTCAGTTTGACCATCGGTTTGGGGATGGTAAGCCGTGCTTAAATCCAATTGCGTACCCAGAAGTTCTTGCATAGAAGACCAGAAGTGAGAAGTGAATCGAGCGTCTCGGTCGGATATAATGTGAAGAGGCACACCATGACGGCTTACGATCTCGTCAATGTAAATCCCGGGCTAACCTTGATGTCTTATAAGTGTCGCGTATGGGTATGAAATGTGCCGACTTGGTCAGTCGGTCGACGATTACCCATATGCTATCGTGCTCGCGAGATGTCCGAGGCAGCTTGGTTATGAAGTCCATGGATATATGTTCCCATTTCCACATGGGAATTTCGGGTTGTTCGAGTAAACCACTTGGACGTTGGTGTTCCGCTTTAACTTTCGTGCATGTAAGGCATTTAGCAACGTAGGTTGCTATGTCTCGTTTCATTCCGGGCCACCAATATTGACTCCGTAAGTCCATGTACATCTTATCGGAGCCCGGGTGGATAGAATAACGAGTCCGATGTGCTTCGTTCATGATAGAAGCCTGAAGGTTATTGCGTTTGGGAATCCAGATTCGGTTTGCGAAATACATTAACCCATTGGCTCTTGTTTCCAATTGGTATAAGAGATTTGGCTCGAGCTCTTCCTTCATACTCCCTTCGGTTTGCACCGCTTGCTGGGCTTCTCGGATACTTGACTCGATGTAGCAATCGATCTTCAAATTTTGTAGTAGTACTGTTGCATTGTTGACATCGAGTCGGATTTCAGTGTCAAACTCTACCAATGCGTCGAACCATTGACGTCGGTCGCGAGTCTCTTGAACGGAGACCATCTTTTGATGCGTCTTTCGACTCAATGCATCGGCTACGACATTTGCCTTGCCGGGATGGTATCGGATATCACAATCGTAGTCGCTAATTAGTTCCACCCAACGACGTTGCCTCATATTGAGGTCCTTCTGATTGAAAACGTGTTGGAGGCTCTTGTGGTCCGTGTAGACTATACATTGCGTGCCGTATAGATAGTGTCTCCAGATTTTCAAAGCAAAGACCACCGCTCCGAGCTCGAGATCGTGCGTTGTATAATTTACCTCGTGAACCTTCAATTGTCTCGAGGCATATGCGATGACCTTTCCCCGTTGCATGAGAACACATCCAAGGCCTTGTTTCGACGCGTCGCAGTATACCGTGAAGTCGTCATTTCCATCCGGTAGCGTCAGAATAGGAGCATTGCACAACTTGTGCTTCAGTGTCTCAAACGCCTCTTCTGGCTCGGCTTTCCACTCGAAAGGCTTGTTCTTCTGAGTCAAGGACGTGAGTGGCTTTGCGATTTTCGAGAAGTTGGCAATAAATCGCCGATAATACCCGGCTAGACCAAGAAACGATCGAACTCCGTCAAGTTGTGGGTGCACTCCAATTCTTCACGGCTTCAACCTTCGCAGGGTCGACGTGAATTCCTTGACTATTCACAACGTGCCCTAAGAATTGTACTTCTTCAAGCCAAAACTCACATTTCGAGAATTTCGCGTACAGTTGTTCCTTCTTCAACAGCTCGAGGATTTGACGGAGATGAAGTTCATGATCGGAGCGAGACTTGGAATAAATAAAAATGTCGTCAATGAAAACGATGACAAACTTGTCTAGGTATGGCTTGCACACCCGATTCATAAGATCCATGAAGACCGCTGGAGCATTGGTTAAGCCGAAAGGCATAACCATGAACTCGTAATGCCCATACCGAGTGCGGAATGCAGTCTTTGGGATATCGTCGTCGTGGACTCGCAGTTGGTGATAACCCGAACGCAAGTCGATTTTTGAAAAGATTGCAGCTCCTTGAAGTTGATCGAAGAGATCGTCGATACGAGGAAGAGGATACCGGTTCTTGATGGTCAACTTGTTGAGCTTCCGGTAATCGATACACATGCGGAAGACCCATCTTTCTTCTTCACAAATAAGACAGGTGCACCCCAAGGAGAAGAACTAGGGCGGATAAATCCCTTCTCGGATAATTCCTGGAGTTGACTAGAGAGTTCTTGCATTTCCGATGGTGCGAGTCGGTAAGGTGATTTAGCCGCGGGGCTTGCTCCCGGAATCAATCGATTTTGAATTCAACTTCACGTACGGGAGGTAACCCGCTAAGATCATCGGGAAAGACTTCAAGGAATTCTCGTACAATTGGAACATCTTTGAGTTCCTTCCCTTTGACTTTGGTGTTGACTACGTAAGCCAAGAATGCAGGATAACTCTTACTTAGGCATTTCTGAGCCTTAGTGCATGACATAAGCTTGAGCCCTGTGGAAGACCGTTCACCGAACACCTTCATCGTGTCACCGGAAGGTAAGGGCATGCGAATACACTTCTCGAAGCAGATGATCTCGGCGTGGTTCTTGGATAACCAATCCATGCCAATAATAACGTCGAAGCTTCCAAGCTTCATTGGGATGAGGTCGATAAGAAACTTATGGTTATCGAGACACAATAGACAATCGCGGATAACCACGTCGACGGTGATGGGTTCTCCATCAGCAACTTCGACGGTGAGAGGTCTCTCTAGATTTGAGCGAGGTTTAGAAAGTGTCGGCTCGAATTCTAAAGAAACGAAACTTCTATCGGCGCCCGAATCAAATAATACGTATGCATAGGTGTCATTAATAAGAAACATACCTGTATAGGTTTTAAAGGCACTTAAGGGCATAAGCAAGGAATTTTAAGAGAAATTCTATGGAGATAGGGTTGGAATTTTTGCGTACCGTTCACCACTTCATTGTTCGTTTGAGCTTGGTTCGCGTTTATGTTGAAGGCACGTCCACGAGCTTGTGGAACATTGCCCACAAGGCGAGGGCACTGGGGTCGGTAGTAACCTGGTTCTCCACAATTGTAGCAGACCCGATTTGCTTCCGTTACTGCGTTTCCCATTGCTCGGCGGCACGTTGTCACGAGGTGCCCGTACTTGCCACATAGTGTGCAGATGCGACACGGAAGGTTGCCCGGGTGATGATACCTACACGTGTTACACATAGGTAGAGGGCCCGCATAAGCCCTTGCCACGGGCACTTGTGTTGCAGGTGTAGCCCCGGGAATACACTGTCTTTGGGGCGGCTTAGGAGCAGCCACGGCGTAGTTCCGTGCCGGTACAAACTTCCTTTTCTTGTTATCAGGCTTAACCTCTTTGACCTCCTCGGGGGTCGTCTTCTCAGTCTTCTTGGCACCCTTTGCAGACATAGTGCCCGCTCGGATGTGGTTCTCCGTCAATTGGGCAGTGATGGTGATGGCTTCTTCCAAAGTTACGGGTCGACTACCCACAACGGCATCCTGAATATGAGGCGGAACACCCTTTATGAATTTCTCCACATTACGTGGAACCGTATCCACCATGTGTGGCAGCAGTATACTCAATCGTGATGGCGGGTAGAATACGCCAGATGGTTCCCGCCATCCTGTTTCAGGTTCCAGAATTCCTCCTCTAGTTTCTGGATTTCGCTTCTCGGACAAAACTTGGCGATGGCTATGTTTTTTAATTCCTCCCAAGTTAAGGCCAAGATCGTGTCGGGGCCTCGGTTTCTCTTTTCACTGTTCCACCATGTTAAGGCCCTTTGCTGCAGCATACTGGTGGCATACCTCACCTTGAGTGCTTCGGGGCACTCACAGTTGACGAAAGTGTTCTCCATCCCTTCAAACCATTCTAAGAGACCGGTAGCACCTTCCTTGCTACTATAACTGGGAGGCTTGCATGAACTAAAGTGCTTGAAGGTGCAAGATCGGTTGTTACGCCGTTGGTTTGCATTATTTTCCCCTTGGCCATTGCTATTATTCGTGACGTTTGCGATCATAGTGCTGCTGAGTTCAGCCACCATGGTCGGGATGACCGCAGCCATTTGCCGGGCAATCATGGCGGCAAGCTTGAGGCCGGATCTTCCTCGGTTTCCGTGGTAACGAGACATGCTGGAAAAATACAAATTGGGTTAGGATCGGTTAAAAGGATAATAAGGATGGGCAATTAAGGTAAGAATCATGAATTATACAGAATGATTTCATTTGGTGACGCATCACCATTTGAAAACGTTGACACGTCAAGATGAATTGACCCATTCGTCTCAGAAACTTGTGTATGTTGGTCATAGTTTATCACTCATCCCCGAAATCCCCAGGTAAGCATAACTGGTGCCGTAGGATTTATGCGAAATGCTTACCTTAGCCCGAGGGCCTTTTGCCAGGAAATCCAGAATACAGGTGTCTATGTACCACACTAGTTCTTTGGTTCACGAAAACAAAAATCTTGATGGGATAATTTCAAGATTAGACATAAAGTCCAAGGAATTTCTATCAATAAGTCCTACTCAGTGACGATGATGGATTTAAGAAGTAGCAATTGTCGGGGAGAATCAATGTTTAAGATAAGTCTAGGGGAGACGGGTAACAATGTGTAATCATGCAGAAAGGCACCTATGCTAAGGCATCACATTGCACATAATAAGGCATAGCGTTAGGCAGCATACAAACAATAAGTATGTATTCATATGAATACTGTTCTATAAGGATCATGAATAAACTATAGTCTAGGTCACCATTTCTAATAACCTAAATCCCTACAGTTATGGGCTCTGATACCAATCTGTCACACCCCAACCTTGACGGCGGAAACATCGAGGTGTGAGGGTTAAGATTGTTCGCAGCCACATAACGCTATGTTAAAATGTAAAATGCCATTAATCAATTGTTTCAAACACCACATACATCAAAGTCTCAAAATAAATCAAACGAAAACAAGAATCCAATTGTCTTTATTAAGCCTGGGTCCATGTTCTAGGTTTAAGCATTTCTTCAATCATCGCTAAGCTTGCACATTACCTGAAACATGTTGAGAATAAAGTCAACTAACGAGTTGGTGAGTTCTCATGGTTTTACATACAATAAGTATACAAAAAAATGTGGCAATTCTAGTCAATGGTCACAAGATAGTAAGTATATAGAACATGCATAGTTACAATCAAGCCTCGACTGAATAATATGAATAAGCATGATTAGCTAAGTATATTTGGTTCCCTAGTGCACAAGCACACGGCTCCTAGGAGCCGACAATCCCTCGGCTTTAGCACCAAATAGGCTTGTCAGGCCCAAAGATCTAAGACTTCGCTAGGCTAGCAATAGTTAATGATTGCACACATATGTCACATCTCATATAATACTTAACATATTCAAACAACCACGACTATGTAAAGAATTGTACGTGTGTAATAAGTATCAAAGCGTGTATGTGTAAGTTTGTATAAGCAACATGTTTACCCCGAAAGGTGTGAAATAATCGTAAAGCGGGGCATAAGAACTCACATGTTTAATAAAGGAGACTTGTAGATGTAATAAGAATAACCACGAATAAGATTTCCAACACAAACGTCACAAGGCACCTAATTAAGAATAAGGTAACGCGTTATAATTTGTTTGACGATTAATTATGTTTTAGGGTTGTAGGTTTAATAGAATTTATTAATTACTCGTATTTATTACACATTAATAATGTGATCGGTTTAATGGAACAAATGGATTTTTATACTTGGTATAATTAATGGTTTGCGCGCAAGAGAAGAATAAATAAAACTTGATTTAATTGTACATTAAATCGATTTATAACAATTTGTATATAATAATCAGGATACGAGGTTTAACTATTAACATGAACTATATATATTTTATATAGTAATAATTAGCTAAACAATTTAATTATTTAAAAATATATATACATATACAAATATTATATTTCATATTTCTTTTGTATTTTAGAATTACAACGATATATTTTATAAATACAAAAGTGTTTTATAAAAATTAAACTTGGTCTTAAAACAAACAAACAAAGGTTTAAATAATTTCAGCATTTTATAAAATAATTTTAGAGATTTTTCATAATTTAAAAGAATGAAATAATAAAAAGAAAAGAAGAAAAAGAAGGAAAAATTCAGAAAAAAGGAACAAAAGGGGGCTGCCCGGGGTCGAATCCGGGACCTCCCCTAGGATATGGGGCGTGGAGACCAGTGAACCAGGGCCGTGGCCTTGGTTCACATTGGTTTGTTTTAAATTTAAACATTAGTCGCACCGGTTTCCCCCAATTTGAGATGAACCCTAGTTTCAACAGATCCTCAATTGACCCTCGATTCGGTGTTAGACACCCAAATCATCATAGGGCTTCTGATCCTTGGACCAAAACGAGTAGTTAACAGGTTCTAATTACCTGTTTCGATTAAGCTTTGAGTGATTTCAAGATCGACTCAGCTTCGGGTGTTCGCGAGTTAGGGCTTTACGATTAGGAGAGTTTATGGTGAAATTGAGGGTTCAGAGAGTTTAGGAACCTCTAAATGAACCGAAATCCCACGATTTATAGGCTTGATTTCATGGATTCAAGCGTATCACTCTCGGTTTGAAACCGCGTTCGAAGTTTACCAATTTAAGAGATTCGATCTGTTAATTTCCGAAATTAATTGATTGATTGATTGATTCGACCGCGTATTAAGTTTAGAAGTGATTAACTTGGTTTAATTTGTGAAATTGGTCAAGATTTGAATTTGGATTTCGCCTGGTTAATCCTCGGCTCGATTTAGGAAGGTCAACGCGCGGGAACTCGAATTAAGTTAGGGTCCGAGTTCCGAACAGGGGGTCGAGAGGATTGGGGCGGTTAATTTGGGTCAAATCGATGTAAAATGAGGGTTTGAAGCTTCGCCGGAGCTCAGCCGGAGCTCCGGCCGAAGCCACCGGAAAAACGGGGGGTGAAAAGGGGGGTGGGGGCTTTGGTTTCATTAAATTACACAAATGGTCCCTGTTCTTTCAAAGTTTATTATTTTATGTATTAAACTTTTGTTCAAAGTTTTCAAAATGAAAAACAACCCCCTGCACTTTAATTCTAGGTTATTATTATCATTATTATTATTATTATTATTATTATTATTATTATTATTATTATTATTATTATTATTATTATTATTATTATTATTATTATTATTATTATTATTATTGGTTATTTAACATTTTTAAGCTTGACTAAATAATTAAAAGCATTAACACGAAAATCACCCATGAGTTTCATAAATGACTACAATGGTCCTTATAAGATTAAACGCCTTTAATTTTAATTAACGTAAAAATACAGGATGTTACACACCAACTTCCTGGCAAAATGCCTACGGTTAAAAACCACCGACATGTCAAGATCAAAATTCGAATTTAATAATGGTACTGCTATCAACTACCACCACCACCACTCAACAGACTTCACTGACGGCCTATGTCTCAATGTAAGTATGCTGTTTAAATGTTAATTACTTCATTTAGTTTCAATTAAAGAATTCAAACATAAATCAGTTAAGTATGGAGTAATTAACATTTTAACAGCATGCTTACATTGAGACAAAGGCCACCAGTGAAGTCTGTTGAGTGGTGGTGGTGGTAGTTAGTAGCAGCATCAGGATTACCTTCGTATTGGAAGTGGTAGACATTGGCGGTGATGTTTGTGATGATGATGAAGTGCGTTGGTGGTAGAGGCGTTAATTGCGTCGGCGTGGTAGTCAGAAAAGCCTAGAAGGCCGTCGACGGCGTAGAAGCCATGACCGTACACATCCATCTCTCCTCCGACTCCGATTAGGTGGAGGGGTGGCCGTCGTGATGACGTCACGGGTGGTGACGGAGGAAGAGGGTGGAATGAAGGAGGGGTGGTGGTTGTGGTGGGAGGGGGCTGATATGGGTTGTAAGGATGGGGACCGTGGGGGCAGCGTAACGTGGGTAGAGTAGAGTGACGACGCATCTCCCCCCCTTCTTCCAACACAGGTCGTGTTTGGGATTGCTTCTCAAAATAACTTATTGACTTATTGATTTTTTTAATAAGTTAATAAGTTAGTATGATAAGTTAATAAGTTAGTATGGAGTGACTTATTAACTTATTTCCCTCACAATCATCATATTACTAAACACTATAAAATGTTATTTTAACTTTTTAAAAGTTAATTAAGTTAAAAAGTAAGTAAAAAAACACTCCCAAACACCCACATACTTCCGCTTATTATATTTATTAAAACGAGTTATCATTTCAATTTTCATTAACATTAATCAAACCAAACTGGAGCTACGAAACAACGTGTTAACATATGGTAACATAAATACATTAGTTAAAGTTAAGGAATCTTATCTAGGCAAAGGGTGAATGAATATTAAAATTAGATTTTAATATAAAATAAAACTATTTAAAACGGATTAAATAGATCTAGTAAAAGATATCAATCAACATAGGTGTCTATGATGAGTGTATTAGAAAAATAGAGGCATGGTGTGAATTACTGAATAATAACTTTTGTTGGAATTTTATAAACATGCCCGTATTACTTTTTATATAAACAATCATGGTTTTTTTTCGATTTTTTTTTAAATTCAGGCTTGAAAGTAATAATGAATATAAACTATACACGTCTTAAACAACTACCCAACACATATGCATTAGTTGTTTTTTTAAGTCAGGTCAAGTTAACCATAACCTACAGCTGCTAAACATTCTAACATATATACGAACTTAATGTCGATTTAAGGATTAAACATACAGTCCTAAAGATGAAAACAGTAGAGAGCTCGCTTACAATGAAGAATTATGCAACAACAATAGTTTGGGTGATAAATAAACACAAAACGATGATGACAACAACTTTTTAAGGTATTAATATTCCTGGGTTTAATCCCGACCCAGGTACGACACTATCCTACCCATTTATAATAGGATATGGGCCTCATGTGCTCAAACAATCACAATTCTGAACCATTCTTGCATATACCTAATCTTGACTAACCTAGAACCGTTTCTATTCAGAATTGCCTCCTTAAAGTACTTGATTTGCCCACTTATACAAAAAAACTGTGATTATTAAGTTTTATTTTTCTTTTTACATTTGTAACGGGTTGAAATTAATCGTTCATAAACATATCATGGGCTGTTTGGTTCCATGTCGACGTGAAGTATACTCTAATAGTCATCTGGGTCAGCTTTATGTCTTCGACTATGTGGTAGTTGAAACAGGGCCCCATTTTGTAATTGGGCTGGTTGCACTTTAATAAGAAATGTACCTTGGGCTTTACACCCATAATTTATGACTTGAGGGCCCATGGGCCAGAAGCTAGTCGTGAAAAGGAATTTAATTATATAATTTCTTTCTTTTTTAAAAACATAGATTTTATAGCATAAAATCAACCCACTTTACCAAACAAGACTAGAACCTACAAGCTACAATTTCTAGTTGAGAAGTACCAAAATTACCATGAGGTTATCCTTTAAGGACAATCTACTCCTGGGTATTTAATGCACTAGTATATGAAAGAAGCTAAATAAAAAAAGGATAACATCTACAAAATCACAGCATCTTATAGTCTTGTGTATCATTAAATGCTTAGATATTTATAAAAACGTCGAAACATAACCAACTTATTAGTTTATATCTATATTTTTGTAACCGAGTGACATGACAATAAGAATAAACACAAAAAACATGTTGGTATGAGAAAGTGGAAGAAAAAGGTAATGGAGTATAAATAAAGTGAGGGGAATCAATGGTTCTTGATATCAAATTCTTATATTTTTATAGGTTGCTAGGGGTTCTAAATTTTAAGGCGATTTTCTACTAGTAATTTTCGATTTATGGTATCCTCTAGGCTTAGGGGCACCCTTTGGTGATTAAAGCATATACCCACACTTGCGTGCACATAAATAATCCTACGTTAACCTACTAGTTAAGTGTCTTACCTTCTCGACACCTCTCCTAACCCTTTACCCTCCACGTGCTACATCATGGACGCACATCCGTATCGGTCAAACCCCTTCCCCCACATATGCTTTTCCTACCCTACGAGGGCACTATGCAACCCATCACTCGTCATGCAATCCACAAAAATCGACCCAAAAGTTAGATGCATGTATCGTTGTAATATATTGAACAACCCTTAGATAAGAAACTAATGAAATAGAACTAAAAACATAATTATAATATGTTACAATACACCGTTGTAATTAATTTGACACAATCTTCTAATTAACAATTCATAAAACCATCCAAAAATGTTTTAAGAAAAGGAAATAGATAGCAAAACCAATATCAAATAGAAAAAAGTAGACTTTGATTTTATAGTATATTTTAAGATCGAAATAAGTGTATTAAATATATTAAAATTTAAAAAAGTATAGCGGGAACTGTATTTGTTTACATTTAATATATTCCTTTTATTAATTATAACTTTAACATCAATCAATATTAACGTCTAATTTAATTGCATAAATGAATACAATTTCTTCTTTAATAAAGTTTTTTTTTATTCTGTCGTCATTCAATACATGTGTTTCCTTTTTATCATCAAACATACTCAACCACCACTACACGGACCTTAATTCATTTTCTATGTTCAATGTTCACACTACCTTTCACATTGTAAAAGGGTTACGTCAAAGAAAAATATGTTGAAAATATGAGAAATTGCACGTACATGCATGCATGTATATATACATATGCCTTTATGTGTAATGCTTTTATGCTTGCATATATACGTACATCCTATTATATACCATTCACCTTCTTGTGCAATGTTATAGAGGTCATGAGTAGAACTTACGATCTTTTAGGTTTTAAATTCAAACCTGACTCAAGGTTATTTTTTCCTCACAGTGATAAGTTTTATCTTTCATAATGTTCTTGGATGAGTCAGGTCTGTAGTATTAAAATCAATATGAACCGTTGAAATCACGTCTCAGTAAGTCTCACTCGAGTATTGAGGGTAGTTTCAAATGCCATTAAAAAACAAAGCAATGCTATTATATTGTTAATGCACACCAACTTATTTAACAATATTTTACAAATCAGATATGAATTTTTTATCAAATAAATTACTAAAGAATATTTCAAATATTCAACAACTTCTATTTTTAAAACTAATTTATCTAATTCCATCTCCTTTGTTAATCAATTTGAATTCAGTTTTAAAAAATTATAACAACTTCGCTAGCTTAAGCTTTCAGTCAGAAAAAAAAAAACTAATTCGTTTAACTTTCATTTCCTTTTTCGATCAAATAAACTTTCAACAATAAACTTAAGCCCCCACATAAAAACAAAGAGCATGAGCAAGTCCTAATCTTTAAATGGAAATGATATTCGATTACATTAATGTCAAAACACGCTCTTATTATCTTAATGACAATATTTATCTTACGTTTTATGTCTCCATCCGTCGTCATTTTGAGAGAAAAAACACACACACACACACACTCCTTCTCTCTCCTTCCATAATGAAAACGACTCCAAGAAACCTGTGGTCGACGTCGACCCTTTCAACCCCCATTCCTACGTTTGATTTCCATAAACGCACGCCTATATATATATATGTATATATATATATGTAATATAATAATTTAATATTTGTATGTGTGTGTACATATATATACAATTATACACACACACCGCCTCATTCCGTTATCACTAATTTCTCTCTCTCTAAGAGATTATATATATACTTAAGTTGTGGATTATATAATCTGAATATATATACACATATATAAATGGTGGATGTTGAACGAGTGTGTTGTATGTGCGGTGACGTTGGTTTCCCTGACAAGATCTTCCGATGCATCAACTGCCACCACCGATTCCAACACTCGTATGTCCAATTTTATCCATCTTCTCCAACACTACCATTTTTATTTTCTTCATATTCATCATATCATATATGCTAATTTTATATTCATTAGACCGGTATCCTGAAAGGTGTAGCTAAACGTACCTCTCTGTTTACAAAAGTTGTGAAGAAATCATGTTATGTTTAGCAGCACCCGATTACTGTACTGTATAATTAATATGATCATACATGGGTACTTTTTTTCTTATGAAACTAAATTTTTGAAATAGGTATTGCAGCAACTACTATAGCGAATCGTCGGGGCCACCCGAGCTCTGTAATTGGTGCCAAACTGATGAGGTGATCAGCCGGACCGGTAAGCCCGGTGGTTCTTCAAAGAAGTTGAGCTCAAAAACCGACAGGTCGGAATATTCGGGTTCGAAGATGAAGCAAGAAGATGGTTCTAATCAAAAGGGAAAGTCAATATGCAGGTCTTCCACTGGAGTTCCTTCACCAAAAACCCATACTCGAAGGTACAAGCTGCTAAAAGATGTCATGTGTTAAATAAAGATTGGAGTTAATTTGATTCCAAAGGTGAGATCTTTTATGGAGTTTGATACTTTGATGTTAATAAGGTGTATTAGTGGTTTGACTTGAGGGTAAAATGGGAACAAAAGAATGTGTACATAGAATGAAGGTCCTAGGGGTGGGGGTGGTAATGAAAAACAATGTAATCTATTATTTGTTTTTTTTTATTTCATTATTATTTTTTTTGAGTTTTGCTTTTGTGGTATAAGTTTAGACCTTCATCACTTGTTTCATAGTAATAAAAACTAGAGTACCCTTTTTTACCCTTAAATTGTATCTTAATTTCTACTTGATTACTACACATCAATTATACTAGCTAATCATCTTTTACATTTAGAGTTTGTTAAATAATTTGTCTTTTAGTTGGAAAACAATTAATTGGATGTTAAACGGTAAAACATAAACGATGATTCATCATTCATGTAATTAAAAAAAGATTAATCAGGACATGAGATGTAAATTTATATATATTAGCTTAAAGTAAAGATAAAATGTAATGACTCTGAATTTTCAGATCTCACCTCCCCCAGTCCCCCGTATTCAACATGCGTTTTAAAATAAACATGTAAGTTTCATGCATGTTGGCATGACTTAAAGAAAGAAAGTTGCATGACATGCATCGTTGGATCATAACTAAGGTATGTGACCATATGATCCACGTACATTTTGGGTAAGGTTCTAAAAAACTTTTTTACTTTTACAGTTTACTCATATTTAGATCTTATTAATTTACGCTAACATTTGGTACACATATATTCGAATATATGGTTAACGAACAATAGTTAATTATGGTTTTCAATTGGTAAGGTATGTTATAAACAAAGACGTAAGTCCATTTAACTGGTTCAGATCGATTGTAGAATTTCAACGTCCCAATAATGTTATAAATTATAACTTATGAATTTAATTTTAGTTTAACCTATGGCACCAATTAGAGCATCTACAACAACAAACCTCTATTTTAAAACCAACGTGACACATCAGCTGCCACATCAACTTTTCACTCGTCCACTTTCAAACACTAAAAACTCTTGTATTTCCTCCAATAATATGTCCAGTTTCAAACACGCCTCCATTTCCAAATCATCACCTATTTTTAATTCTAAAACATTAAATTACATATATTTTATAGTGGTGGGTTCCACACTCCTATGTTTGCTTGGGTTTGAAATTCTGGACATGAAAAGCAAATTACAAAAGTAAACCTCATCTCCAATGGTGTGATGTTCGTTTACTTTTTCCACCTCAGACTGGACGAAAGAAAACCTCCTTGATGCAGATGCTCTTAGTTTATGGGCAAACATGTGACCCTACATAGGGATGGTCCACTGTTTTACACCTCTCGCGCTAACAAAAACATTGATATGATCATTGGATCTGTCGTCTCACACTACAAGGAAGGAGATCATTAGCGGCGACATTTGTTGCCGTTATTAGTAGGCATTTTCGCCGCTATTAGTATTAGCGGCGACATGTCGCCGCTAATTAAACAGTCGCCGCTAATGGTTCGTCGTTAATGGAAACCTGGTCGCCGCTAAAGGTGTCGCCGCTAATGAAACTTTTAGCGGCGACTCATGTCGCCGCTAATAGTTAATTTTTAATTTTAAATTTTTTTATTGTTTTTTTAATTTTCTATTTTTATAAACCGAATAAACCTGTGTACAAATAAACACAGATTTCCAGATTTTCCCAATAACACAAATAACATATCCAACAAATAGTATTAAGAAGTACAATATGAGGTTTAACAATAAGAAGTACAATACGAGGTTTCCCAACAACACAAATAACCGCTATCCTATTCATCGTCCTCGTCCGAATCATCATCTTCATCAGCTTGTTGTGTACCTTTTTGAGAGACAATAAGTTGCGTAATTTGCGACATAAAGTTTGCATTTTGAAACAAACTTGCGATTTGAGCCTACAAAACAAAACATACATTATAAGTTGTTGTATTTTGACAAAGTATAAATTATAAGATCAGACATACAATTTAAGTATATAATGTGTTCTTCTATCATTTTGATCCATTTCAACCAAATGTACATAATTCAACTTAAATTTACCCATTTTGAACCGTTTTAACTCAAATTAGCGTGGTTTTTTACTATATCAAGTGTGTTTGTATCATTTTGATCCATTTCAACCAAATGTACATAATTCAACTTAAATTTACCCATTTGACTCGTTTAACTCAAATTAGCGTGGTTTATACTATATCAAGTGTGTTTGTATCATTTTAATCCATTTCAACCAAATGTAGATAATTTTGATACCATAAAGATTTTATACCTAGAAATTTATATATAATAAATGTAGGTGATTGTTTTATTAACAGTCTCTCTCTTTTTCTCCCACTATGATCATTTTTAATTCACTATATATAATATGATTTTTGTAGTTTCTATGTAAAATTGCCTCTACGTGTATAAACACAATAATAATGGTTATGCTATTTTTTAATACATTATTGTTAACCACTTGATATTGGATTGTCCAAATCTAAGTAGGGTAATAAATAGCTTATTAGAGTTATAATTGCGTGCACACAGAACTAGTGGCTTTGGCTCAACCATAGTGGCTGAATTCCACCATGTTTATCTTGTAATTAAGTTTAACTATATTTTTTGTTATTGCAGAACATTCCTATTTTAAAATGTTTTCTGTTTATTACTATTTTAAGATTAATAATAACAATAATGACAAATCTGTTGCCATCAAACGATCAAAGGTGAGCTCAGTTATAACTGGGCCTCTTCCAGCCCAGTTCTAAGATTACAACCCAAGGCTCATTTGAATATGACCTTTCTCCAGCGGCCCAGCCCAATCAAATGTCTCGAGGTTACATATATGACACGGTTTATTCTTTAATGTATGGTGTAATAGTTAATCAGTTATCATATTGCAGTTATCATATGTCGCTTATCAATTGTTATTTTGTCTTGCTGCATTAACAACTTGTACCAGCTGCTTCATCATTTGTATTAGACTACTGTACACACAGACGTTTCTTTAAATATTGGTTCAAACCTTTTGTGTAAACTAAATAAGACGACTACCCTTGTTAAGAAAATATTATTTATATGTATATAATTATAAAAACATGATTGTATATGACAGTTTTGCCTATTACTTAACAGCATTTTAAGGATTATATTCTATCTTTATAAATCAAACGAGGAAAATAGAAAACTAATCCAATATGTAAAGATAGGCTTTTCTCATGACTTACACTTTCTATGAAGAAAGTACTAAATGAATACCTGAATATATATTTATTATATATGTGTGAAACGTGGTAATAGTAAAATTAAAACGCGGATTGAAAACCTATATGTAAAAAATCACATTTACTTGGAGTTTGACTCCTTTTAATTTGTTTTCATTTAAAGAAGTATTGGTGAAAGGGGCATCACCTTTTTAGGTTATATTAAATTAGGTACAAGGGGAAGTGGAACGATTATTTTTTAATTTTTATAATGGTTTACTATGATGTGAGATTATTTTAACTTTAAATTTTTCAGAAATCTATTATATACTTATCTTTGATACTGAAGTAGAAATTAAACCCGTGCGATGACACGATGTAAAGCATTAGCGTGATTTTTAGGTTATATATAATAATATAATAATTGTAACTAAAAATTGAGGTCCGCGTGTTGTCGCGGGTCTTTTTTGGGTTTGGTTTCTTAATTATTTGTGATTTGTGCGCTGCAAAAATATCATGTTAATAACGAAAGAGTAAGGGTCTCAAATAAAATATTTTAAAAAAACAACACAAATAAAAATCACTTTAACTGATTTTTAAGATAATTAAGAAATACGTTATATATTTTACACTCTTATATTTTTTAAAAATTCCTCAAATATTTATTGTTACTACTAAACCTCTAAAAGCATCCAAATTTATATAATGCTAATTTATATTATCTATTTTCTATTTTTTTACAAATAAGTAAGATTTGTAGTTTGCTTATATATTTAATGCATTAGAGTTTAAGGATTATTTTTTTCTTATATCAAATTGTTTTATATTTGAGCTAAACAAACAGAAAAAGAAAGTGTTAGTTTATAGATGAGGAAATATTTTAATTCAAGTTATTAAAGCTAAGTGGTCAAAGTATAAATTTTAGTTTTCCTTGTACTCACCGACCACTTATATTCTATTCTATTTAATCTAAATTGTCGGTGGTAACAGTATTCAAAATCAAAACCCTGAACCACCACCACAAGCCATTAAAAGACAGAGGAGCTGGAGAGTGCTCGAGAAAGAGGAGGTCGGTCGATGATGAAGACGATGAAGTCGACGATGAAACAAGTGGAGGATCCCAAACCCTAACCACCACCACACCTCCAATTCCCCCCACCCAAATCGCAGCCCCATCGTCTCCCACCTCTCACCACCACCACCGCCAAGGAGGTCCGATTTGCACCGATGCACCCCTCACCGATGCATCTTCACAGCACTCCTCTCCGATTTTTGGGCCTGTGTTGGAATACTCCGGTGTTCTTCGACCTAGGTCAAACACTGATTATCTTGAATCGGAGAGTTTGATTCATGATCACCATCGTCATGATACTCATGGTTCGAGTGATTTAGGTAGAGATGGTAACGGGGATAATGGGGAGGTTTCTATTAGGATAATTGGTGGTAGTGATCGGGAGGAGGAGCACGGCGGTGAGGGCGGTGAACCGGTGGCGGTGAGCGGCGGAGATGGTGGTGAAGGGGAGAGGGAAATGGCTGATACTAGTGATGTTGATGGTGGGAATGGTGGCGGTGGGAATCGTGGTGATTCGTCGTCTCAACAGCGGTATGATATGCAGCAGGTTTCGAGATGGATTGAGCAGATTCTTCCGTTTTCGTTGTTGTTGTTGATTGTGTTTATTCGGCAGCATTTGCAAGGTAATCAAGAATTCAGCTTTTGTGCCTTTGAAGAATTCAAATTTGAGTGCATTACTACCATAGTTAGTGAAATCATGCATTGAAAATTGTTTTTGAATATGGTTCTTGAGTAGGCTTGAAATGTCCATTGTATTGTTAGTGAAATCATGCATTGAAAATTGTTTTTGAATATGGTTCTTGAGTAGGCTTGAAATGTCCATTGTATGAGTGCTTCCCTTGACCTTGAACCCTTCAAAATTTGCAGTGTTTGATTATGCATTTGGTTCAGTGAACCCTTGGAATGTCCAATAAAGAAACTTTGTAGATAAATTTAACGTGTACTTGTGTTCGTCTAGATGATAATAGGCAAGTAGGTGAGTTTATTGCAAAATGAAATCTTGCAAATTTCATTGGGTGTTGTGCTACCATTTTCATAGCAGGCGTACTTCTTAATGGTTCAAAAAGACGTTACACCTTGCATTGTGAAGTTGTTTCTTATCTTCTTGGTGTTGTAGGAGATTTGGAAGATACAAAATTTAGGTATGTTGGATATGGAATTGATAGAACACTATTTCATGGATGGATTTCTCTGCGCAAGATCATGAATTCTCTTTTACAGAGCATCCTTTTGTGTACTTGAAAGTTTTTTAGTAATTCATAAGGACATAAGGTATTAAGAAGCCTAGCTGACAACCATGAGTGTCGGCAAATTGCCATACGCTTACATATAATGTTTCTTACTCGCATTCTCACAATTCTTATTCTGTATGCACTGTTATTTCCTAGTGCTATAGTTTTGTTTTGTGTCTTTAGTTTACCCCTTGACATATATGTGTACGTGAGAATTTGGGTTAATTCTATGTTTTATTACCATTTGTAGGTTTCTTTGTGACAATTTATGTAACTGCCTTTATGTACAAGTCTAATGATATTCTTCAAAAGCAGACAGCTTTAAAGGTATGTTAACACTTCTATTAGTTAATCATATCATTAATTACATTTTTATACTCTAAATCCAAACTCCTTTAATCATGTTTCTTGAGCTTAATAATTGACAAATTCTGCAGGGGGAGAGAAAACTGTCTGTTCTTGCTGGTTATTTTATAGTTTTGTTCTTCATGTGATCGGAGTTTATTGGTGGTATCAAAATGATGATCTTGTTATCCTCTGTTCATGGTTCCACCAAGAGCAATACCACCATTCTGGCATGCTATATTTACCATCATTGTGAACGGTATGAATTCAGTTTGAGTGATTTATTTTTAAGCGATCTTTACTGGCAAAAAGCCAAAAGAAACAAGAATGAGCAATTTTTGATGTAAAATAACATATGCTATGGTTCTTTTTTTGCATTTCTATTTCTACAAGTTGTCTAACTGCACACATTCTTGCATACTACTGTTTATTAAAGATTGTTAATTTGTGAAGAAAATCAAAGGATGAAGTTTTAAAAAGGCCACCACTGAAAAATTATTTTTATTATCACTTATTTTTAATTATTGAATGCATCTTCTTGATTATAAAAGCCTTTGTTGCTTTCTTCTACCATATTAACACATGCCAAATCTTCATATAAAATTCACATGACCTTAATATTCACTACTGCAACTGGCTGACGATTTGGATCTTGGAACTGGCTGTGTAAACCGAACGGCCCATGAACCATCTTATCATTTCTAGAAATTTAATACTAAAAATGATTTTGGAAAAATAAATAAATAAAAAAACCGGTTCAAAGTTTCGTCAAAAGTCAAAACTAACCGAACCAGAACGTAAATCCCCTAAATCGTAAATGTTTGATTATCCCATTATTTTTAATGAGCTCTATTGTGTGCAGATACAATGGTGCGACAAGCAACAATGGCTATGAAGCTAGTATTACTTATGTATTATAGAAATGGCAAGGGTCATAATTTCCGTAGGCAGGTAATGTGACATGATACAATATTAATTACCAAATTGATAAATATGCAACAAATCATTACCTGAATTACCATAGTATATCAACTTCATTGAATTTGAAAAATATATTCATCTCACTTCTCTAAGCAGCGTAAAATTCTGCCTGAAAAATGATGTGTTTGATAATAGAATTGAATAAATGGCAAAGCAATCAATCTAGCACCCCAAAAAAGTTTTATTTCAATTTTCACTAATCAGTTTTAACGTTTGAAAAAAACATATGATGCATCTGATCGTCATAGTATCAACACAGTTTTCTACAGCCTGTATTATTATTCTCTGTCAAATTAGGATATCAATGATAGCATGCTCGTATTTGGTGATTAACTCTTTAAACAACCAAACCATGTTTGTGATGTATGAGTTTCAAACATATATCTTGTACCTTCTGACATGAACCTTTGATATTTTAGGGTCAAATGCTAACCCTGGTGGAATACACATCGCTGTTATACCGTGCATTCTTACCTGCTCCAGTCTGGTACCGGTTTTCCTAAACAAAGAATATGGGAGCCTTTTTTCATCTTTGACAACAGGGTTATATTTGACTTTCAAGCTTACATCAATAGTTGAGAAGGTATTAATTGTCAATGATTTAAAGCAATTTCATTTCGCTTTGTGTTTGCTTATGTTGCTTTTCTTGCACACAGGCTTTGGACTTTTAAGTTAAATGGGTGATCACTTGATTCTTGATTTGAATCGGTTGGTGAAGCCTGTGGGCGGGGAAACCATAAAAAAGACAGAGGAGGTGGCGGGGCCCTCATCTTGCTCCGACTTAGCTTGTACAGATGATGAAAAGGCCCACAGATGATGAGGAAGCACCTTTATTAACAACAGCAGCAGAATGTTGTATTTGCCAAGAGGAAGATTCAGTTAATACTTTGGAGACACCATGTGCTTGCAACGGCAGTCTTAAGGTAATCCATACATTTAATGATGTGTTTGGATGGGTGCTTTAAAAGTTATTATATTTAAGCTGTAATAAAACGCGAGACAAGACTGGTGTTTGGACTTTGGATGCGTGTTCTGAATATGATTATGTTATATTGAATAAATAGAATTAAATAATAAACATGTTGTAAGAGTGTTGGGAGGTGTTTGGATTGCATCTTTAAAATGCTTATCTGTTGCATCAAACTGCAATAAGCAGTTGCAAAAACAATCACAACACCCCTTAGTATTAGGATGTGTTTTTGCTGCTTGAAGTTGTAACAGCTATGTTTGATGGTGTTGATTATTTAGAGAAGTAAAATGAAAATGATGATAAATTTATGCACATCGATGTTTTTTTTCCTGCTAGATTTCTTTGCAGCTCCTTTTTTCCTACATGATGTTCACTATATTCATTAACTTTATGTTTATGCAGTATGCTCACAGGAAGTGTGTTCAACATTGGTGCAATGAAAAGGGTGACATCACTTGTGAAATATGCCACCAAGTAAGTTTCCATCATAAGTGTTTTGAAGATTTTAAATTTTTATCGATTTGAATTCCTTTTGACCAATTAAACACACCAGGGATTAATTAATTTGAGATGAGCAAAAGGACTATTTATCAAGACTAGGGATAAAAGTGCTGTTTTTTATGTGTATATTTTCCCTAATATATGTTAATATGGTTATTTTCTTACAGCCTTATCAACCTGGTTATATTATTGTTATCACTATTACTAACATCATCATCTGAAACCAATAAATAAAATATGACTCTTGAACTTGTAAGGCCCCGCTCACCGGGCACCTTACTGTTGGTCATCATCACACGTAAAACATACATTTAATACATGTTCATAAAATACGCAGCGGAATAAACAAACATGCATTCTCATTTCATCATAAAAGCTTTTACATCATTGTCTTGATTACAAAATACAAGCTTTTCTTTACATTGCTTAACTATACTATGATTGCTGCTGATGCATAAGAAAACGAGGATAATCTCGTTTATTCGAATCTCAGCAATCATAGGGTCATACAGCGACCTCTACTGGAAGAACATAAAAGAAGGAAAACATATTCTTCTTCATATAGAAGATATTATGTTCAAAATATATTTTCCTTCATAAGCAAGATTTCTTAAATATCATGTTTATCAAGATTATCAAGGAATCTTGCACTTGCATGCAACATAATGTGTTGCACGCATTATGGACCCACAACACATGACGTTGCATCATTATTAAATGGAGAATGCCATCCCAAAAGAGCTGAGTAGCCGCCTCGTGCCATCCTCAGCAACACTACCTGCGAACTGGAAAACACATAAAAGTCAGCGTTGCTGAGTGAGTTCTAGTTTTATAATAAAACATACTTTCATTCTCGTTAACTGCACTTTTCATACATGTGTTCACACATCATACGTACATGTAGATAATATATTATTATCTCATCATTCGTTACTTACTTCAATTCGTGTATACTTCATCATTCTCGTTTACTTCCATACATACATACTTCACGTACACTTATACGTACTTTACTTTCATTCTTACATTCATTACTTACATTCGAACGTTCATTACATTCATTCATACTTTCATTACTTTCGTTCGAACGTTCATTACATTCGGTGACATGTACCGTATCCCCGTTCATCATACATACTACTGGTGCTGGACCTGTGGTGGTTAGCCACGAACGTTGTGCACAAATGCTGATCCAGTCACCTGGGGTAGGTACACGCACCACTTATCTTTTCACTTTACTTCTATCATACGTTAGCCGAGTCTCTTGCAGTGCGTGACTGCTCACCTCAGTGACAATCTTATGATTGCCTGCTAACCGAGTCTCTTGCAACACGAAGTTGCTCACCTCATTATCGTTCTAACATACGTTAGCCGAGTCTGTTGCAGTGCGCGTCTGCTCACCTCAGTGGCAATCTTATGATTGCCTGCTAACCGAGTCTCTTGCAACACGAAGTTGCTCACCTCATTATCAATCATAATGATTGACCCGATGTACATCCTTCGGGGTAGCTAACCCGTACACCGTTGAGCTAACACCTGCCAGGGGTGTGCACCTCCTTCAATTGCTTGCAAGCCTTTCTTACTCTCTTTCATTAATGCATGCATTCATTCATCATGTTCCTTCTTTCATTATCTTTCACTTTACGTTCTTAATACATTCATTTCTTTCGTTCATTCGTTCACGTAAAGTTATAAAAGATAAAACACATATACATAAGGAACATACATACTTACACATCATCAGTATTCACCATTTATTATGGCAACATCATACTAACATATATACATCATAACATCCATTCATCACTCTACAAGGCATCATTTATGTATGGCATACAACAGGTACGACCGTGCAACATCATCATCATTATCATGCCTACATTACTCATTTTCCTCAATTTAATCAGATCTTACAAGCCTGATCTACAATTCACATTCTGACTCATCCGCATTAGTCTGATCATCCGCATTAGTCAATGCGGATGAGGAAATGCCTATTCGCATTTCATGATCTACCCGCATTAGTCCATGCGGCTGAGGAATGCCTTAACCGTATTCGCATCCTACCCGCATTGGTCAATGCGGTCGAAGAATGTCGGCCATTCTTCCTGACTTGTCCGCATTAGATTAATGCGGCTGAGTATTCCTTTACCCGCATTTCCTGACTCTTCCGCATTTGTTAATGCGGCTGAGCAGAATGCCTTATCCGCATATTTCTTAGTCTGCCGCATTGGTTAATGCGGTTGAGTAATGCCTTGGCCGCATTTTTCTTAGCCACCCGCATTAGTTAATGCGGTTGAGTAAAGGCACCTGCAACTTACCCTGCACCAGTTCTACAATCCATACATCATCTCAACATACATTAACACTGATTTATCGTATCAGCTGCTTAGAATCCACTAGACATCATGCATATCATAAGAAGGACTTCTAAAACATACATTCGGCAGTACTCGTAAGATCATCATGCTGAGATTTATCTACCTGCCCTAGAAATCTTACCTACACTCGGCATAGCAGTCCAAACGGACCGTACACACCTTAATACTCATACATACATACACTGATTGAGCGATCACCGCTCGAAAACAGTTTTAATATGTGTTCCAGCCCCAAAAATCGTTCAAAATACGTAAAAGAAAGGGGTCTTAGAACTCACATTGTGCTGCTGGGTATGACTCCTTCGAAATCAGTAGCCGTGGAACCCAGTACCTCGAACTCGTCTTCCTCTTCTTCTTGTTCTTCCTTCAAACTCGTAGTCTGCTCTCTTTCTCTCTCTAAAACTCTCGCTGAATTTGGGGGTTGTGAGAAAAAATGAAAGAAGTGGGCGGCCCTCCCTATGTATATCAGATATTTCTCCTTTCTTGTACTTTTACACATAACCCCCTTCTACTTACTCTTTCTTTTCTTTTCTCCTTATTATTTCCCGTTGTCTAATAAAATTGCGGGTGTTACAAGTCCCCCCCTTATTTTAGGTTTCGTCCCCGAAACCTGTCATCCCTCAAATAGCCGTGGGTAATGTTGCCTCATTTCTTCTTCAGTTTCCCACGTCGACTCGGATCCCTTCCTGTGCCGCCACTGTACACGCACAAGGGGAACCACTTTATTTCTCAACCTCTTTTCTTTACGATCTATGATCGCCACTGGTTGCTCTACATAATTGAGCTTTTCGTCTACTTCTATATCATCCAGTGGAACGACCATGTCCTCATCCGCTAGACACTTCCTCAGATGAGACACGTGGAAAGTCGGGTGGATTCCACTTAGTTCATCTGGCAAATCTAACCTATAGGCCACCTCCCTACTCGAGCAACAATTCGGAAAGGGCCTATATATCGCGGACTCAACTTACCTCGCTTCCGAAATCGAATGATCCCTTTCCAAGGTGAGACCTTCAACATAACCCGGTCTCCCACTTGGAACTCAATTGGTCTGCGTCGGTTGTCAGCATACGACTTCTGTCGGTCTTTGGCCGCCTTCATATATGCTTTAATTCTTTCGAGCTTTTCAGTCGTAGCCTCTACCACTTCGACGCTTCCCAATTCTTTCTGACCAATTTCACCCCAACAGACGGGGGTCCTGCATCTTCTACCGTATAACATCTCGTAGGGTGGCATGCCAATACTGGCATGATAACTGTTGTTGTACGAGAACTCCGCTAACGGTAGATGGTCATCCCAACTTCCTCCGAAATCGATAACATGCTCGGAGCATGTCCTCCAAGGTCTGAATGGTCCTTTCAGACTGACCATCAGTTTGAGGATGATAAGCCGTGCTAATATGTAATCTCGTCCCCATGGCATCGTGGAATTCTTCCAGAATTTAGATGTAAACCGGGTGTCGCGATCAGACACAATCGACACCGGCACACCATGACGAGTCACGATCTCTTTGATGAAAAGATCAGCCAACTTCTCGGACGAATATGTCTCCCGCATCGGTAAGAAGTGAGCACTCTTCGTCAATCGATCCACAATCACCCAGATCGTATCATACCCTTTCGGGGTACGTGGCAGCTTTGTGATGAAATCCATGGTGATGTGTTCCCACTTCCACTCCGGGATGTCCAAAGGTTGAATCTTTCCATACGGCTTTTGGTGCTCCGCCTTCACTTGCAAACACGTGAGGCATTTACTCACATACTCCACCACGTCGCGTTTCATACCCGGCCACCAGTAATCTTTCTTCATATCTTGGTACATTTTGGTAGCACCGGGATGAATGGAGTATCGAGACTTATGAGCTTCATCCAAAATCTTCATTCGTAGATCCCCAAGACGAGGAATCCACATACGCCCAAACCGGGTTTTAACGCCCGTCGTGTTCTCTACTAGCTCCGCTACCAGTCCTCTCATTCGTTCAGAGTTAAGATGTTCATCTTTCAATGCTTCATCCTGGAACTCTCTGACTTGTTTCATCATGTCTGAGGTCATGATTAACTGGTATGCTTTCACCCGAATCGGCTCGGGCCTCTCTTTTCGGCTAAGGGCATCAGCCACCACGTTAGCTTTGCCCGGGTGGTAATGGATTTCACAATCGTAGTCTTTTATTAGTTCCAACCACCGTCTCTGCCTCATATTCAGATCTTTCTGCTCGAAGAAGTACTTCAAGCTTTTGTGGTCCGTGAAGATGGTGCACTTCGTCCCGTACAAATAGTGCCGCCAAATCTTCAACGCGAAAACCACAGCTGCGAGCTCAAGTCATGAGTAGGGTAATTAACCTCATGAACTTTCAGCTGCCGGGATGCATAAGCTATCACCTTTCCCCTCTGCATCAATACACATCCAACCCCGAGTAGGAGGCATCAAATAAACCACCAAATCTTCACTCCCTTCGGGTAATGCCAATACTGGAGCTTGAGTCAATCTTGTCTTCAGTTCTTCGAATGCCTTCTCTTGTGCTTGACCCCATTCAAATTTCACATCTTTCCGGGTCAACTTGGTCAGTGGAGAAGCAATTTTGGAAAAGTCTTGGATGAACCTTCGGTAGTAACCCGCCAAACCCAAGAAACTACGGATCTCGGACGGCGTCTTCGGAGACTTCCATTGCATCACTGCTTCCACTTTCGCCGGGTCGACCGTAATCCCATCCGGATTTACCACGTGACCCAAGAATTGAACTTCACGCAACCAGAACGCGCACTTGGAGAATTTAGCATACAACTTCTCCCTTCTCAACGTCTCCAGAACTTCGCGAATGTGACCGGCATGCTCAGTCTCACTCTTTGAATAAATCAGGATATCATCAAGGAATACAATCACTGATTTATCCAACATCGGCCGGCACACCCTGTTCATCAGATCCATAAAAGCAGCTGGCGCGTTGGTCAAACCGAAAGACATGACAAGAAAACTCATAATGACCGTAGCGCGTACGAAAAGCTGTTTTAGGGATATCCTGTTCCTTCACCTTCAGTTGATGGTAACCTGATCGAAGATCTATACGTGAAAACCAACTAGCACCTTGAAGTTGGTCAAATAAGTCATCGATCCTTGGCAAGGGGTATCGGTTCTTCACTGTCAGCTTATTCAATTCACGGTAGTCGATGCACATCCTCATGCTACCGTCCTTCTTCTTTACAAACAGGACCGGAGCACCCCAAGGTGAGATACTCGGTCTAATAAACCCCTTATCCAGCAGCTCTTGTAACTGTTCCATCAACTCTTTCATCTCTGTCGGGGCCAATCGGTATGGTGCTTTTGCAACAGGTTGGGCGCCTGGTACTAAATCAATCTGAAACTCGATCTCTCTGTCAGGTGGCAATCCCGATAAGTCTTCCGGGAACACATCTGGGAACTCACACACAACCGGAACATCAGACAGTTGTGGTGCTGGCTTCTCTACATCTTCACATAACATAAATAGGCGCTACATCCACGCCTCATACATTTCCCCGCCACTGCCATTGAGATCACTTTCGGAATCGTAGTAACCCGATCCCCATAAACTGTCACTGGACTACCGTCAGGCGCTGTCAAACTGATCATCTTCTTGCGACACACAATGTTCGCCTCGAAATCTGCCAACCAATCCATTCCAAGCACCAAATCGAAACCTCCTAACGTCATCGCAAAGGGTTTAACTGGGAATTTGTGACCCTCCAGTTCTACATCGCAACCCTCAATTACCTCAGAAATCCTGGTGGTTTTACCTATAGCAGTCTCTACATCAAACGGCACATCCACACGCCTACTACTAACGGGCAATTTGGCACTAAAAACAGCAGAAATAAAACTCCTACTGGCACCTGAATCAATAATACCGAGGCTAGAGTTTGGTTCACCAGAAACGTACCGGACACTACATCAGGGTCCG
Organism: Flaveria linearis; assembly: GCA_024085815.1. NCBI lineage: Eukaryota > Viridiplantae > Streptophyta > Magnoliopsida > Asterales > Asteraceae > Flaveria > Flaveria linearis. The sequence continues at coordinate 122,295,746 of CM044001.1, forward strand.
TTCTAGCCTCCTCCTGTGTCATCGTGAATGCTCTGGCGCTTGCCTTCGACCCTTCACCCACTGCCTTCTTCCCGCCGGAACTCCCAGGCCTCGGCTTCTTGCAATCTTTGTTCATATGACCACTTTCCCCGCAGTTAAAGCACTTCATCGCCCTACACTCCTTAGCCATATGACCGGGCTTTCCACACTTAAAACATACATTCAGCCCCATCTGCATTCACCACCGTGCTCTCGCCCACACTTTTCACACTTTCTTGACCCTGCACCTGTCACGACCACACGGCGTTCATCACCCGTGCCTTCTTGCTACTTGTCGAAGTATCACCCCGACCGAACCACTTTCCCTGCCACTTCCTCTCATCACTTCCCTTCTTACTGCCCTCAGATTTTACCATCGCAGCCCGTTCATCGTACAACCTCCCAGCTAAATCCACCGCCGACCTGAAAGTACTTGGTCTGGCGGAAATCAAGTGCCAACGAATTTCGGCTGGCAACCCTGGATATACCGGTTAATCTTGCGAGACACCGGCGTCACTTGCTCTGGCACCAACCGTGCCATGTCATTGAACTTGGTCGTGTATTGTTGGTGGGTCATCGTTCCCGCTTCCAACTGCAGGAACTCTCTCTCAACTCTGTCCATCTCTCGACGAGGACTGAACTCCTCGATCACCATCCTCTTCAACTCAGACCACTTCAATTTCCCAATGGCCCTGCTACCCTCGGCCTGGACAATATTGTCCCACCAGCACAATGCCGTCCCCGTAAACGAGTGGGTAGCAAACTTTACCTTCCTATCCTCTCGGCAGTCACTAATATCAAGGACCGCCTCCATCTCTCTCACCCATTGGTGAGCATCAGCAGCCGTACCCGAACCATCAAAAGTCGGAGGCTTGCACCTCATAAATTTCCCGTAGTCACAACCCCGGGCTGTCTCCCGTACCTGTTCTTCCTCCTCTTCCTCTTCATCATCAGACAATACTGTTTCTACCCCTGCCTGTTGCTGTCTACCCGAGGACCGATTCCTCCCTCGTCTATCCTCCTCTCGTACTGCCTTTATCGCTTCGGTCATCACAGTCGGTAGGATCGTCTGCATAACCTGGTGCACTTCCTCAATCACTGCCTCTTTTACCGAGGCTCTCAACTTGGCGCTCTCGTCCGTCTCTTCCTGGTGAGGAACCTCGTTCTCCTCACGAACTACTTTCTCTTTCCTAAGTCTTCCTCGCGTGATACGCGGCTCATCACCACGTTCACCATCACGGGAAGCATCAGATGATCTATCACCTACCATCTTCTATCACACTGAAAGATTAAAACACCAACACGGTCATTCAAGGAAATAGCTCAGTTTATGTTAAGTACAGTAAGTCCCTAATTACAGTGGCCAGTTGTGATTAGCCACTTACTCTACTCTTCGCACCCCGAGCATCACCTATCCTGACCACATTGGTATCTCAGTCTAACAGTACACGTCATTCACATAACAAGCGCACATAATACCAGTTAATCTTTAAGAAAATACCTGATGGCACGCGACTACTCAGATGGCATTCTCATTCTCCCTGTCCCATTCTCAGTTTAAGTTTAGGTTTATTATGAAAATTTACCCATTTTACTTAAACTTTTGCTCTGATACCAACTTGTAAGGCCCCGCTCACCGGGCACCTTACTGTTGGTCATCATCACACGTAAAACATACATTTAATACATGTTCATAAAATACGCAGCGGAATAAACAAAACATGCATTCTCATTTCATCATAAAAGCTTTTACATCATTGTCTTGATTACAAAATACAAGCTTTTCTTTACATTGCTTAACTATACTATGATTGCTGCTGATGCATAAGAAAACGAGGATAATCTCGTTTATTCGAATCCTCAGCAATCATAGGGTCATACAGCGACCTCTACTGGAAGAACATAAAAGAAGGAAAACATATTCTTCTTCATATAGAAGATATTATGTTCAAAAATATATTTTTCCTTCATAAGCAAGATTTCTTAAATAATCATGTTTATCAAGATTATCAAGGAATCTTGCACTTGCATGCAACATAATGTGTTGCACGCATTATGGACCCACAACACATGACGTTGCATCATTATTAAATGGAGAATGCCATCCCAAAAGAGCTGAGTAGCCGCCTCGTGCCATCCTCAGCAACACTACCTGCGAACTGGAAAACACATAAAAGTCAGCGTTGCTGAGTGAGTTCTAGTTTTATAATAAAACATACTTTCATTCTCGTTAACTGCACTTTCATACATGTGTTCACACATCATACGTACATGTAGATAATATTATTATTATCTCATCATTCGTTACTTACTTCAATTCGTGTATACTTCATCATTCTCGTTTACTTCCATACATACATACTTCACGTACATTATACGTACTTTACTTTCATTCTACATTCATTACTTACATTCGAACGTTCATTACATTCATTCATACTTTCATTACTTTCGTTCGAACGTTCATTACATTCGGTGACATGTACCGTATCCCCGTTCATCATACATACTACTGGTGCTGGACCTGTGGTGGTTAGCCACGAACGTTGTGCACAAATGCTGATCCAGTCACCTGGGGTAGGTACACGCACCACTTATCTTTTCACTTTACTTCTATCATACGTTAGCCGAGTCTCTTGCAGTGCGTGACTGCTCACCTCAGTGACAATCTTATGATTGCCTGCTAACCGAGTCTCTTGCAACACGAAGTTGCTCACCTCATTATCGTTCTAACATACGTTAGCCGAGTCTGTTGCAGTGCGCGTCTGCTCACCTCAGTGGCAATCTTATGATTGCCTGCTAACCGAGTCTCTTGCAACACGAAGTTGCTCACCTCATTATCAATCATAATGATTGACCCGATGTACATCCTTCGGGGTAGCTAACCCGTACACCGTTGAGCTAACACCTGCCAGGGGTGTGCACCTCCTTCAATTGCTTGCAAGCCTTTCTTACTCTCTTTCATTAATGCATGCATTCATTCATCATGTTCCTTCTTTCATTATCTTTCACTTTACGTTCTTAATACATTCATTTCTTTCGTTCATTCGTTCACGTAAAGTTATAAAAGATAAAACACATATACATAAGGAACATACATACTTACACATCATCAGTATTCACCATTTATTATGGCAAATCATACTAACATATATACATCATAACATCCATTCATCACTCTACAAGGCATCATTTATGTATGGCATACAACAGGTACGACCGTGCAACATCATCATCATTATCATGCCTACATTACTCATTTTCCTCAATTTAATCAGATCTTACAAGCCTGATCTACAATTCACATTCTGACTCATCCGCATTAGTCTGATCATCCGCATTAGTCAATGCGGATGAGGAAATGCCTTATTCGCATTTCATGATCTACCCGCATTAGTCCATGCGGCTGAGGAATGCCTTAACCGTATTTCGCATCCTACCCGCATTGGTCAATGCGGTCGAAGAATGTCGGCCATTCTTCCTGACTTGTCCGCATTAGATTAATGCGGCTGAGTATTCCTTTACCGCATTTCCTGACTCTTCCGCATTTGTTAATGCGGCTGAGCAGAATGCCTTATCCGCATATTCTTAGTCTGCCGCATTGGTTAATGCGGTTGAGTAATGCCTTGGCCGCATTTTTCTTAGCCACCCGCATTAGTTAATGCGGTTGAGTAAAGGCACCTGCAACTTACCCTGCACCAGTTCTACAATCCATACATCATCTCAACATACATTAACACTGATTTATCGTATCAGCTGCTTAGAATCCACTAGACATCATGCATATCATAAGAAGGACTTCTAAAACATACATTCGGCAGTACTCGTAAGATCATCATGCTGAGATTTATCTACCTGCCCTAGAAATCTTACCTACACTCGGCATAGCAGTCCAAACGGACCGTACACACCTAATACTCATACATACATACACTGATTGAGCGATCACCGCTCGAAAACAGTTTTAATATGTGTTCCAGCCCCAAAATCGTTCAAAATACGTAAAAGAAAGGGGTCTTAGAACTCACATTGTGCTGCTGGGTATGACTCCTTCGAAATCAGTAGCCGTGGAACCCAGTACCTCGAACTCGTCTTCCTCTTCTTCTTGTTCTTCCTTCAAACTCGTAGTCTGCTCTCTTTCTCTCTCTAAAACTCTCGCTGAATTTGGGGGTTGTGAGAAAAAATGAAAGAAGTGGGCGGCCCTCCCTATGTATATCAGATATTTCTCCTTTCTTGTACTTTTACACATAACCCCCTTCTACTTACTCTTTCTTTCTTTTCTCCTTATTATTTCCCGTTGTCTAATAAAATTGCGGGTGTTACAAACTTACCTGATTTAGAGCTCTCTTGGTGTAGGGGAAGTAATTGATATTAGTTACAATGCAGAGGGAAGATAAGTGCCGCTTGTATTCAAACACGTAAGCATATAACAAACATTCTAAGTTATGTTCAATTGTTCATCTATAAAATAGTTTTATTTGACTTGCTGGAAACAGAGGGGAAGATAAGTGCCGCTTGTATTCAAACACGTAAGAAGATACAGAGTATGTGTTCCAGTTCTATCTATATTCTTAGATCACCCTCTCAGTAAGGCTTCATAAACTCATTCATCCCTATGATCTCCCGCGGCAACGCGCGGGGAGAAATTCCTAGTTAATATATATAATACAAACTAGTGAGCTGTAGTTGTGAATAGAATTTCAAATTCTCATATTCAGTAGACCTAAACTTAACCTCCTTTAATTTGAAGCACAAGCTCCAAAAAATACGGAAAATACAACCCTACAAGCAGACTATATTGCATGATACGACTTGTACTTCGCTGTTCTAACACGTCAAAACAAGACAATGTTGTATGTCATTCACGATTCAATACCATAAGCTCTAGGCCAAGTACATTCCTCAACAACCAATATGTTCAGCAGGCACTACTAGTAGCGTAACATGGTATTACAATCCAAACTAAACACAAGTGTATACCTGTATTGTGTCCTACAAAAAAAATATGTTTAGGTTACTTTCATGTTATCTTAGTACTTCTTAGATCGATGAAAATACATATTCTTATATCAGAATTCAATCATAAGAGAATCTATATTTAGTGTGATGAGAATTACGATTTGCTACTAGTGTTGACCTCAATCTCATTTCCCGCATTAGCAGTTAAAACCCTTTCGTGTTGAACCATCACTACTCATTTTGAAAGATTGTTTTTGACTTGTTTCAGCAGGCCTATATTGATTAATTCTATATCATACATAATTAAATTGGGTTTTCATTTAATATTTATAACTGTATAATAAGAATATATAAGGAAAAAGCCACATATATGAATAAAATAATCTAAGTATCTTTTTTCTAAAATTAAAAGACTTACCATTCATTTTCTATAAATATATTTTTTTCATTTAACGTATATCATTTTAGCCAATTTTAATACGAGAACTATTTTAAAAAAATGTTTTTTAATATTTTTTATTAAAAATATGGTAAAGTAGTTATTAAAAAAATCGTCTTTTAAGAAACGTTTATTTAAAAAAAAGTAGCGTTATCGAAGCGAATACTAGTGATGAGATGTCGCAATCATGAAAACTGGTTTCGTTATCTTCACGTGGAACGGTCACTTTGTTTTATCTCCACACAAAAGCTACTTTTATGTATCCAATACCTTCTAAATTAAACGTTTCTTCTATTATTAATATTAAAATAATAATAAATGATAAGGTTAGATTTAAGCATATCTAAACTCTAAAGATTGTTTGATGATTAAAAAATCAAGAATATAATGACCAACTTATGAAAAAAACAGAGCTCTTAGTGTTTTGAGGCTTATGAATTTAAAGTATGTAAAAATGGAAATTGTTTTTGTCACGTCGAAGGATTCTAATATGTGTGCATAATCACCTATTTCTAGTTGTTTTTATCAACCATAAAGAAATACCTTTAAAATACACATTCATATCGTTACATCACATGCCTTTTGTTACAAAAAGAAATGTATGATTACTTTCAACAAGCTTTATGATACAAGGAGGACACAATGTGTGTATATAAAATTAAAGTCAAAAAGTTACGTTCATATAATAATCGACAAATCTTTACAATAAGCATTCATTGACTTTCATGACATTCATGTCCGCATTAGGATAATGAAGTACTTTTAAATTAAAATAGATAAAAGGTAGTTAATTTCAAAATGAAACAACAAATATGAAAGGAACAGACTATATTATTAACTGCAAACGATTTATTATAAGAAAAGTGTTACATATATTTTATTAAAAATATTTACAAAAAAGTTTATTAAAAAAGTATACATATAAAATAATATATATTTATCTCCGCGAGTCATAAAATAATTTATTCATAATTTATTCCTCTTCACCGGCCTCAAAGATGAATGAAAAAGAAAGTTATGTTAAGATTTTTACATAAGAAAGTCCTTAAAATTAAGTTTTAAGCTATACCATGATATAGGTTGGTAACTGATACAAACCAGTAATTAACCTCGCATAGTACAACTCGTTTCCATTCTTCGTTAACTATACAATAATATATTATTGCTTCCCCATGTTGCGGCGTTGATCATTTTAACATAGTTAAATAGTCAATGAATTAAATGAAGTTGTAAAAACTCACTTCTGAAGATCAAAACGTAGATCGAAAAGGGTACATCATGACGATATATCCAAAAATCTGAAAAATAAAGTTCACATTTACTTTATGTTACGGCAACTTCACATCAAACTCAAATAAACTTTATTCTACTCTACTCTTCATCACTTAACCAAAAAAATAGAATACTCAACTCCACTCTTCATTTTAAATAAATAAAAACTAGCTAAAAGTAATATTATATAGAACGTTACCAAATAAAACAGATTAAAACCATGCATTAATTTATAAAGAAAAAACTAAACTAAAAAAACAAGAAGATAGCGCAAATATCAAATATGAGGTGCCTTTGGCACAAACACAAACACACACTTACCAAGAGACAATGTTACCAACAGTGGCGGATCCAGAAATTTTTTTTACCGGGGTAGAAATTTTTAAGGGTCATTTGGCTATCATAATATAATATATTTTCGATCCGGTTCAGGCTAAATTGGGTCGGATCGGTTCATTACCGAAAAAGATCGTTAAAATGGTCCTTAAAATCTTGTATTTGCATATATATCATAAAGCATATTAAATCAATTACACTCATAAAATGTTTATATTTGATGTTAATGCAATTATACTCATAAAATTGATGATATGTAATATGTTTAAAACGATTATACTCATCGTTAAAGCAGTTCGCAGGATTATAGCCTTATTATAATTTCACCTCTGACAATATGTTTGCGACGTTATTGTTTTTCTTCAGTTTCAAAAATTTAAGGGGGACGATTACATAATTTTATGGGGGGGGTCGTGATTTTCACATACACATAACACTGGAAATAAAAATTTTAGGGTGGGCGGCTGCCCCCCTTCATCATAGTGTAGGTAAGCCAATGGTTGCCTATAGTAGTTTGAAACGAGAAATTTACTAAATAAAATGTAGTTAATGCTATTAACCGGGGCAATAGAATTTTTGACCGCTACGAGTGAGCCGATCGGGTGTGTTGACTTCCATATTGAACCGTTTATAATAAACCGCATTTGAGACATGGTCATTTCAAACCAAAACTTGGTACAAAAAATTTGTCAGGGAGATCAATCTATAGAGATAAAAATAAAAGAAGCTTCTCACATTAAACAACACGAGAGAAAGAAAAACACTTTATACGGAGAAAATGAGATAAAACATTTTAGTTATAATAATGTGGGACAAAACATTGGTTAAACTTACACAAAGCTTCAAAAATAATTGGAAGTTAAACCCATGAAACAAATTACAAAATAATCGACTTATCTAAGAATACAGCTGCGATACATATAAACTTTTATATTTAACATAACACATATTTAATTGACCTTATTATAGTTCTAGAAACTTTATGTTTTATGTTTTAAGTTGTAACTTATGTCATTCCTATTTTAAAAACATGTTTAACCGATAAACTTAACAACCAATTGTTATTTTATAAACATTATAAATTACATACACCACTTATATACAGTGATCATTTAGAGACCTCTAAGTTTTTTTTTAACAGCAAACTAATCCTACTCTTACATTACGCAAAATTATATAATTGCTTGAGTTTAAACCCGACCTCTTCTTTAAGAGGTAAAACCTCTACCTATAAGTTATTATTTACTTTGATAAGTGGCCGTTAACTATGATGTTGTTTGTTTTTTCTGCAGGAAAATGCCTGCGGTCTGCGGACCACATCTGCAGCAGAAGAGGTGGACCAAACGTCTGCAGTCCGCAAGAAAAAGACTGTTTGTTTTATGTATATTTTAGATCAATGTTTCAAATCACAATCAGCATAACCACACAACCCATAGATCATATGACTCGGTTAAGTTAAAATTAATATAAATATCATATATATTGCAGGCCAAAGTAAACAAAAGAAACCAAATTGAAATCCCAATTTCACAAAACTCTCGATGCTTTCTCTGTTCTCACCCTCGATTTCAAGAAGAAACAAACAAACAAACAAACAAACAAACCCAGTATATCCCACTCAAGAGCAGGGTCTGGGGAGGGTAGGTGTAGGCGAGTCTTTCCTCTATCTTGTTAGGTAGAGAGACCGCTTCCAAAGAGACCCCCGGCTCGATAGCAAAGGCCACACTGAAAACAAGACACATAGCATACCGTATACCAGAAATCCTACCACACAATAGCATACAGCATACAATAAATCCTACAACACATAATGTACAAAAAGCCATACCGATTGCAATACATCCTTCAAGTAAATAGTACGACACATAGCATACAGTATACAGTATACAATAAATCATACGACACATAGCATACATATATCATAGGAGCATGAATAATCACCGTTAAAGGGCAGATATGGACTACTTAGACATCAGGCCCCGCAACCAGACTTCAAATACCCTTCCTGCCTATTGGTCGAACTAAAAGTCCTTAATTTTAATTATACACCTCCACTCACTCCTATCCTCGATCATGTGCTCAGAGAGGTGCAAGTGTATCATATCTCGCCTAATTACCTCATCCCAAGTCAATCTAGGCCTTCCTCTACTTCTCCTACCCTCTAAGATGATGTTCTCTACTGCTCTAACTGGTGCCGCCATTGGTCTCCTCTTGACATGCCCAAACCATCTCAATCTTCCCTCTCGTATTTTATCTGCGATGATTTCAAGAAGAAACAAATACAAAATCGAAGAAGGTCGATGATGGTCGATGATGATGGTCGAAGGTTGACTGAAAATGATTTGGGTTGTGGTTGATTTTGGATTTTAGGTGTTCGGTCGACAGGTGTTCGGTTGACAGGTTGAAGTCGGTCGATGATGATGTTCGGGAGTGGTGGTTCACGATGGTGTTGGAAGGTCGAACGGTGTTGACTGTTGATTTGGGGTTCGGTCGATTGTTGAATTGGGGGGCTCGATGGTTGTGTTCTAGAGTGGTTGCGGTCGGTCGAAGAAGGTGTGGTGGACCGAAGATGATGATGGTTGCGGTCGAAGCAGAGAGGGAGGCGGCGCGGCGGAATGGGAGGCGGCGCGGCGGAGGGGGAGGTGGCGCGATGTGGGGGCTGCAGGAGGAGATGCGGGTTGCGGGAGGAGAGGGGCTGCTATTTGAGTTAAAAAGGTTTTTGTGAAGGGAGAAGATGTTTGATGAAATGTCTTCCAGCCTGAAGACTAGTCCATGTCTGCACCAAGAAGATCTCGCGCAGACGTTTTTTAATGAAACGTCTTTCAAAAAACAAACAGTCTGTGCACTCAAAACCTCTTCCCGCGTCCGCGTGCGCGTAGATGAAAAGGTGGGGAAGATGTTTTCTTAAAAAACAAACACCACGTATGCTTCAGTAATCTAACTACTCAATTGGTGATGTATATCGAAAACCTCATAGAATCCTTATTGTTTGTGGGAAAGTGAAGATGTTAGTAACATTTTTATTTTTATGAAACAAATTAAGGTAAATTAAAATATCTAAAATAATTGCTCCTCTTTTTGAAACAGAAAGTGTGCATCTTAGCAGCTTTTCCTTTGTGCAGCAGTTACACCCCAGCCACCCATTGCTCAACCACCACCTCTCTCTCCCCCTATCATCTCTTTCATTTTATATACTCATAACCCATCATAACACAACCAACATCTTCTTCAATCCCCATGGATGCAACTCAAGCTCAAGCTCATACTCATACTCATACTCATGGGTGGAAGGATTCTTCCTCCGGTGCCGGTGATCCCAGCGGCGGAGTAACGGCGGCGACTCTACCCCACTCGCTTCTCACCACCAACACCGTCGACAATCACGCGACGGCGGAATCATCAACGGCGGCTAAAAGGGGCAGACCACCGTATCCCTATTACGTCACTGGTGCCACCACCGCCGCGTGGCCGGCGTCTCCACCGGCGGTGGTGCCGAGGTGCCAGGTGGAGGGGTGCCACGTGGCGCTTGGTAACGTTAAGGAGTACTACAGGAAGCATAAGGTGTGTGAGATCCATTCGAAGGCTCCGAAGGTGGTGGTGTTGGGGCGTCTACAGCGATTCTGTCAACAGTGTAGCAGGTAGTTTCGAATTTCTTTTAACTAATTAATCTGGTACAGCTAAACATATGTGATTATGAGATCTTTAAAGTACAAACAATCATTAAAGTAATATAATATGATATAATATAACGACTGAATAATAATAATAATAATAATAATAATAATATTCTACACAGGTTTCATGGGGTAACAGAGTTCGATGAAGCCAAGAGGAGTTGCAGAAGACGATTAAAAGGACATAATCAACGAAGAAGAAAAGGAACCCTATCAAACCCTCACAGCATGACGGTACGACGGCTAGGACCACCATCACCGTCGCCGGCGACGCCAGGATGTGCTCTCTCTTTTCTGTCATCTCCGGTAGCCGACAACTGGAATTTTTCCGGTGACTTTTCGTTAAGAAGCGGCGCCGCCGTGGTGTATGAATTGATGGCGGCTAACAGAGGAACTTCTGCTTTGGGGCATTTGTTGGATCAAAACAACTGTGATCAGTCGGTGGGTGGTGATTATACGTTAGCCGACACCCAAATGTGGGATCGATTGGGTTATAGGGTTGATCTGAAGCAAGCGGCGGCTTTGGAATTTGGGGTTTTGTCGGCGAAGGAGAAGTCTCGTGATGCAGAAGAGTGGACCGATTATTGTTGGTCAACCTTTGGGGGCGCTAACGTTGAGTAGAACTGAAAGTTGGATGACAAAAATGTTTCAGTTTTGTCATTAGTCGGTGAGTGTGCAATTCTTGTGTTGATGAAAGTAATGAACATGTTTTGTGGGGACCTTCATGTCTTTTTTTTCTTTAATGGCCAACAAATTAGTATGTACCCAGTACCTTCATGTATCAATAAATTGCACTTCATCTTAACTAAAACCAAAGGGCGTGTGGCATGAAGGTAACATCAAGTGTGTAAAAATGTTTCTTATTTTATGAGATTGAGAGTTTAAAAGTTTATGATGAATAACTAGTGGGGGATACTTATTTTGTATGATTGGGAGTTTAAAATTTAAAAGTAAGATTTTAGAAGAAAGATAAGAGGATATTGAGTTAACCTTGAAAAGAAAAGTAACGAACAACTTTATTAATAACATTTTGTATCTTGGGTATTGACTGAAAACCTTAGTAATTATCGCTCACTAAGAAAAGAAATTAATGAAGACATAAACATTGAGGTAGCATTATATTGAAGGTGTCAAATATCCGTGATGGTTGTTGAAGGATAAACTTGACAGACATTTTTATACATCAATGACAGACATCAGTATGTGACCAAAGGAGGGTTTTATTCATATTACCAAGTTCCATTGCATACACAGGAGCTAGCTAAACATACTCAAATGTTTGATGTATCCCTCTATAAGCAAGATATTACATCTTTAGTGGAGTCCATCAAGTGTGTGCAAGAGAAATGTACGTTTAACAGTACCTCTATAAACGAGTGAAATTAAAAAAAGAAAAAAATGAGTGAAGTATGAGGAGCTGGACAAGTTTAACTTTAGATATCATCCAATTATTAATATTTTAATTACTGAGACTCTCTTAACATTTAATCAAAGATTTAAAGGTCCTTGTATATAGTAGTTTTCTAGATCATAGTTTTGGGTCATAGATATGTATGTAGCACGTGATCAAGGGATGGAATGAAAAAGCTACAAACTCTCATTGCATATAATGACAAGGGGATGCACCATAATGTTGTCTGCCCAGGTCATTAATAAAGATTAGGGAAATCATTAAGTGTAATCTTACATCGCTTAAATCAGGAAAGCACCAAGATAGAACACTTTTGTAGAATCTACCTAAAAAAGAAAAACGTTGAGTATTTTTAAGAATAGACTTAGATCTCCCAGATTAAGAACAACATGGTGTTAGTCAAGTTCTATTGTAGTTGCCTCGTTCATTACCATCTGCCACCAGAAAAAGACTTTATGTTAAACCATCACAAATGCAAATACAAAAAAAAAAAAAAAATAAATAAAAATAAAAAAATAAATAAACAACTTAAAAGGAGAGAATATTGATCAGAAAAGAAATATAATAATCTTGATGAAAATATAACAGCTTAAGAAATTGATATAATAGATTGTTACAATCCATCAAGGCCCATCTGTTCCAAAAATCCCATCTTAAAACTCTTTATCACTTCAATTAGAAACTAGTTTTAAATTAGATAGTCTGGAAATGAAATGTGGGGATTAATCGAGTGACTTTTCTCAACTAATAGCTAATCTTTCCCACACTTTAAATAAAAGCCGTCCTAAAATTAATGTTAGTAAAAATCGCAAGGTGCTACTAGGGCGGTGAGGTAGGGACTACGGATTAATCGGGATTAATCGATTTGAAAATTTTATATGTATTTTTTAGAAATTATATATATACTTAAGATTAGTACACTTCAAACATTAATAACTAAACATAAAATTAACCATTAAGTACTTTAAATATCACATAGTTTAAAATATAAAAATTAAAACATAGTAGTTCAAACACTTCAAAGATCAAATAGTTTCAAAATATAAAAATTAACCATCAAGTACTTCAAGGTGGAGTTGTTCTCGGTTGGGGCTGTTGTGGGAGGAGCTATTCGTGGTTGGAGGCCGGTCGCCGGGAGAGGACCTGGTCTCAAGATTCGAAGTGGAGGTGGGGATGTCGGCTAGCGGGCTAGGGCTGTGGTTTAAATGGTAAGAAACTAAGGTGCTGTTTGTTTTTTCTGCAGGAAAACGTCTGCAGTCTGCGGACCACATCTGCAGACATCTGCAGCAGAAGAGGTGGACCAAATGTCTGCAGTCTGCAAGAAAAAGACTGTTTGTTTTGTTTAACATCTGCAGATAAACCCACACTGCCTAACAAAAATCAAATAACTCCTCTACAAACTCCTTTCAAGAAATTTCAACAGCAATTTGTAACCACATCATATTTTTTTATTAACATACAACACCAACACGTTCTAATCTGCTGAGTAATTGAACATTTTTCATCCAAGTAAACATGATTCCCCAAAAACAACAGGAGCCCCAAAATCAAATAACAAGTGCGATCCTCATAGATTCAATTATCACAAACTACTCCAACTCCAATCAAACCAAATCAAAATCAATCTCCCTAATCCTACAACGGTTAATCATCTATCAGAAACAGAAGATTGAGCACACAATCTAAGATCAATCATAACCAGTCAATCAATCTCCCTAATCCTAGGGTTCGGAAGAGCCGTTCCGTACGCAACAACGGAAGAAATGAAGAGAAATTCGAGTATAAAAACTGCTAACAGAAGATGAATTGATAAACCTGCTGGATTGAAGAAATTAATCGGCCATATATGATGTGTAAAAAGAGAATCAGGAAGAACAGCTATTGGCTACAGCTTGTGTAGATCGAATCTTCGCCGTTAATTATTCGATAAATGGAGATAATGCGTATACCAATCTGTTGTGGGTGATTCCGGTGGTGGGGACGGCGAGGGCGGGGGGAACTTCAGGGGGTGGTGGGGACGGCTAGCGCGGGGGGAACTTCAGGCGGTGATGGGGACGGCGAGCGCGGGGGGAACTTCAGGCGGTGATGGGGACGGCGGACGCGGGGGGAATAGAGGGGAGGGTAGCTGCGGTGGTTGGGGGAGGGGGAGGCGGCACGGCGGCGGTTGGGAGAGGAGGAGGCGGCACGGCGGCGGTTGGGGGAGGGGGCCGACGGCGCGCCGGCGGTAGAGGGGAGGTGGGGTGGTGGTGGTGAGAGGAGAGGTAAGATGGGGAAGATGAAGATGGATTTTATGATGGAGAAGAGGTTAGAAGATCTCAGAAGTGGCAGGTCCATGTCTTCTCCATGCAGACCTCAGGAAGACGTTTTTTAATGAAACGTCTTCTAAAAATCAAACAGTCTGCGCACTCAAAAGCTCTTCCCGCGTCTGCGTGCGCGCAGATGAAGAGGTGGGGAAGAGCTTTTGACAAAAAACAAACAACACCTAAGAACCGTAAGATTATGGTTTTAAAACCCACATTCAAGCTGTTGACCGGCTTTGACTGATCAAAAAGTAGTACGCCGATTACACCGACTTTTACCGATTTGCACCGATTAATCCCGTCTAGGTCCGATTACCGATTAATTGATCTGACTAGCATTAATCTACAAGGGCCTAGGCCGCCTAGCGATTAATCACCGATTAATCGGCCGCCTAGACCGATTTTTGCAACACTGCCTAAAATAATGTAGTTGCATATTCGAGATTCTCATGTGTATACATGACCAATAGTAACTACATTTTACAGTCTATTCATACCGCATTTGAGAGATTTACACGGACACAAACGCCTAGAACAGGTAACATGTTATAGAACAGTTAACATGTTATAAAACAGACCTTAATCCACAAAAATGATCTTAATAAGATAATTGACGGAAAGAAAAAGAAATAAATATCCTGACAAATTGTACTGCTGAATTTGCAAGAATAATAAGTGGGAACTAGAGACCCTTGACCATAATCGAGGTTGTATCACACAAAAGAGAATCTTGGGAAAGAATACAAACAGAAACATCCTGATGGAAGGTGACTCAGGTGGAACTCATGGAACAATGGGTTGGGTAACAGGTCAAACAATCCATTTAGAAGTGATCAAATGGATTGGATTGACCTGCTAGTGTTTTCATTTTCTTTTGAATTGTGTAATAACATTTATTTAGTGCACCTTTAAAACCAATGATATATTTTCTAAAAATAATAATCTGTAGTATCAAAAGTAACATTTATCTAATGCACCGTCCTTTAATACCTATATTACGATCAGTTAATCCAAAAATTTGGATTGTTCAATTATTTTCTAAAGTTCTCATGGTATAGTTTTGTAACTACATTTAATACTTTAATTATTCATAAACTTCTAAGAATTTCATAAAAGTGTTAGCAGGCCAAGCCAAGCCAACCCCACCCAACCTGTTTAGCCTACACAAAATTTACACAAATGTTCAGTTTTAGCTCATACATACATACATACATACATACATACATACATACATACATACATACATATATATATATACATACATACATATATATATATATATGTATATATATATATGTATGTATATATATATATATGTATATATATATATATGTATGTATATATATATATATGTATATAAATATATATATATTGTTTCACCCGAAAACCAAAATGCTAACAAGAAAACCCGAATAGACCTTGTGTTGTCCATTTGGGTAAATAAGTGGTAACTGCCCCTTCAAATTATGGCTAATTAACAGGTAATGGTGCGGAAAATTAAATCCAATAGAAGAGTCTTAAAGGAGAACTTATTACTAGAAAAGTGGGAATAAGAAATAAAAAAATTATAATATACCTGAGAGATACATTCTTTAAAGCTACTAGTAGCTGTTGCATGCAGACCTCTTTCGGCTAGCTCATAATACAATGTTAGGCCTTCAGGCCCATTGGTTTTATCCTTCTGCAAGTACCTACAACAAATCAAGTTACAGCAAGAAAGTAAGTTTATTTTGAAAAAAAATATGTTTATTACTACATCTCCCAACTACATCTAATTATTAATACCTTTGTTGAACAAGGGTTTCCACTGCCTGCTTGGTGCTCCCGAAGTCAGTATTTCTCTCATCATCCTGGGATAATCCCAATCGCCCTAAATGGTGCCAGAGACTTTCTACATTCCATAGTCACCAAAAAAATATTAACTGAAACAAGAACTTTTATTTCACTACATTATCTCCCGAAACATAAATCATGGTTTACATGAAGCACTTATGATACCTTCAGTAATTTTGCCTCCAGCAAGATTAACGATGCCAATAACAACAAAAGCAAATCCAGTTAAATGTGATTTTTTAGTATCTTCAATGTGTTTTCTGTAGACTCCAGGATCTAGCTGACTTGTTAAGATGTATGATTTTAAATCTGCAGAACCTGAAAAGCATAAACTGTTTTATTTACTTTGAACAGAATATACGCCTTCCACCTCACAACTCACAAGAATTTAAATATTAGGCAATCATGATCGATAGTAGTTGCTCACTTTGAGAAGCACGAGCCTGATTAGTTGATGAAGGACGGGCCCGTTGCAGCTCCTTCATATCATATCCAAAAATTGTTGAGAGCTTGGTAGAAGCTTTGTTAAGAACGAGAGATGGAAGTGAACGGTTGTGATAATTTTTTGTGATTAGCTGAGTCAGCTCATCTCTCTTAATGGGGCATCCAGAATTTTGGTGTGTTTTAAAAAGAACATAGCGTATAACTTCTGCAACAAGTTTATCTCCTTCCTGGAGTAGAAAATATTTAAAATATTCAGAATTAACAAAAAAAACGTTTGCATGATTAAAAAAAGTTTTAGGGAGAGGTTGACCTCTTCAGAAATGCCGAACTGGGAGAAATTTGGTTCTGCGGTTTCCATCCTGAGGGTAAAGAAATGGCATATAAGCTTGTAACAATCCAAAACCAACATAATTAATTGTTACATGATAGAGAACTAACAAAAAAGCATGCTGATGCAAAATATATGAAAAGGGAGGTTTTCTTGTAGTTCACTGCTCTTTATGGGAGTGTTTGGTCGTGTGCACTAGAAGTAATCATGACAAATTGAGTGGATGCCTCAGCTCTTGAAATCATAAAATCACTTTTGATAGTCTGGAACTTTGATCAAGCAAATTCTAATAAAATTATAAAAATGTAAATAAAGGTAAAGGGGCCATACACACGCATATTCAAGAACAAAGGCAAAACAAGGACAAATAAATGCATATTCAGAGCAAAGGTAAAACAAGGGCATAGAAATTAATATTTAAGAACCCATGACAGCTACTAAGAATGTAACACTCGGATAATCATATCAAAGCACACAACCTAGAATAATTCAATACAAAAACAGAGTTTTTTAGCAGAGTGGAGAAGGACAATATCTAAATCATGTGTTCCATTTTAGCATTAAAAGAGCAAAATCATCTGGTAAACAAAGATATACCTGCATTCAATCACTTAAGTACTTAGATTAAAAGAGATATTCAGGGATTTGATTTGAGTTATGTGGCTACAGATAAACAATAATCAACATTTTTCAGCAAGTTGGGCAATACTAGTATGCCATGGAGAACTTGGGAACCTTTTCACCAGGGTCACTATTTTCCAGTCTTCATATGCGTTATGTCTATCAAAAAGAGAGTTTTTACTGGGGGTCAAAGGAATTTATTTACTGGATTTAGTCTCGTCACCTCAAATTAGATATTAAACCCTAAATTATATCATTCTTAGTTTGTACCTAATTAGCCCTACTCATACTGCAAAGGGCACATAAATGCAGAAGGCGTGAAAATCCATCAACAGGTTAAACTGCAGTTTGCAACCTGTTACTTTCAGTTTACCTCACAATATTTATCTGATCTTTATTGTGTTGCCTAACTTTTAAGCCCAACTATCCCAAGTCTATTTTTAGTCTTTTAATCTGAGTTCAAGTACATAAGAGCACAGGATTACACTTGTAAAATTGATCAAATTAAAGAATAGTTCTTATTAGAGGTGGAGAAATGGACGGGTTGGTTACCAGGTCAGGATAAGTCGATTAAAAAAAAGGGTCAGGATGGGTATGGGATATAGGCATGGCTATCAATCTCAAATTCAGATTTACATCAATTTTTAGAAAAACTAATGAACTATTTACTCTAAACCAAAAGTTCACATTTGCAATGCAAATCATATTTGTAAGATACAATTGCATCACAAAAAATGCATCAGACTAATATAAGCATCAAATCATACGCATATCATCCCATTATTCATGAAACCTAACTAACAAACTAAAATGATTATAGTAGTTTTTTATTAGGGAATAATCTTTTCAAAATAACCTTCTATCAAGGTGTTCATATAACATAAGAGCTAAAGTTATAACATGACCAGAAATCTAAGTCAAAACAGATACAAAAGGATTAAACACTAAGACATGATGCCTTTTAAATCAATTTTAAAAGGAAGAGAGGTAGGGAAGCAGAGTAGTTATTCTCAAATCTCAATGATTAAGCACTAAGACATGATGCCTTTTAAATCATTTTTAGTGACAGTTGTTAGAATCTTTAAGAAGAGAGGTAGTGAAACCAGCATACAAGTTTTGTTGAATGTAGGTTAATTATAAATTCACATGCTTACAAACATCATATGTTACTACATGAATCACAACTGAAAGCAACAAAATCAAAGAAACCACCCAATTGAAATCACATGAAAAGCAAAATCAAATCAAAGAGTTAGGGTTTTGTCACCTTCGCTTTTGAGATATTCGAACAGGACTACAGAAGGTTGTCTCGTTTCTTCCGATTCCACTAGTCTTCTATTAAAAAGCCCACTAATAAAGAAAAGAAAACACAGAATTTTACGGCACTAGCATCTTGTTGAAAAACAATACCCTAAACTCCATCGCTTGAAGATCTAAACTGAAATCAAAATAGAAGAAACATCACACTATAAAGAGATGCGAAAACGAGAATAAACACCTTGAATGATATTCTTTGACGCGTTATTTCAACTTCTTTGATGAAGATGGAGAGAGCAAAGGTAATGCGTTGATCAGAAGAATGAAATAAGCGGGAATTTCACCCAAATCTGTTCAGGAGATCTACTTACCAATAAAAAATCATTTGAGAAAAAGATGATTCATTTTTTTTTTTTGACTATGATTTTGTTGTTTGGATGGCCCTGACACCTACATGACTCGTGTAGGTGTATGCGAGTCGTACACGTTTACTGTTTCTAACAAATCTCCGCTTATATGATTAGTAATAACTCGTACACATTTTTTAGAATTATTTAAATTATTTTGAAATCATATACGACTTGTACGAAACTATAAGAATTATATAAGTTTTTCGTATTGCCCCATATGAATAACAAAATAACACATTGACTAGGTGGTGGTTGTTTTTTAGAAACAAAGCTTCTAAAGCTCTTTTATCTGCGCAAAAAAAAAGGCGGGCAGATGTTTGAGGTCTGCAGAGTGTTTGTTTTTTTGAAGACGTTTCATTAAAAAACGTCTGCGTGACCTCTTCTGGAGAAGAGGTGAAACAATGTCTTCATACCTCTTCTAACCTCTTCACAGTTCATTTCAACCCTAATACCCCTCTTCCCCAAATACCCACACCCCACTCCTCCCACAACAACCTCTGCTCCATTCCCGTCGCCACATTCCCACCTCACCCTTTCGCGACCTCGCCACCGTCGCCAACCCCACCTTTCCCGACCTCGCCACCGTCACCACTCCCCTTTCGCGACCTTCTAAACCGAGTTCCCGCTTCTGCTTGTGTTCCCGCTTCTACTCGAGTTCATCCTTCGGCCCGCCACCGTCGGGACCTTCTGCCCGAGTTCCGCTTCTGCTCGAGTTCATCCTTCGGCCCGCCAGTGTCGCTCAAATCTTGAGGTATATTGTTCATCTGAATCTTGATTTACAACTGCATGATGAGTAATCTTTATGTTGAATGGAGTTGATTTTACCCTAAAATTTGGTTTATGCTAAATTGTATGCTAAATTGTTGATTTTGCCCGCTTCTAACCTGTAAGGAGTTGATTTTGCCCTAGAATTGGAGTTGATGTTGAATGGAGTTGATTTTGCCCTAGTTGTTATTTTGAATGTTGTTGTTGAGTTTCAACAGTCTGCAGACGTTACAAAACAAACAGTCTTCTTAATACAGGCTGCAGAGGTTTGGTCCACCTCTTCTCCTACAGATGTCTGCAGACGTGGTCTGCAGACTGCAGACGTGGTCTGCAGACTGCAGACGTTTTACCTCTTCAGAAACAAACAGCACCTAATATGACATAACGCCCTTTACTATTTTAAAATTTTAAATTATATAATTCATATGTACCGTCAAACTAATCATTTTCATATAAGTTTTGTATTTCTAATAATAATATATCGAATAAAGATTACTATGATAGAATCATTTCTCATTATTTATCACGTATGGATTTTTACTCGGCTACAACATATAATAACAAATTGTGAATCGTGTATTTCATATATTCTATTCTATTTAATCGCTTATGTCGGTGGCTACAGTGCCACCGACCTTCACACCTCACATTCTTCTGCTCTTCTTCTGCTCCTCTTCTTCTTCTACTCACATTGGTATTTCCATTTTCCCCTCACACCCTCTACACCGACCTCAAAGTCTCCGAACTCGCATCCCTCTTCCAAATCGACCCCATCAGTCTCTGGGCTCGACCACCCACCGGACCTTCTCACCCCTTTCGCACTAAAACCGAACCCTAAAACCCAAATTGGGGGTGGTGGATTTGTTGCTGGAGGCGAAGGTCGACGGTGGTGGTTGTGTTGGTGGAGGCGGAGGTCAGCGGTGGTGGCTGCGTTGGTGGAGGTGGAGGTCGGTGGTGGTGGCTGCGTTGGTGTAGGCCGAGGTCGGCGGCACCACCGTCAGATCTCAGGCCCCAAATTCCGGCAACGGTGCACCACCACCGGACAACCACCGCCCACCGCCACCACCTCGAACACCTTTGCTACCAGTCCCCAAACCATCGTGGATTGTCAAATCAGAGGTAACACCAACGACTAACCTTTCTTAATCGATTCTGATACTTATTAGATTTGTTGCTGATTACTTTCATCTATACATACTTTGTTAATTAAAATCAGATTATCATAGAAATTCGTTGGAGCAAATGGAGTATTGATTCCAATATTAGGGCAATCTGGATGTTGATTATTTCATTATGTGTACATAAACTGCAAAAGGGCGTATGTATATAATTCGCAACTTTGAAATAAACTAATTGTTGATATTCGTCTATAGGAAGATCCTTAACAGCACAACTAAAAACCACGGAGGCTTACATTTCCAAAACGGGAATGTATAATTTGTTTTTCATATCATGTGATCCAAGTCTCAAAGGGATGACACTGAGTGGTCAAACCTCGTGGAAGAACCCTGATGGCTACCTACCTGGAAGAATGGCTCCACTAAAGAAATTTTATGTAATCATGGCCGTTGCATATGCACTGCTTTGTATCACTTGGTTCTCTCAATATGTGAGGTTTTGGGATGACGTTTTGCAACTTCAACATTGCATAAGTGCTGTAGTTGGTATTGGGTTTTTTGAAATGATACTTTGGTATTTTGACTATGCATATTTTAACAACACGGGAATAAGGCCCGTTGCAATAACAACTTGGGTTGTGACTGTGGGAGCTGTAAGGAGAACCATTTCCCGGTTACTTATATTGTGTGTTTCAATGGGCTATGGTGTTGTGCGTCCTACACTTGGTGGACTTACTACAAAAGTTATGCTTATTGGAGTAACTTACTTTTTATCAACTGAGTTGCTGAATATTAGTGAGAATGTGGGGACCATAAGAGCAAGGGTTATTCTTATACTTCCTAATGCATTGTTGGATGCATTTTGATCATGTGGATTTTTACTTCACTTTCAAAGACGCTTACACGGCTACAGGTTATGCTTTGATCTATTACATCATTACAACTGTGTTGACTCTTTCTTATTTTGTGCAACTAGATTTTTCACTAGTGTATTAATACTAAGCTTTGATATGTACAGGCAAAGAGGAGTTCTGTTAAGTTGGATACATACAGGAAGTTCTCAAATGCATTACTAATAACAGCTGTTCTTTCAGTTGTTTGGATCGGATATGAGGTACACATTTCACATATTTTTTTTAATATATAGGCATTTAATTTAATCATCTCAAGGAGCTAATTTAGCTACTTCATTGTTAGATTTACTATACACTATTTGCAAAATCATTTTTTGTTCACCTATGTGTGCTTGCTTTCCCATACCTGTTTATGTCGTTGCTTACTAATTGCTATAATTTATTCTAAAAATCAATACTAAACTGGTTGAGATGTGTTCTTAATTCTCTCTCAGCTAATTATGTCATGATAATATGTGTTTTGGATTGTAATTATGTATTTCGAAAAGTACACTATGACTATGTGTCATTGATTAGGTTATTTGCAAACATGATCATCTAACAAAGGTTAGTTTAACTACAATGATCATCAAACATGCGCAGATTTATTAAACGGAAAACGCCCAATGATCATCAAACATGCCCAGGTTTATTAAACGGGCAACGCGCTGCAACGCGCGCGGTAAAATATCTAGTTAGCTCGTATTCTGTTTATAATTATGAAAAACTTGTCAAAGCTCTTCAGGTTAAGGGTTCGATAGTAAGATTAAAAGGTGTAAACTTGCTTGGTAAATGAAAAGGTTGTGGCCTTAAAGCAATGACTTGTATCATCACTTGGCTTACTGGCAAATCATAATCGCACCACCTGCAACTAGAATTTCATCACCCTTTCAAGTTTCGAACTCATGGAAGATAGATAATGCTCAAAATCAAATATGTAAGATGAAGAGGATAAAGACCACACTATTAGGCATTATAAGCAACACAAGTATTCATATCATAAACAGAAATTTCAAGATTCATCCTCACTTGATAGTTGAGTGGATACTTCAAGAAGTTATAACTTACAGCTTGAAATAAAAGATACTATGACAAACAAGCCCTACACTATACTTAATGTCAGTCCAAGTTAAAATATCCGACATGTGTAATCACTTACCAAATCGAGTATATTCTATGAGGATTTATTCGCTTATACAAAATCACTGACCACAATTCGGTCTCAACAAATAACAGGCAATTCTTGTTTAATAGAAGGGATCACATATCTCCTAGGAAAGAAAATTGTTGCAAAATCGAAATAAGCCACTGTGAATAATTATTCAGAGTTCTTGGGTTTATGAGCATTGATCAATTGTGTTTGCACATCAGCTGAAACAGGGGAGTGTTCTTTGTATTCCATGGTGAATTCACCCTTTCCCTGAATAAAGTAAATAATATATTATTAATTCAGAATCGAACTTGAATAGATGACTATGTTTGGAGCAAAATGGTGCAATGTTTGGATCCCAAAATTCTGAAGATAAATTTTCAACTAACCTGTGTCATGGAACGAAGAGATGTTGAGTATCCGAACATATTGTTCAGTGGTACCTGAGTCAAAAAAAAGTTGGGTTATAACCAAGATAATTCATGAGATTTAATTTGTTTTATATTGCATATGAGTTGCAAGTTGATACGAATATGGGGACCAAACCATTCTTAGTCTATTCTAGAAGGGGCAAAGGGCACAATTCCAAAAGTGGCTAAGAAGTTAGTTAGAGGAGTGAGAGAATAAATAGGAGAGCATGATGTATGTGTGAGGTATGTGTGTGTTAGTTTGGTGTAAGGCTCCTACGTGAGGTAGTGAGTGAGGGATTATTCCCGGGGTCATTTGTACCTTTCTTCCCAAGTTTCCTCTATCAATTTCAAGTATTCTCTTCTACATTTTATTCCAATTTCATAAGTTTCATTGTTCTACTCTGTTCTAGTCATTTCTGTGTTCGGTATCCATCATTGGTCCGACCTGCCATAGACCTGCCTTCTTCCTTCATTGTTCTTCTCATGGAAACCCGTTCAATTGCTCGATTAGATGCTCAAGAGCTTCAGATCAAACAACTCCAATCGGATGTTTCTGAGATCAAAGCCTCCTTACAGGGGATAGAGGAGGATAAACTTGCGGCGGCCGAATTTCGAAAGGTAGTCATTACTTGGATGAAACAGCA
Organism: Flaveria linearis; assembly: GCA_024085815.1. Taxonomy (NCBI): domain Eukaryota; kingdom Viridiplantae; phylum Streptophyta; class Magnoliopsida; order Asterales; family Asteraceae; genus Flaveria; species Flaveria linearis. Next base: position 122,320,028 of record CM044001.1, read on the forward strand.
AGAGAAGAAGACGACCGATGAATCCTCCGGATCGGGACAATTCCGAGCACGTCTCCGGTTCCGCTCTTAAAGGCGGCTCCCCGAGTCCTCTTCCGGTCTCCCTTGTGCGGTGAAGAAGGTCAAACTCCCAGAGTTCAATGGTTTCGATCCACAGGGGTGGATTCAGAAAGCCCAGCTCTACTTCGACATCAATCAAACTCCGGACGACCTCCTTCTGCGCCTCGCTCAGTTGAGCATGGTAGGTGTAGCTCAACATTGGTTCACAATTATCACCCAACTCCGGGACTCGATTTCATGGAAGGAGTTTCAATCCGAGCTTCTCCAACGTTTTAGTGGGTTGGAGATTCATAATCCCTATGAGCAACTGGCTACCATCAAACAAGCTGAATCGATTCACGATTATATCGATGATTTCGAATACCTATTATCGTTGGTGCCCCGATTGCCGGAATCCCAGGCTTTGGGCTACTTCATAGCCGGCCTGAAAGACGATGTCAAGAAATGGGTCCGGCTTCATCGACCGTTAACCCGACTGGATGCGATGTATTTAGCCAAGGATGTCGATGGCATGCTCCGGCCACCGACGAGTAATTGCTCTAATTCTCGTTTTTGTTATCTGAATTCCTATGGGTCGACAACTATGGGTACTTCCAATGGGCCTACTGGGGTGGACCGGCCCGAGTCCAAACCCCCTTTTCTCTCAAACAATTGGACCGACCCAGTTCTAATCGCACCGACTGGAATCGGTCATCCTCTTTTTCCCGGTCACCGATTTCCCCCAATTCAGAGTCGGGGCATCCTTCTCCTCGTGACAGAGGGGTCAAATCTCTATCTCGAACGGAATGGGAAGATCGACGCAAGAAGGGCTTATGCTTTCGTTGTGGCCAGCAGTACGGCCCAGCTCACAAGTGTCCGGAGGGGAAACTTCGAGTATTGCTGCTCGGCGACGATGAAACGGATTCCACTGATGGGGAGCACTTTTTATTGGATCCTGTTTCTCCTTCGGAACCCTCGATTGGGGATGATCAACCCAGCGGTACTTGCAATGCGCTGGAGTCGGTGGGTCTAATACCTTCCACTGGCAATGCTCAAACCCTTCGATTGGATGGTGCTATACAAGGAATTCCGGTGAGTATGTTGGTGGATAGTGGTGCGACCCACAATTTTGTATCTCGTCGACTGGTCGATGCATTGGGTCTTTCTTCCAATTCCTTTTCAGGTATTCGAATCAAACTGGGCTATGGTCATTTGGTATGGGTAACGGAATGTTGTACCCAACTTTCTCTGCGAATTGGGCCTTGTACATTCACCACTGAATGCTTTGGTATTTGACACCGGATCATTGGACATCATCCTCGGTATGGCTTGGTTACAATCCTTGGGCGAAGTCACACATAATTGGCATCGTTCTTGGATGCAATTCCATTATGAGGGTACCACTGTTCGTCTCCAAGGCTTATTGGTAGGAGAATCTTCTCCGGCAGCCCTGCAACAGTGGCTTGCCTTGGACGACAGTCCAGAGTCAGCCTCTTGTTTTACCTTCACCCCAGCTACCTCCCACACTACCCCTCATATTATTACCTCGTCCCAACAGTCAGCTTTAACCTACTTACTTCAGACATTCGCTTCCATCTTCCTTCACCCTTCGGGTCTCCCTCCAATTAGATCCCATGATCATTGTATTCGTCTTAAAACCACTGAACCCATTTGCGTTCGTCCTTATCGGTATCCTCACATTCAAAAAGCAGAAATCGAACGTCAAGTGCATGAACTCCTCGCTTTGGGAATGATTAGACCGAGTACTAGTGCTTATTCAAGCCCGGTCATCTTGGTACGCAAGAAGGATAATTCTTGGCGTATGTGCGTGGATTATCGCACATTAAATGCTGCCACCATACCCGATAAATTTCCCATTCCAGTGGTCGAAGAATTGCTCGATGAACTCTTTGGTGCTCAATACTTCTCCAAATTGGACTTACGAGCCGGTTACAATCAGATTCGAATGCGGCCTGAAAGCATTGAGAAAACTGCTTTCCGCACCCATGACGGCCACTACGAGTATTTGGTAATGCCCTTCGGCCTTTCTAATGCCCCTCGGCCTTTCTAATGCCCCATCCACATTTCAAGCGATTATGAATGATATCTTTCGGCCCCTATTGAGGCAGAAAGTAGTTATCTTCTTTGATGACATTCTAGTATACAGTCCCACATGGGAGCAGCACCTGCTCGATTTGCATGAGGTCTTCTCCATTTTGCAACATCATCACTTCTGTGTGAACCAACAGAAGTGTTCTTTTGCTCAAACGTCTATTGATTACTTGGGGCATGTGATTTCCAATAAGGGAGTTTCCATGGATCCTAAGAAAATTGCAGCCTTCATGGAATGGCCGGTTCCCACGTCGTTGAAAGCTCTTAGGGGATTCTTGGGCCTTACTGGGTATTACCGAAAATTTATCCGGCACTATGGGAGCATTGCCTGACCCCTCACGGATTTAACAAAGAAAGATGCCTTTCTATGGAGTTCAGCAGCTCAAGAAGCTTTCACCCAGCTCAAACAGGCCCTGGTGACATCCCCGGTTCTCAATCTCCCTGATTTTAGTCAACCGTTTATGATCGAATGTGATGCCTCAGGCAGGGGTATTGGGGCTGTATTGATGCAGCACAACAAACCATCGCATACTTTAGCAAGGCCCTAAGTGATCGCAACCTTGCTAAATCTGCATATGAAAGGGAGATGATGGCTTTAGTGCTCGCGGTGCAACACTGGCGAACTTATTTGTTGGGTACTTGCTTTATTGTCCGAACAGACCAAAAGAGCCTCAAGTTCCTACTCCAACAGCGCGTCTCTTCACCAACTCAACAGAATTGGGTTGCCAAACTATTGGGTTATACATTTAACATTCATTACAAACCTGGCCGAGAAAACAGGGCTGCGGATGCCTTATCTAGACGTGCAGATGGGGGTACTCTCAATCAAATTCTTTCTTGTCCTCTATGGCTTCAAGGGGCACAGCTGCTCGAGGAAGCTAAAGCTGACAAAGAAATTCAAGACCTTTTTCATAAACTCGCAGCCGATCCTTCCAAAATGCCTGGATACACCAACAGACAGGGAGTGTTACACTACAAGAATCGACTGGTCATTCCCCGTAATTCTAAATTTATTCCGGCCTTATTTCATGAGTTCCATACAGCTGCTACTGGGGGTCACTCTGGGTTTTATCGCACGTACCGTCGCTTAGCGGCCAATCTTTATTGGTCGGGTATGACTACCACAATTAAACGTTTAGTTCGTGAATGCGATGTTTGTCAAAGATGCAAGGCCACTTCGACTGCTCCCAGTGGTCTTCTTCAACCATTAGCCATTCCGGATGTTGTATGGGAAGATCTTTCAATGGATTTCATAGTGGGGTTACCTCCTTCAAAAGGTTTCACAGTCATCCTTGTGGTGGTGGATCGACTATCGAAGTATGCCCATTTTCTACTCCTTAAACATCCCTACACTGCAAAAACAGTTGCCGAAACATTCATTCAGGGAGTTATCCGTCTTCACGGCATCCCCAAATCCATTGTAAGTGATCGCGATCCTTTGTTTCTTAGCAAATTTTGGCAAGAGATCTTCCGTTCTATGGGGACAAAATTGCACATGAACTCCGCTTATCATCCAGAATCGGATGGGCAATCTGAAGTGATCAACCGCTGCCTCGAAACCTATCTACGCTGTTTTGCGGGTGATCAACCGAAAACATGGGCAGTCTGGTTGCCATGGGCCGAATTTTGGTATAATTCTACGTTCCATAGCTCCACCGGTACCACTCCGTTTGAGGCCGTCTATGGGCGCCGCCCTCCTTCTGTTTTACAATGTGTTCCGGGGGAAATTCGTGTTGAGGCAGTGGCACGGGAATTATCGGATCGTGATGAAGCTATAAAGCAACTCAAACTTCATCTTTCACTGGCACAAGAATCCATGAAAACTCAAGCTGATAAGAAACGTCGGGATATAAGCTTCTCGGTCGGGGAATGGGTCTATGTCAAGCTTAAACCATACCGACAGAGCTCTGTGGCTACTCGTATTCATCAGAAACTCGCCGCTAAATTCTTTGGTCCTTTTCAAATTGTGGAAAGGGTGGGCCCAGTCGCTTACCGTTTAGAACTTCCGTCCACTTCAAAGATACACCCCATCTTTCATGTCTCCCTTTTGAAGAAAGCAGTTCATACCCCCAGCTACACCACTTTACCACCTGAATTGGACACGGCTTATGTCAATTCTCTACAACCGGTTCACATTTTGGCTACCCGCCAAGTCCCTGATACTACCGGGTCCTCGGAACAATGGTTGATCCAATGGCAGGGGCAGACAAGGGATGATGCAACGTGGGAGGACTCTCTATGGATTCAAGGTCAATTTCCTGATCTAAGTCTTGAGGTCAAGACTTTTTCGGAAGGGGAAAGTAATGATACGAATATGGGGACCAAACCATTCTTAGTCTATTCTAGAAGGGGCAAAGGGCACAATTCCAAAAGTGGCTAAGAAGTTAGTTAGAGGAGAGAGAGAATAAATAGGAGAGCATGATGTATGTGTGAGGTATGTGTGTGTTAGTTTGGTGTAAGGCTCCTACGTGAGGTAGTGAGTGAGGGATTATTCCCGGGGTCATTTGTACCTTTCTTCCCAAGTTTCCTCTATCAATTTCAAGTATTCTCTTCTACATTTTTATTCCAATTTCATAAGTTTCATTGTTCTACTCTGTTCTAGTCATTTCTGTGTTCGGTATCCATCACAAGTTAAGATGGGTGTGGTTTACTTACAAGGGCGTTAATTACAGAATCATCTCCTTCCTGGTCGTTACCAACATTATACCTTTTCTCCTGTAAAATTATACATATGCATTTATATATTGCAAGGTCAAAGAAAGTTATGCGTTGATGACAAAATACTACAACAAGAAAGGGACGGTCTGTTTCACCTGTTTAAGTCCCCAGCAACAGTGCCCTGAAATTCTGTAGGCACTTTCAGTTCTACCAACATCACAGGTTCCAATATTACAGGTTTGCATTTTGCATAACACTGTTTCATCATGTCACAGTAAGTAATTAATATAACATTTGGAGTCAATAAATGAACAGAATACTCGCATGAATGTGCAATTTTGGGAAGAAAGAAAGCAACAAATACATGTTAGTTTCAACAAAGAGCCGAGTGTAATGGTTTAAATTCTTCCCATAAAACTAAAATAACTAACATGCAGAAGTGAAAATTGGGAAAAAAGAAAGACCTGTCTAAAAGCATATATTGAAGCTAATCTGAAAGCAAGTTCACTAGAATCCACAGCATGAGACGCGCCATCTGTTAGAACAACACGAATATTTTCAACTGGGAATCCAATCAAAGAACCACTGCACATACAAACAGGATCAATCTTAGATTAATTTGAACAATACTAAACATAGTTAACAAAACAGAATAATCAAGATTTGCAAAAAATAATCATATACTTACGAATTAGCAGCTTCCCTGAATCCCTTCTCAATATGTGGGATAAAATTGGAGGGTATAGCCTGCCCTATCATCATATTTTCAAATTCAAACTTGGTCTCTGATCCTGCTGGAAGGGGTTCCATATACCTGATAATTATTAAACACCCATTATTTAAAAAAAAAGCAGCCAACCAATGATGTAAAGCATAATTTAAAATACAAGTGCAGTAATATTGTTACCCGCACACCCTTCCATATTGACCTTGACCTCCACTTTGCTTTTTATGTAAATAATCAAATTCTGCACGTTGTGTAATTGTCTCCCTGAAGTTGACACGAGGTTTTCCAACAGTTGCATCAACCTTCCAATAAGTAGATAGATTAATAAAAGGGGTGCTACATAATTACATTTATGACATTCCAACTACAAATGAAAAATGGTACCTTGTATTCCCTCTTAATGCGCTCCACATAAACTTCCAAATGTAACTCTCCCATTCCAGATATGATTGTCTGTGCAAGAAAGCATCTAAATGAGTAACGACACAACAAATATATATAAAAAGATAAAAAAGTGCCTATGATAAATTACCTGACCACTCTCAGGGTCTAATCCAACACGGAATGTAGGATCCTCTCTTTGAAACCGATTTAAAGCTTTTGAGAACTAATATCGAAAATAAATAATATTAAAAACTTATATAATCCAAAATTAAACGCAATTAGTGTTAATTTGATGGAAATACATACTTGTTTTCCAGAATCTTTTGAAACTGGTGAAACTGCTAATGAAACAACAGGTTCTGGAACATTCATAGAAGTCATGGTGTATTTAACTGATCCATCCGTAAAAGTATCTCCTGATGCACAATCTAAACCAAATACTGCTACAATTTGACCAGCATGAGCTTCTTGAATGTCCTAAGTATTACCAGAAAAGACAATAATTTAATCAAAAACATAACCATAAATTATATTTAAAAAAAACACCAAGTTTATAAAAAATCCATACCTCCATGGAATCTGAATGCATCCGGCCTAGTTTTGATACCTGTGACAAATTTTATGTGGAATGATAAAGCAACCGCTGAAAAGAAACATGATGTACAATAATAAACCTCATTTCAAGATGTAAAACTTACTTTAATTTTCTTCCCGGTGTTGATATTTGTTATAAAATCACCTTTCCTGAGTACACCTTCATAGATTCTTCATCAAAATGAAATGAAATTAGTCAATTCGGTAAAGAGATGAACATAAAACTTGAACAGGTGGAATTTAAATAAAAGAATACCTTAAATAAGTCAACTGACCAAATTGGCGTTCTTCAAGTTTAAAAGCCAAAGCAACCATATGTCCGGCTGGTGTTCCAGATAACTTAACCTGTCAGCGCCCCGAATGATGTAAAAATTAGTTACATATTACTGCTATCGAAATATATAAAAAAATTACGTGAAGAAAAACTATTTTGTATTATTAGATACCTTCTCTTCTTTCTTTGACTGGTCAAGGGCAAAATTGTCAACTTCAAGTGGACAAGGCAAATAAGAAAGAACACCATCAAGAAGCGGTTGCACTCCCTAAATAGAGAAAAGTATTTTAAAAAAAGACATTATGTCAAGAGATACTTCATATTTACTTTAGCTAAACCAGAAGATGCGGGCCTTTGAAAATTCACATGCTGAAAGTAATATTCTTTGGAAGCAAATACAAAGCAAAGCAAAGCAAAGCATAACTACCTTGTTCTTAAATGCACTACCCATAAATACCGGAATAAATTTCCTTGCTACAGTTGCTCGACGAATAGCCGTCTGTTCAACAACAAACCATATGATTACGACAATTACGTTGATCAATGTGAAGCAGTTTCGTCCAATTAAACTTTATAATTAGTGTGTATCTTATGATTACAGCAATTACATTAAGCCATGGTATTGAAATTTAAACAAAAACAGTTTAAAAGGTTTTTCCTCATAACAACCCTAAGGGACGACTTTTAACCCATTCCCTTTTAAGCTAAAACATTTCTAAACACGTTTGACCCCTTGTCTATACAAACACAACCCAAATCAACCATTTAATAAGTAACCAGATCAAAACTGCCACCTCAAATCCAGCATACCTCGAGATCAGCAGGTGATATAGGTTCATCACTGAGGAACAATTCAGCAAGTTGATCATCAACATCAGAGACCGCTTCAATTAATTCTCGTCGTTTTTCTGTAACCATCGTTAGCATATCAGCCGGAATTTCTTCAGTTACAACTTTTTCACTGCAAAAATTACAGAAAGATTAGCAACGTCATTGCATTCGAATAAGTAGCAAACAACTTCTTTGTGTGATATAGTTTGTCATCAGATTCAAGCTTAGAAAACAAACCCGCTAGAACCATGAAAATAATACGCATTTAGTTGTACAAGATCCACAAGACCCTGAAAATCCTCTTCTAGACCAATTGGAATTTGCACTGCAGCACTGTGATGTCGAAGTTTTTTCCTTGCCTTAAAGAAAATGAAAACAACCACTGAAAACATCAATATAAATAATATGCAAACATCATCAGATGATACACTCATATGTCAAGATAACATGTCCAATAAAACATTAAAACTACTAGCCATCATAGCATGATAGAAAATCTGGTTGAATATTGATACCATCATTACGATACTATACCTGATTGAGAACCTTCCAAGGATCTGCTCCCATTCGATCAAGTTTGTTAATAAAAGCAACCCTAGGAACCTCATATCTTCTCATTTGTCTATCAACAGTAATTGACTGACTTTGCACACCACCAACGCTACAGAGAACAAGGATTGCACCATCAAGAACACGTAAAGCTCTCTCAACTTCAATTGTGAAGTCCACGTGACCAGGAGTATCAATTATATTAATCTACAACATTATAAGTTTTATGTTAATTCAAACCACAGTTACATTATCCAAAAAGAGTAAATGACAGCGACCAAAGTTACAAAGCATGGGAACAAAATATTAATCGGAAATTAACTTCTCATATGTTCACATCTAACTCTGCATTTCCCCTGTTTGGGTGTTACATGTCGTTTTTATGATGCGCGCACTATCTAACTCTGCATGTGATGCGATATTTGCCTATGTGTTGCATGATATGTATTATGATTATTATGATTATGATTATTATGATTGTTATGGTTACCGCCTTTGTTAACGAGTCGGGGGTCACTTCGGAAGCGGTCTCTCTATCTCTCAGGATAGAGGAAAGACTTGCCACCACATACCCCTCCCAGACCCTGCTCTTCAGCGGGATACACTGGGTATGTTTGTTTGTTTGTTTGTTTATGTTCACATCAACTAAATTAGTATATTTTATATGTCTGGTACATTTAAATGAACTATTTACTCTTTTACTTACGAGTAGACTTAATCCCCTGGTAGCTATAAAGCGTTAGACGGCACCTCAACTACATAGTCCCACAGTCCCACCCAAATAACAATTTATATGTAGCTGCTAACGTAGTACCAGATACAAACCACTTAAACTTTCTGAAAAATATCAAAGCCAGAGAATCAAATTATTTAATTTTACCTCCAACATTTATGAAACAGACCAATTCAATACTGTAAGTTTAAAAATTCACAAGAAAATAAGAAAGAAAGCACACTTGAATTGGTGCCGATATAAAACTATTCTTTCAACTGTTAAGAAGTGACACCCATTGTAGATATTTGTAACCTCTTAAACAAAAAAATACAAAGGGGCAAGTTTACAAATTACAAGCCAACAAATCATACTGCTTCAATGTTCATATCATGAGCAACGCATCCCTTTTTGCTTCAAACTTCATTAACATTAGCCACGACATCTTTCAGTCTTTTAAACTAAATTCATATATCACAAATCCTATATATGATCATTTCACCATTCACCTAGGCATGGTTTCCTTCTGCAGGTAAAAACACCCAAATCAAACTAGGTATACTTCATATAGTCTAAATCAAATTCATGCTGAACATATTAGTATGAGAATTTAAACCTCAAAGCTAATGATCTCCTTAAACACTAAAATTAACACTTTCACTTCATTCAATTAACACTGTTTTTGCTTTTAAAATCATAATGAAAAACGAAATGAAATCACCTGGTAATCTTTCCAGGTGCAATAAGTAGCTGCAGACTGAATAGTAATCCCTTTCTCTCTTTCCAATTCCATCGAATCCATCTTGGCCCCAACGCCATCTTTCCCTCTAACCTCATGAATCTCATGAATCCTTCCGGTGTAAAACAAAACCCTCTCCGTAAGCGTCGTCTTCCCCGAATCAATATGAGCCGATATCCCAATGTTTCTCACCCTTTCCATCGACTCCTTCCACCATGGCTCCTTATCTTCCTTCGCTCTCAGAGATGGTGCGGCGGAGTAGTGACGGTGGAGGTGGAGGAGGGCGGTGATTGGTGACGGTGGAGTCGGTGATCTTGATGATGGATGGATGGATGAACGGAGGGTGTACAGTAGCCGCGTCGTAGAGGATCGAGATCGAACCATGGTGTTAGGGTTTAGATTGGGGCAGTGATAAGCCCTACTGGTTATTTGGGAAGAAGATCGGAAGATGAATGCGGCGAGATCGGATTTTAACTAAAGATATTGTTTAATTTAGGGATAGATAACGTAATACCGTTATGCTGAAAATCTTTTAGATTTTACTGTTTATTTTATTATCACCCGATATGAAATTTGCAAGTTCTGATGAATAGTACTATTTATCGATGAATAGTACTATTCATCGACTATTCATCGATGAATAGTACTATTCATCGTATCCTTAAATTCATCGTCATGTCCCTCATCCTCTCCCTCTTCCTCCTCTTCATCGCCTCGCCGCCATCGTCCTCCTCCACCTCCTCCTCGCTGGCTCCTTCCTCCACCGCCACGGCCGCCGCCTTCTCCACCGCCCCCTCTCACCACCCTCCTCCTCCCTCTCCCTCCACGACATTCACACCCAAATCCCCCCCGTCCAATTCCAAACCCTAACCCCCAATTCACCCGATTGTTCTATCGCCTTCAAACTCCTCCATCTTTTCAAACACCCCAATCCCCCAAAGCTTCTAAATCTCACTCCTTGGCTTAAACCAACTATTGATCCCCCAAAAGGCTCAGGAGATCATCGAATAATGCTTTCGAACCAACTTCAGAACGGTGTGGAGACGGCGAAGCTAATCTGGTCTCGATTGCCCAGCGCGGAAGGTGCCAGTGACGCGAGGGCAACGAGGGCGGGGGTTTCAGAGGCGCTGGATTTGATGGCGTTGAAAGCCTTGATTATGAAGTCATTGAGAACTACGCATATCGACAAGAGCAGGTGCCCTTCCTCGGAGGATGGGTTGTGTTTCTTATCGACTTTGATCTCTGAATCAGTGACCTCATGTTTTTTTTTTTGTTGCTGCAGGCGCGAAGAGGAAAGCTCTATGTTTGGTACTACGTCGGAGTTACATGGTTCTTTGCTCTACTGATTGGCATAGGTAGAGTAATTGTTTCTATTATATATCTATTCTTTCAGTGGGTGTTTTTCCAATATTGATTAATCTGATTATTTGACTTTAGTTTCAGTTTCAAGTAGCAATAATCTGTTTTTACTGTCATGGAAGATCAAAACTCTTTATGTATTTTTATTTTACTTCTTTTTTATCTACTGCTTTCTTAAATACTCATACACTATGTTTGTTCTTGCTGGTTGTTTCATCTTGTCGCTGTTGCATTCACATGTCTACTTTTGAGATGATCATTTATCTTGGAAAGTGAGAACAAACAATTAACACTCAATATGTAGGTTTTGTAGATTCCACTCAAAAGAAAAGCTATCAACTCTTAGCATTGCACATAAGATAGTCTCACAAATGCATCTCAAATAATCACCTTGAGAATGATCCACATGTTACTTTTGCTTTGATATTTAACTTAGGCTTTGGAGGAAGATCGAAGCATCAGTTCTTGAAAATAGCAATTGGATGTGCTTTTGCTGTATGGGGTCATGTTTCCGCTAAGCAGCATGCTATGAATGGTTTAAAATTGCTATCTTCATCTAACATATAGAATTAATAAGTGCATATCTTGATTTATCCAAGTGTTGTATTTGACTCTGGTATACATTACAAAATTAGATTACAAGCTTGGTAAAAGAAGGCACCGAAAAACGTCTTTAGCAATGGAGATGGAGGAAATGATGTCGGGATGATTCAAGAGGTAGACACTTGCATCGGAATAAGTGGCGGGGAAGGGATGCAGGTTCGTATTTTCAGACAAATATGTCTCTTTTTCAGAATTAGGATTTTTAAATTCTAAGTATAAAGTTGGGTATGAGAAAACATAAGTAGGTTTTAAGAAATTGTGGTGTTAGTCTGTTAGATGGATTTTGATGATTTTTGACAAAATGATTTTTTGTATTAGTAGGTTTCTATAAAAAAAATTGCTTGGACGGTAACAACATAGAAACATACATCCATATATGTGTACATGTCTCATTTTACTTTTAAATAACAATTACAAAATAATTGGATTGCAACTTTTATTTTTCACATAATGATCTTGTATTATTTGATTTAGTTAGTGCATGAGTCTTGAATGATTTGGAACTCTCTTCTATAATGGTTTATTATTAGCTAATGTTAGCTTAAGGTGGCTTTTTCTTTTTTCTTATGTTCATTCACCAACTTTTATCCTCATTTTGAATTTCAAGAATGGTATCACCAAAGTTTGCATCCTACCACTTTGGATTTGTTGAATTTAAAGCGGTGGCATGCATGTATGCATAAGTATTTAATGTTTTTTACTACATGCAAGCCCAAATTTAGCTGAAGCAAACAAATGATGGTCTACATTGGATGCAAAGTATGTAGAAAGCTGGAGATCGATACATTTTGAGGTTTGTTAAAAACGATATCGTTTCTTTTATAGATTTTATTAACCCTTGATCATGATGTTATATGCATATTGTGATGTTATATGCATATTACTCACACTTATTTATGGGTTTCTTATGTTGGTTTAACAAACATTATTAGCAGTTGTGGATTTGCGTCATTTGTTACTACATCCAGTGCTAATATATTAAGAAGCATTGCACCCGGGAGCCACTTTAGGTGGTACCAAGAGACATGGATACCCCAGTTGACATCACAACTAAGAAACAAGAACACATCTTTTGTTACAAGGCTGCGTTGAACATATCACCTTTAAGGTATGATGAATAGATCAAATTGAAAGAATGAAGGCAAATGCTGCATTAAAAACGTAAAATGATCCCTTTTAGTAAGCATATGTCGCGCGTGTAATCATTTGACCCAACTGCACGATGACCAAATATCAAGTTTGTTGTAGTGTCTTTTGTCATTGTTAAACAAATTATTGTACTAGTCTATCTTAAGACACCCACAATGCAATTAGACCTAAAAAAGAGTCATCACGCGCGCAACGCGCGCGGGGGAATACAACTAGTTTTATAATTAAAATGTAAAAATTGTAAGAATTGATTGGAACTATATAGATATGATTTTGTAAAATATTTTGATTAAAGTAATTATCTACCTATTATAATAAAAGAGTAACTTGTAATGACATGTGTCATCATCAAAATTCTTCTCATCAAAATTTTCCCGTCTCTCTCTCCTATTAAATAATTACCTTGATTACTAATAATATTATTTAACATTTATTAGATAAAAATATTTTTTTATAAATTAAGAAAAAGATTTTTTATTAATGTTATTTCTAAAATAACAAATGTTTATAAATAATAATTTTTTTTAAATATCAAACTTTTTTAAAAATATGATATATTATAAAATTAGTGTTTTTAAAAAGTTAATTATTTAAAAACCAAAAATCATTTAATTTAGGAGTTATGATAATGAAATATTTAGATAATGAAATATTTTTAAAATGATATTTTTATATAGTTTGTTTTAAAACAAAATGTTATTTTTTTTTAAAAAAATTAAAACAAAGTTAAAAAAGGTTGATATCACTGTTTTATTACTTATAATACTTACTCATACTTAATTTCATTCATATCATATCTTGAGATATCATTTTATTTTCCATAAATTTTGTTATATTAATATTTTATTTATTCAACCAGTGTATTACACAGGTTTTTTAAAGCTAGTTATGAAATAAACTTTTAAAACTCGTCCGTTCACACAATTACTAGATTTTATGCAAAGAATTCACATACGTAACAAACTACTCACGATGCAAGAAAATCTAATGCGAATGAAAGCACACATATATTTAAACCTAAACAAGTCTTTAACTTTAAACAAACTTATAATTAGATTCATGTGTCAAAAAAACTAAAACATTAATTCAAACTAAATATAGTGATTCACTTACAATAACTCTCCTCCTGAAAATGATTACGAACAAATTAGCCGCTTATCGGCTCACTTGGATCTTCAATGATGGATTGAAAGTTGTTAATGCTTGATTCGCGCGAAGCCATGGTGAAAGAAACTCCTAAAATCGCCTTCAAAATGTATCATACGCTGGATGTGAAGTTTTACGGAGCTTGTTCTCTGGATTATGTCTAGGATAAAGTGACTGATACAATAGTCATCATATGATATGATTGTGCCTGATTTGACTAGTTTGACTATATCTTTCACATAATTGCATATCTAGTCATTCCACTTGCTCAAATACTTCCATAAAGATCCCAAACATATACTTTTGCCTTGTAGAATCTACATATCGTCACAACCACCCACTATCGTCATCACAAAATCACCGGTTATCGCCACTCGACTCTCTCTCTTGTTTGTTTTATTATCACCGGTTGACGCGTTGCAAAACAATAGAATCAATTAGATCTAAAGTTAAACAGTGTGATGGCGGCTGTGGTTTGTGTTGTGGTGGAGTTCCAAGTAATGGTGTTGCGATACATTAGCAGTTCTCACGTAGATGAAAAAGTGGTGGTGACGTGGTCTGATTGACGGTGTGGTCGAATGGGTTATGGTGTTAAAGATGACGAGCGATGATGATGGTGTGGCCAATAGCCATGTTATGGTGTTCGATATGACAAGCGATGGTGGTGGTGTGGCAGTAATGGTGGTTTACCGGAAAATAATAAAGATGGAGTTGGTGGTAGCATTGGATCCCACTGTATTATGTGTAATATTTCAATCAATTAAACAATTTTACAGGAAAGTTAACTCTGCAACATTGTTAGAGGCCTCTTTTGTTATATTTTTGTAAACTTTTGGACCAATCTTTTAATTTTTTAAACTTAGAGACCTAAAGTGAAATTAAGGCTAAACACACAGACCTTTCATATAATTAACTCTATTAACTATATTGCTGATTATAAAACTAGAAGGGTGCTCGCGCAATGCAGCGGGACAACATTTTACATTTGACACATGCATTTAATATTTTATTATTCTTGTAGTAGTTTTACAAAAGTTTATTATGTTTTTTTCTAAGCTAAAATTTAAAACAATAGATAAATGAGTTCTGCATGACGACTTATATATACGCATTAACTTATTGTACCTCATAAAATACAGATTGTTTCAGCAAAAAGTTTACACCAAAATATTTAAAAATAAAAACAGGTTAAGTTGTAGTCTTAAAACGTTTTTTAATATGATAGATTAAAAGATGGAACTGAAATCTTAAAACATATTAAGCTTTCTGGTGTATGGGTGTCACACCCCCGCTTATAGCGGAAACACGAGGATGTAACGGACGGGATCGTCATAACACATTGTTAATTAATAGAGATGCAATAAATGATAAAAGTCAACGTGTCATGACGTCACCCGACACAAATGGAGACTTGTGTCGTAGTTAGTCAATTCCAAGACAAACATAGTCATACAAACATTAAGTATAAATCCCACAACCCGGAAACAAGTGAACATAAGTGAATAATAAAAGTCAAAGCAATTTCCAAAGATATCCAATGAGTCTAAGTAGTGCAATCCTAAGGTCGTCGCTAAGGCAACATCCCTAGCTATCCTCAATGATTGTTACCTGAAAAGATATGCTCAAAAGGTCAACATATTGTTGGTGAGTTCGCAAGTTTAAATAGTAAACAAAAACTTGATGCTGTGTAAAAGTTTGGTAGGACATGAGTGCATACAGTTATAAGCAAGTAATATCACATGGGCATCACAACTAAATCTATGACGTACACAAAGAATTTGTCGGAACATATTCACCCCAGGCCCGTTCCTGGCAGTAGTGATCGTACTCACAGGTAACCATTCGTCAAGGGTGGGGGTGTCAGCCCAATAAAACTATCAACATCTGTCCGTCGGCCCCAACACCGGAGTTAAATAGCTGTGAATACAGAACCACAAAGACAACTCATGCATGTACTAGATAAATACTTACAGAACAATAAACACAACAGTCCCAAAGATTGAATAAGTTCACAGCATGAAAAAGGGTTGAGCATACTTTTCCCCCTTGATGTTTGTAAATAATTGTAATAAAACGGGGCCGAAACTCACCTTGATATCACAACAGCTAAGAGATGATAGCACAAAGATTAGGGTTTCCAAACACCTGGATTCCATTTAAAATATAACTAATATTAATTATTAATTATAAACACAAGAAGGGTTCGGTTTCGCGTTCGACTCGGGTAGGGTGTCGGTTATCGGTCGTTTCTCCATTCACAAGCAACACAAGCATACACATACTCGTACAAGCATAAAACCCAAATTATTTTTATCAATATCAGATCATGTATAAAGATACCCGTCTTACAATTTAATTCTACGACTTTATATATTAAATTATACATTTTCGGATATCCGAAATTCGGATATCCGAATTTCGGATATCCGAAAATATCGGATAGTGAATTTCACTATCCGAATCCGATATTTCAGATATCCGAATTTCGGATATCCGAAATTTCGGATTCGGATTCGGATATCCGTTCGGATATCCGAATTCAAAGAAATTTTGTATTATTTAATAAATTTTATAAAAATATAATAATTTTTATTAAAGTTTTTATCGGATATTCGAAGTTTTTTTATTAAAATGTCCTAAATATCTAAAAATATCCGAAATATATAATTAATATTTAATATTTTTAAATTTTTATAAAAATATTTTGAAAATTCCGGATATTTCGGATATCCGAAATATCCGAAAATTCTGAAAATCACTATCCGAATCCGAATCCGAAATTTCGGATATTCGAAGTTCGGGTATCCGAATTTTCGGATATCCGAAATTTCGGATATCCGAAATTTCGGATATCCGAATTTCGGATTTTCGGATATTTCGGATTCGGTTTCGGATTCGGATATTTTTGAACACCCCTAGTCGAACCCAACTGTCGTGACCTTACCCGCACCCTGGCAACCACCACAATCATAGAACAATAGACATACAAAGTCATACATCGACAACAGCACTTGATGATCAACATTCAATAGCATTCAATACAAGCAAACATTCGCACATTCTATATACATACATTAACGCACGCAACACACAAACACACGTATGCGATGCGGCAACACACACCCAAGGCAGAAACACGCACCCTGCCCTCAACTAACCCCGTACATAACGACATGCAAGACCATACTATCGGGGTCGAAATTGCATCCAATAACACACTCGATCACTCACATACTTCACAGGCAACGTGAAAGTGTACATGATGCACACCTTAACACACATATGACACACCCAATGGATGCTTATATACACATACTAAAACAAGGCATACATACACGCAGGCACGAAATCGATCATTAAACCGCACCCCATACGCCAAAACCGAATCGAAACGAACGCGAAAACATAAAGACAAGGAACGTACTGTTCGGAGTTGCTCCAGTCAATGCTAGAGGTTGCCGGAAGGGTCCCAATCACCGCTCGTATGCGCTGCGAAGGGGTGTCATCGTGATAAGGCTGATGAGGCTGCCGTCGCTGCTTTAGAACTCTAGGGTTGATTTTGCGCAAGTGTGGAACGGATGGGAAGTTGGGTTGGTTAATTTAAATGAGTATACTTTGCCTAGATGACACGAAGGTCCCTCTATTTAGTCCCTAATGGCATTTTGAGTTAATTTAATTAGGTCAGTTTGGGGTTAAGTTTGATTAAAATATGTTAAATCCTAACAAACACTTAAGGTTATTTTTATTATTAATAATTTTAATAATAGTAGAGAAATATTATTGGTTATAATACTAATAATATTTAATTTATTGATTATCATTTGCATAATATTTAACTTATTTGAGATTATTATAATATTAGGATTAACACGAAACGAGTATACGAAGAGATTCGATTAAAACAACAAATAGATTACGAAAAATAATAAATGCATGAGGAGAGTTAACGAACTTTTAAATTAATTAACGGACTTGAAAGTGACGAATGTCACAGTATCCCCCAGTTGAAAGAATTTCGTCCCGAAATTCAGCTGGAGTTAGGTCCTGAAGTTGTATCCACGAACAAGTGCGGATATTTGGATTTCATCTGGTCCTCCCGTTCCCATGTGAATTCTGGACCTCGCCTTGAGTTCCATCTCACTCTGACAATTGGGATTCCGCTGCGTTTTAATCGTTTGACTTCTCGACAAAATGGAGTTTCTCATTAATCTTGATTTCCCTTGATTGGAACATGAAGAGATCCATTTGCTAAACATTTCTTGAGATTTGAAACATGGAAGGTATCATGCACGCCACTAAGTTCTTGAGGTAGCTTTAACCGATACGCCACAGGACCAATTCTTCGGTGATCTCGAATGGTCCAACATACCTTGGAGCTAACTTTCCCTTCTTTCCGAATCATACGATTCCTTTCCAAGGAGAAACCTTTAACAAGACACGATCACCCACGCTAAACTCTAGAGGTTTCCGACAGTTGTCGACGTAACTTCTTCGACGATCTCTAGCTGCCTTAAGTCTATCCTTGATTTAGAATATCTTATCAGTCGTTTCCTGTATGATCTCCAGGCCTGTCAGTTGACTCTCACCTACTTCAGTCCAACATACAGAAAACCTACACTTCCATCCATACAACGCTTTAAACGGAGCACATCCAATGCTCGTATGGTAACTATTATTATAAGAGAATTGACCAAAGGTAAATGAGTATCCCAATTACGACAAAAATCGATCACACATGCCTTAAGCATGTCTTCTAGAGTCTGTATAGTATGTTCACTTTGACCATCCGTTTGTGGATGATAAGCGGTACTTAAATATAATCAAGTGCACATCGCCTTCTGTAAAGTATGCTTGAACCACGATGTAAATCGACTATCGTGATATGATATAATTAACATAGGCACTCCGTGCCAGCCACGATTTCATTCACATATAGCCTCGCCAGTTTTTCCCATCTTATGGTCCTCGCGAATCAGCAAGAAATGGGCAGATTTTGTCATTCGATCCACAATAACCCAAAGCAAATCATGCTCGCTACTTGTTCTAGACAACTTAGTGATGAAGTCCATCTGTATTCTCCCATTCCCATTTGGAAACTTCCGATTGTTACAATAGACCTGACGGTTTCTGACGTCCAGCTTTGACTTTCGAACAAGTCAGACATCACTTAATATCGACACGTTACACAACTTGTACCTTAGTGTTTGAAAAGTCATTCCTTGCTAAAATACCTAATTGAATTTCTTATCCTTTTAAGTTAACATCTTTAACAGTTGAGCAATCTTTGATGAGTTCACAATGAATCATTGATAGTATCCAGCCAATCCTAAGAATGGCAAATTTTCGAGGGAGCCTTAGATGCATCCCACTACTTCACTGCTTCGATCTTTCAAGGATTAATGTGAATTCCCTATTCATAAACCATGTGCCCTAAAAACTTCACCTCACACCACTAGAACTCACACTTGGAGGTCTTGGCGTAGAGTTGATCTTCCTGTAATAACTTTAGTATCGTCCGTAAACATTGATTATGGCCTTCATTTGGTCAGGAATAGATGAGGATATTGTCTACAAACACGATTACAACTTTATCCAACACGGCTTGCATACCCGGTTCATCAAGTCCATGAACACTATCGGAGCATTGGTGAGCCCAAACGACATGGCTAAGAACTCGTAATTTCCATATCGAGTCCTAAAGGTTGCCTTCAGGTCTCATCTTTTTGAACCCTTAATTGGTAATAACCTGACCAGAGTTCGAACTTTGAGAAGTACGTTGCGTCCTGCATGCAACTGATCGAATAGATCATAATTCCTGGGGAGACGGTATTGGTTTTTAATAGTCAACTTGTTCATCTTTCGATAATCTATACACAACTAGAACGACCCATCCCTCTTTTTAACCAATCAGGTCAGTGATCCCTATAGCAGTGACTAGGTCGAATATAACTTTTATTCAAGAGCTCTTGTAGCTTACTTGATAATTCTTGCATTTGCGTTGGAGCTAACTGATACGGTGCCTTTGTAAAAGAACTTGCTCTAGTGCTCATATCATTATGGAATTTCTATTTAACGAAGAGGCTATACTCCTGTTCAGTCACAAGGAGGGTCTTTTGGAAAAATCATGTACAATAGGAATATCTTTCAACTTTCTTTCTTCTTCCTTCTTCTCTACCGTATGTACTAGAAATGCATAACATCACTTCTTTAGGCATCGACGAAACACCTTCTCCTGATGGACTATCTTGGTTTCATGTTTCGATAACCAATTCATACGGTATTAAGTCTATGTCAAAGACATGATCTTCGTGTACTTTTGTGTAACCTCTAATTATTACCATTGGTCATCTCAACCGAGTAAATAATTTCTAAGCAACTAGGGTTAATGTTAAGTTAAAGAATAATTCTGGAAGAGTCAAAGCTATTATCAACCCTGGTATCATATAGATGCGTAGCTATTGATGATAAGGTACGTGCATGTAACAACATTTGGTCTTGTCAAATGTCGCTTGCTCCAGTCGCAAATGTTTGACCGCGTGATGTATTACCTTGATTTACATGATCTTTACTTCTATAATTTAACTGTTCTTACTTTCTAGCTATAGCCATTTCCTAATTTTGATTGTTTCCAACTTGTCTTGGGGTCCTAATCGACCTAGGGCACACGTTATGGTAATGGTCAGAACTCCAACCTTCTTAGTGTCCCCGTTTAACGCATGTTGGCTTAATCGTATCAACCAACATAGCTAGGTTCACAACATTGGCATTCTTGTCTACCTTACCGCTAGATTGCTTCTTCGACTCTCTAACTTCTTTCTACTACTCACTAGATTTTCCCAATGTCCCTCTCAATTCTATTTGGTCTAATGTCATAAGGTATGACATCAGCTTTGTCAACTCATAGAGTTTGTCAGTATAGAGAGCATGACCTAACCCTCCCATTGCACGATTTTAGAATTACAATTCTAACTTTTGCATTTCATTCCTTGAATAATAGTACTCAATCACCAAGGCTTTGAACTCATCTCAAGTCATGGCTATCACAACCTCCTTACCTCAGACTTGAGCTTGGGTATTCTACCATGCTTGTGCTTTACCTATTAGTGAGCAAGCAAAACATACTTCATTTTATGATTTTTCAGTGTAGTTGTTCAAATATGTTACAGTTTTCATTTCCTCAATCTAACAGGTCAGGATTATCGCTTTTCCTTTCTTGTCATAATGCTTCGACTAGTATGTCAAGAATTCCTGGTACATACAGGTAATTCTTTCACTTTATTATTTCCATCATTTCATAATCCAACTAATCAAGATCATCACATAGCCCAGTTTAAGCACATTCTTAGTATATCGGTGATGCTTATATATAGGGTTCCCCGCAGCGTTCCCATCACACCCACGATATACCGAGAACGATGCTTAAACTGGTTACGTGACATCCG
This sequence comes from Flaveria linearis, assembly GCA_024085815.1. Lineage (NCBI taxonomy): Eukaryota > Viridiplantae > Streptophyta > Magnoliopsida > Asterales > Asteraceae > Flaveria > Flaveria linearis. The sequence continues at coordinate 122,341,343 of CM044001.1, forward strand.
ATTATACTTAATATCATCCCAATGAACAACGTAATGCATGTGTAGGGAGTATCATCACTCTTCTACAACTCTTTGAAGTCCACATCCATTCTAAGCAATTAGTCAGATTCATAGTTACTGAAATGCTAGAAAGAGCAATGTCTCATAGAGAATAAGACTAGGGGTGTAAACGAGCCGAGCCGAGCCCGAGCTCGCTAAGGCTCGAGCTCGGCTCGTTTTGGTTTTAGGAAGCTCGAGCTCGAGCTCGGCTCGTTTATAGTTTTATTTATAAAGCTCGAGCTCGACTCGTTAGAAAATTTTCAAGCTCGAGCTCGACTCGAGCTCGGCTAGTTTATTGTTAAATTATTAAATTTATATTTTTTATAATTACTTTTATAATTATTTATAAGCATACTTTTTATATATAACACAATATATATTATTTAACTATTTTTTATCACAATAATATATTTAATAATATAATTTATGTAAATATGTATTTATATATATTTAATATGTAAGTAAAAAATAAATATATACAAAAAGCTCGTTTAGGCTCGCGAGCCAGCTCGAGCTCGATATCCTGAAGCTCGAGCTCGAGCTCGTTTAGTAAACGAGCAATAATTTGAGCTCGAGCTCGGGCTCGAGCTCGTTTAAGCTCAACTCGATTCGAGCTTTTTCGAGCCGATCCCGAGTAGCTTGCGAGCCGGCTTGGCTCGTTTACACCCTTAAATAAGACTAATATCATAATATGAATCCCATGAAAGCTCCAGGTAGAATAGAACTTAAGTAAGAGTAGGGTTATAAATGTTTCATCGTTATTAATAAAATCTTACTAGAATTATGACTCTTGTGTCCCAAGGTATAGAATGAAAGATTTGTACTAATCATGATCGTTATCTCATGGCAAGATTCGCTAGGCTTCACATGCACTGCAAGTTGCTATTATGTGTGCACCCGTAATGGTAATATGCTTTTCATGGTCACCCCCAGCTCCACCTACCCAAGTTAACATATCTTGTAAAGTACAGAGTGTTATCCATGATTTGAGTATCAATGATATGGTTATTAACGAAGAGTTAATTAACCGGAGTTGTACAAAGAATCGATTGAGTAAACATTCACTTGAGCAAGGAATAGTCGAAACGATCCATGTACTTTAATCCGAACTATGATTAAGTAGTCATCTGATCTGAGTACGTCACGTCTCTTGTCTACTAGCGTCGTCTTAGCCAGTGTGTCCGTCTTCCAAGATTCAACCCAACAAGATATAAATAAGGGAGCATATAGTAATTTTGACATCGACAGACGTATGGGATAAAGGTTGCTTAACAACCTAAGTCCTTAGAAGAATTCTTAAAATAGCACTTATCAATCCATCCGGATATAATTCAAATACATAACGAGAGGATGCGCTTACCTAAAGATTTCTCAAGGTATAAACAGATGATATGATACCCATAACCTTGTCAAATAAGTAAACCATAGATAGCTTGTAAGACAGGCTATGTAAGCATAACCAATAATGTACTTAAATCATTCACATGTATATTGTTGCACACATAATCCCATTATGCATACTACATGTGGGTAAGCAATATGTTATGAAGTAATAAGCAGTCAACCACATCATGAAGATCATACATGTAATATCAAATGCACACAAACCCTAGTATGCATCCTACATGAAGGTTCTTAGGTTATAGTCTAGGTCGAGTGCTCCACCTAATTCTCTATAACCAAGGGCTCTGATACCAATCTGTCACACCCCCGCTTATAGCGGAAACACGAGGATGTAACGGACGGGATCTTCATAACACATTGTTAATTAATAGAGATGCAATAAATGATAAAAGTCAACGTGTCATGACGTCACCCGACACAAATGGAGACTTGTGTCGTAGTTAGTCAATTCCAAGACAAACATAGTCATACAAACATTAAGTATAAATCCCACAACCCGGGAAACAAGTGAACATAAGTGAATAATAAAAGTCAAAGCAATTTCCAAAGATATCCAATGAGTCTAAGTAGTGCAATCCTAAGGTCGTCGCTAAGGCAACATCCCTAGCTATCCTCAATGATTGTTACCTGAAAAGATATGCTCAAAAGGTCAACATATTGTTGGTGAGTTCGCAAGTTTAAATAGTAAACAAAAACTTGATGCTGTGTAAAAGTTTGGTAGGACATGAGTGCATACAGTTATAAGCAAGTAATATCACATGGGCATCACAACTAAATCTATGACGTACACAAAGAATTTGTCGGAACATATTCACCCCAGGCCCGTCCTGGCAGTAGTGATCGTACTCACAGGTAACCATTCGTCAAGGGTGGGGGTGTCAGCCCAATAAACTATCAACATCTGTCCGTCGGCCCCAACACCGGAGTTAAATAGCTGTGAATACAGAACCACAAAGACAACTCATGCATGTACTAGATAAATACTTACAGAACATAAACACAACAGTCCCAAAGATTGAATAAGTTCACAGCATGAAAAAGGGTTGAGCATACTTTTCCCCCTTGATGTTTGTAAATAATTGTAATAAAACGGGGCCGAAACTCACCTTGATATCACAACAGCTAAGAGATGATAGCACAAAGATTAGGGTTTCCAAACACCTGGATTCCATTTAAAATATACTAATATTAATTATTAATTATAAACACAAGAGGGTTCGGTTTCGTGTTCGACTCGGGTAGGGTGTCGGTTCTCGTCGTTTCTCCATTCACAAGCAACACAAGCATACATAAACTCGTACAAGCATAAAACCCAAATTATTTTTATCAATATCAGATCATGTATAAAGATACTCGTCATACAATTTAATTCTACGACTTTATATTATTAAAATTATATGCGTTCTTTGATACACAATCCATATTTTTTTGCATAAAGACCAATCATAACACACTTCAGATAATTTATACAACTATACTTTCATACACTCACACTTAGTATATTATAGACATCCATACATAATATATCACCCATACGTATTTTTATATTTATATATAGCACCCACATTATATATACACCGAAGAACATATATACACTACAAGAAATGGCAGCAATAGCGCGCCACCATTAGCGGCGACAGGAGCATTAGCGGCGACAGCAATAGCGGCGACGCTATTAGCGGCGACATGTCGCCGCTATTGCTCGTTGATCCGTTTCCAATTTTTCCAAGTAGATCTCTGACCGTTGATCGTGCAACAGATCTAACGGACAGGAATTGGTCATACTAACCAATAGCGGCGACACTATTAGCGGCGACTTGTCGCCGCTATTGGTTAAAAATATACCAGCGATCGTGGACTTCCCTCCACATTTCCATTCCCGCGATTGTGGTACTCTTTCCCTCCACACTCTCTGCTGCCGCCGCCGACAACCACCCTCCGGCCACCACCCTCCGGCCACCACCCTCCGCCACCACACGATCGAGACCCTTTCTCCTCCTCTTCCCACCGAGCCGCCGAGGACCACCCCCACCGAGCACCAACCTTCGGCCGGTCACCCCCCCGCCGAGCACCACCCCACCGAGCACCGCCCCCTTTCTCCCCCTCTTGCCGCCGACCCTTTCCCCCTCTGGTCACCGCCCCCTTTCTCCTCCTCTTGCCGTGGCACCCGATCCACCACCCGATCCACCACCACAAACAACCGAACACCGCCGACCACCACTGCATTCCGCTGCTGCAACCCTCCAGCCCCACCACCGCTGCTGCAACCCACCACCACCACCACTGATTTTAGGTATAAATTTTGATTTTGATGAATGTCTGATTTAGTTGTGGTAAAACATTATTTAGGTATGTATGATTTTTGATTTAGTTGTGTTATTGGGTGAATTATTTAGGTATAATTTGGGATTTAGTATGTATTTTTGATTTTAGTTGTGTTGAAACATTATTTGGGATCACCCTACAACCAATGATGGTTTGAGGAGATTATTGAATTACATTATGCAATGGGGTATTCAACTGTCCTATTCGTTGCAAATGGTTTGATACTCGAAGGGGCGTTTCATACGACAATAATATCATTAGTATCAACACAGAACGTGAATGGGACAAAGACGATCAACTCATATTTGCCTCTCAAGCTAAACAAGTGTTCTACATCCGAGAACCTTCTCGAAGAAATCAAAACAATAATCACCGGTGGGTCGTCGAGAATTAATCATCGAAAAATTTGGGATCGCCCTACAACCAATGATGGTGTCATGGAGAACATTCAAATGTTGACAATGACTTGACAGAAGATCTTGACGTTATTCACAACCACTCTTCATCTAATAACATACTTTTCATTGACTTTACACAATACTTTCATAACACCTACTCATGTCACCGAAGACGAGACTCCAAGTGAAGTTAATCCGCCAACTGTTACCGCTGAAGAGGTGTTTGAAGACGAGGATGATTATGATGAGGAAGATTCTGATTATGACACCAAAGAGTCTGACGAAGATACTGAAGTATATGAGGGTGACTCTGATTGAAACATTTGTTAGGATTTGTATATGTATTTATTTATTTAAACCTTTGTTTGTATTTCATGTTGTACTATAAAACTTTCTTCTTATTTTAACATTATGTTCTAAATCTTATATTTCAAGACATGATTTCATTGTGGATTGTTTTCGCATACCTTATGCTGATGTGATGGTCACGGAGGTGATGGCGCGGGGGTCCACCACTTCCTCATTTGACACTCATGGAAGTCACGCGTTAGACGGTATGGTTATTATAATTAATTTATATACTATGTTACAGGCACGCCTTCTCGTAAAACAAGAGGCAAGGCGAAAATAAGAAATTGCAGCAGGAGATAGTTAAAAAGGGAGGACGTTTATCTCTTCCATTAGATAGAGCTGCCACGTATACCCCCGTTGGCGAACTTAATGATATGTTTGTTTACGAGGTGGGGATATACATGGAAGCTAATTTACCTTTTAATGTTCGTTCGTATGAAAATCTTTCCGATGCTCAGAAGAATGCTTTGGAAGAGCATATGGCGGTAAAATTTTATAAGTTATATGTTTGTTATTTATTTTTACATAAATAACTTTTATTTTGTTGAACTTAAATGTAGCGACGCTTTGACTTTGATGAGATATTGCGAGATCGTGAGCGCGCACAGATAGAGGGTGGAATCCGTGCGGTGTTTCTCAAAGGATTTAGAGATCGAAAAAATGTGGCAAAAAAACATTTTGATCGGGTTGGAGGCTACGATAATGTAGAACAAGCAAGGGTCAATCCTCCAATAGGAATGAATCGTGATAATTGGAACAAAACCGTTGACTATTTTATGAGTGACGCATATAGGAATGTGTCAAGTTCAAACAAATCAAACCGTCAACAATAAGTATATACAAACCGTGGGGGGACTGCTTCATATAGTAGTTATTGTTATAAGAAGGTAATGATTTAAATTTATATATTTGTGTATTATATATTAGGTAATGATTTAAATTTATATATTTGTGTATTATATATAGTATTTTTTAATATATAATATACTTTTTAAAAACAGAATAAAAGCAGACTTGAGACGTTTCATAATGCTCATACTGGTAAAGATGGGACATTTGATAGCGAGGTAGCAGAGCAACAATATGTAAGTATTTCTTAAAAGTATAATTTTTAAATATATATTTATGTATGTATAAATATGTTGATATATTTTTGTTAATTAATACAAAACCAATTAAAGGAAACGTTTGATGAGCTAAGTCAAACCCAAATCAAGAAGTGGATCATCAACGTTGAATGAAGTCGATATCTTTGAGTCGGTGTTGGGACAACGGCGTGGACATATTCGGGGGATTGGGCGTAAACCATTATCATCTGCAGGGACTATTCTTTTTGTTCATGATCATGAACAAACTCCTCAGTCGTTTACACAGGTAAGTGCATCATAGTTGGATTGTTTAAGTTCATCATAGTTCACTTAGGTTTATTATGACTTTTTATCCCTAAATAGACTTTAATTATCTAAGTTTAGCTTAAACGGGTCAAAATGGGGAAAACAACATGATTTGAGTTAAAACGGGTCAAAATGAGTTAAACTTGGATGTGTTAAGTTCATCATAGTTCACTTAGGTTATTATGACTTTTAATCGCTAAAATAGACTTTAATTAGCTAGTTTAGCTTAAACGATAAAATGGGTGAAAGCGACATGATTTTGTGTTTAAATGGGTGAAAATGACTTAAAGTTGGATGTGTTTAGTTAATCATAGTTCCCTTAGTTTTATTATGACTTTTTATCCCTAAAATAGACTTTAATTATCTAAGTTTAGCTAAAACGGGTCAAAATGGGTGAAAACAACATGATTTGAGTTAAAACGGGTCAAATGAGTTAAACTTGGATGTGTTAAGTTCATCATAGTTCATTTTGGTTTTTTATGACTTTTTATTGCTAAAATAGACTTTAATTATCTAAGTTTAGCTTAAACGGGTCAAAATGGGTGAAAACAACATGATTTGAGTTAAAACGGGTCAAAAGGAGTTAAACTTGGATGGTTTGTTAGTTCTCATAGTTCATTTTGGTTTTTTATGACTTTTTATTGCTAAAATAGACTTTAATTATCTAAGTTTAGCTTAAACGGGTCAAAATGGGTGAAAACAACATTATTTGAGTTAAAACGGGTCAAAATGAGTTAAACTTGGATGTGTTAAGTTCATCATAGTTGTTTTAGGTTATTATGACTTGGATGTGTTAAGTTCATCATAAGTGTGTTTGTTTAACATGATTATTGACACTTCATATACTTAGCCAAGATATAAATGTATATTTTATTTTTGTAGGAGCAAATTTCAAGTCTATTTCAAAACGCACAATTTATGTCACAATGACGCAATTAATTGCTTCGCAAAAGGCTCCAAATCAAGTCGAAGAAGAGGATTCAGACGAGGGGAAGAATAGCATAGTTTATGATTGTATGACATTGCGTAATCTAGATTTTAAGCTTTTAAACATGACTTAATTATCTATGTATGATTGGATGATATTTTGTAGTTTATGTATAATTTTATGATATTGTGTAGTGTAATCTAGATTTGATAAACCTAGGTTTATTTTGGCTGGAAAACAGGATTTAAAAAAAAAACTAAAAAATTAAAAAAGACCATTAGCGGCGACATATACCATTAGCTGGCGACTATTATTAGCGGCGGTTTTGCGTTTTTTTAGCGCGGCACTTTTAGCGGCGACTTATTAGCGGCGATTTTTTGGTCAATAGCGACGAACTTTTAGTGGCGACTTGTTAGCGGCGACTAGTCGCCGCTAATATAATAGCGGCGACAACTGGGTTTTTAGCGCGACATATGTCGCCGCTAATGGGCTTCTTCCTTGTAGTGATACCTACACATACGATTGCGCGTAATCAACCTAGCTATATATAAACTACATTAGTTCACACTATATATAAACCCACATGCATACATCTTCATTCCCACATACATGCACAGATTGTAATAACAAGAACAACACATAACCATTACCTAAGTGCATATAATAATTAAATCAAACACCCTTACATGGGACCCACACACATGAATACAACTGCACATACATGCATATAACAAGTACACGGATCACAAGCGAAGAACCACATAAATTCATGTAATTTTATATAGATTGCATGCTGAATATAAGCCACATATGACTTCTATATGGTAATTTCACACAAAATATATAAATGCACATGCCTTTTTCCACCCACTTACAAGCACACATACTGTGATTAACCAACACACACAAACATGGATTATACAATTGGTCAACCCAAGAATATTGCAATCCCAACACCCATACACATGCATACATTCACGATAACCACATGTATATGCATGCATTACCACGCATGCATGTGTATCTCCAAAACCTACACCCACACCAACTTAACTTGAGTTTTCCTTGGTCGAACCCAACTGTCGTGACCTTACCCGCACCCTAGCAACCACCACAATCATAGAACAATAGATATACAAAGTCATACATCGACTACAGCACTTGATGATCAACATTCAATAGCATTCAATACAAGCAAACATTCGCACATTCTATATACATACATTAACGCACGCAACACACAAACACACGTATTCGATGCGGCAACACACACCCAAGGCAGAAACACGCACACCGCAGAAACACGCACCCTGCCCTCAACTAACCCCGTACATAACGACATGCAAGACCACACCATCGGGGTCGAAATTGCATCCAATAACACACCCGATCACTCACATACTTCGCAGGCAACGTGAAAGTGTACATGATGCACACCTTAACACACATACGACACACCCAATGGATGCGTATATACACATACTAAAACAAGGCATACATACACGCAAGCACGAAATCGATCATTAAACCGCACCCCATACGCCGAAACCGAATCGAAACGAATGCGAAAACATAAAGACAAGGAACGTACTGTTCGGAGTTGCTCCAGTCAATGCTAGAGGTTGCCGGAAGGGTCCCAATCACCGCTCGTATGCGCTGCGAAGGGGTGTCATCGTGATAAGGCTGATGAGGCTGTCGTCGCTGCTTTGGAACTCTAGGGTTGATTTTGCGTAAGTGTGGAACGGATGGGAAGTTGGGTTGGTTAATTTAAATGAGTATACTTTGCCTAGATGACACGAAGGTCCCTCTATTTAGTCCCTAATGGCATTTTGAGTTAATTTAGTTTGGTTAGTTTGGGGTTAAGTTTGATTAAAATATGTTAAATCCTAACAAACACTTAAGGTTATTTTATTATTAATAATTTTAATAATAGTAGAGAAATATTATTGGTTATAATACTAATAATATTTAATTTATTGATTATAATTTGCATAATATTTAACTTATTTGAGATTATTATAATATTAGGATTAACACGAACGAGTATACGAAGAGGTTCGATTAAAACAACAAATAGATTACGAAAAATAATAAATGCATGAGGAGAGTTAACGAACTTTTAAGTTAATTAACGGACTTGAAAGTGACGAATGTCATAATGGGTAGATAATATAAAATTTTATGTAAATATTAGTAAGTGTAAGGTTATTGTGTAACTAATTATAAGAGGTAATGTGTAAATAATGTTATAAATACTATTTACCCTTAAAATTAGTTGTATTTTATGCATTAAATATAGTAAGTGTTCTTAATTTTTTAATATCTTAAAATACCCCTCTCATATGTTTATATATCTATATATATAAATGAAAAGAGGTTTGGCCACATGATAAGATTTTAGCAAATACACTGCCACATGGTATCTTCACATTATACAATTGCCACGTGACATTTTATTAGCAATATGCTTCTAAAAGGAAATGCTTAAATATCATTTAATTTCTAATTAAACAACTTCCAAAATTAGATTTTAAAATTAATATTAGAAACGGAAATTTAAAAACCTTAAAATTCAAATTCAATATCCAATTCAATCTAATATTTTATCTAAAACTAACTAACTTAATTAGTTAAAATTTAAAATTAAAACTAACAATTTGAATAATCAAATGGAGCATAAGTAGTTCATAAATTTTGAATTCTAATGGTAACAATCAATTCGAGTATTTTGGGTTAAGTTTTAAAATTTTAAAATCTTCTATATTTTAATAATATCGTATAATATTTGTTTGCATTATATACATAATACCATTATTTATTATATATATACAACGAATATTTTCTGTTTACTGTTATTCCACTTTCAAATATCTTTTAAAAATATACGAAATAACTATCAAATTATCTTGCTCAACAGGACATTATCAGTATTAAAGTAACTTTATTAAGAGATCTTGACATATCACGCCATGATTCGTATATGAAGACAGTCAATGTATAATAATAAGGTAGAAACTTACTCTATTAGGTTTATTGTGCTTGAGGATGAGATATTATTCAACTAATAGAATTGTTATCTTATTCCTATAATATTTATTTTATAAAACATATTTGCTATATATCCTTAATTTTTTATATTTTTAATTATAGAACACTACAATACATGAGAATATTCTAAATAGATGATTTAATAAGTTTGAGAAGTTAGTCACTGAATATGGTTAAAGATTTATATACAATAAAATTTTTAGATATTTATAAACATTAATATTGTTTTACTATGTATTTGATTCTTTTATTTAATTTACTTGTATACATTTATTAATCGACATTCACATTCATAATATTACAAGCTTATTAAGAATAACTAATAATTTATGTTTCTATTTATTTTAAGAGTAAATTACATGGATGGTTCTTGTAGTTTTGGTCAAAAATTTTAAATTTGTTTCTTAAAGTTTTAAAATTTCAAACATCGTACTACATGTATTATTTATCTTTTATCAATGATCTTTATTTTGTTAGTTCAGTTACTAACGTTAAGTTTTTATTAAAATGACTATTTTACCTATAAAGATCATTATGTAATTTACTTTTTATTTAAATAAAAATATTTTTAAAATGTTATTTTAGAATGTTCAGGTTTTTAAATGTTTCTCTAAAAATTTTGATTTTTTAAATATCTCTCTTAAAATTTTTGATTTTTAAAGGTACTTTTTAAAAGTATTATCCTCTTTATTAAACCATTTGATTTTTTAAATGTAATTTTATAATTATCAATTTTCTAAATACTGTTTTTAAAACTATTTGTTTATTGAACGCTTAAAAAAATACTAAAAATATCGTTTGAAAATGAATTGTTTTTAAATTTAGGAATCATATTAAAAATATTAAACTTTAAGTATCAAATTAAAAATTTTAACATAACATAAGAATCGTATGTGTAATTTACTTTATTTTAAATTTAAGTTTTTCAACCCGTGTAACACACGGGTGGTTAGGCTAGTAGTATAGATATACAAAAACAAAGAAAGTATTCTTGTTGAACGACAAATAAAATAGTATTTACATATTAATTCAACTTAACCCAAATTATTTTAATATTGAGCTCAAGTTGGTCTGTGACCCTAAACAAGTCTGTTATCTAGATATTTAAATTAATATATAAAATATATTTATCTAATAATAATTATTGTATATAAAGTTATGATAAAAATAATAAAAATATATTTTATATAAAAAATTAACTTATAATGTAAACAGATAAATATAATAAGTTAATAGATAACAAACAAGTCGAGCTCGAACCTGAAAAACGACTCACGTCCGAGCTCAAGTTTTAGAAGTAGAGTTTGAAACAAGCGGAGCTAGAGTTTGAGATCTCGTAAGCTACATCTACTCGCGCTCGTATAAGCTCGTTTACAGCCTTAGATCTTAGTCATTATCAATCAAAGATGTCATGAGTCTTGAAAATGACAATATCCTGTTAGATTCAGCCTTAGAGGTTGCCTTCAACCTTGCGAAGTTTGTCCATCAGAACCTTATACAATATTGTGGTAATTACTTATTCCTTTCTTTCGTTGTTGTGGAATACATTGAATCCTACTATTTGGTTTCACATTTATGCTGCTATTATATTGTCAATTGACGCTTTTAAGTTAAAGATGTTGGTGACTCAAGAGGTTGAGTTTATGGTGGTATATTCGATGCACCACTTATACGACATAAATATATTTGTGCGACTCCCCCATAACCACACTACAAAAATAGATTATTTTAGTTTCGGCAGTTTAGTTTTGGGATCCTTCATTATTCTAACATCAAGTGGCAATAATATTATTCAGAAATAGAATCTGGATTTGACTTTTAAGTTTTGAATGAGTCAATTTCAACTTTGGAGCACTTTGATTCATTTTTTTAAATTACAAAAGAGTATTATCATACTTTGAGGTTATTAGGGAAAGACTAAAGAGCATGCGTTCGATCCTTAGTCTGAGAAGTGGTGTTGAATTCAAAATATGTTCTTAAGTACTAGGATACATACCAAATTCCATCTCAATTTTACTTTTGATCCTTTTGGAAAATCACATGCATTGTTATTTCATTATTCGAAGTGGACTCAAAAACTTAGAATTATAAATAGAATCGGGATCTGAATGGAATTTTGAATTCAATTTTCAAATTTAAATTTGTGATTTTCTAACCAAATCAACCTAATTATTCAAATCAAATAAATTTTATTTTGGTTATAAAAACAGATGTGTGTGTTTTCATGGTTTCTAATTCAAATTCAGTCTTAAGAAATTTAAATTCCAATAACTCAAATAATATTAGAACTAACCTGATGCATGCCCTAAATTAGGGTTAAATGTACACATAGTTGTTCAAAAATCAAGGAATTTTACAATGTACAAGTTATGATGTGTATATATATAAAAAAAAATAAGAATTGCTATTCAAAGAATATATCAACCTGAGCGCTTACCATGCTAATTTTGGTATTGTTGTTTATGGTGTGTGAAACAATTTTAATAATGTATGTATCATTTTATTCTTAAAAGTTAAACGCCTTTTTGATTATGTGTAGGGTTTATGACTATTTGACAATTAACACATCAAAGTTCAATTTTTAATTAGATAAAGTTGTATAATCTTCTTTTAATCCTTATTTTTCCTTGTCTTATTCAAACTTTTGTGAAAACAATAATTTTTCATAAGAATCCAAGTCAAACTAAAATGCTTCAAATCATCAATATTAATATATATCATGATATTAATCGAAAAGAAATGATAGTAGTTTTAATAAAGGTTTATTACAGGTACATCAATTACACTTTTATTCTCTTTATTTTTTCTGTACGTAGATACATATAAATACGTAGATAGAGATAAAAAGATGTATTCTAATATTAAATTGAGTATTCATATAACTCAAGCATTTATAATAATGACGCAATATCAACAACAACAATAATATATATACATATCATCAGTGTAAAAATATTTTTTTAGCAACAAACATGACAATACAACGTTTAGCAATAAAAAAAGAAAAGAAAAGAAAAGGATGTTACATATCAAGTAGGGGATTATGATCGCTAGAATGCCACATACAAAGTAAGGGTAACAAATGATTTTTTTTCCTTATATAGTTTGGAAAATTATAAGCATCATGAAAGATGTGTTTAAAATATCTAAATATTCACAGTTAAAAATTAAATTAAGTTGAAAACCATATATCAAAACTCTCACGTATAAAATCATAGAACAGTGCATAAACTCCTTACAAAGTTTCCATTCCCTTCCAGTATCTCTTATACTTTGGATTGTCCGTACTTGATATCAACGTGAGTAATGTACGTATAAGCCTCTTAGTATATCTTGTATATATGTCTGTGTATCAAATACCACTAACATGCTCAGCTAATGATCACCTAAATGTTAATGTTAACTTGAGGGGATGGATTATGATATTATGTTATGTGTCGCTTAGAGACTCATTGTTGTCTTGTGAGTCGCACTATGTAATTCGACGGGCTTATATCTCAATAGAAAACTTCCAAATATTCAATGAAATATAAAAAGAATACTAGAAAATTCTTTATATCCATGAGGTAAACAAAAATTTTGCTCATGATCAAAATGAGTATAATGCAACATGAAAATATGCAAGTAGTTCAGACATTATGGCAACATCTAAAATAGTGTAGGCTTTGTGATTTTTTTAACTCAAATGTCTCTAGAAACTATGTAAAAACTTTAAAATTGAACTATTTGATTGCAACTCACGGATACTCAACCCAATAATGTAGCGTTTGGTTGGAAGGAATAGAATGAAATGAAATTGTGAAACTAGTATAATTTCAAGTATAATTATGTTTGAGTGGGTATTGAAATGTAAAACCCAAGAAAATGTTTTACTTCAAATTCCCTTAGTTGTGGGATTTTAAAATCCTTCCACCTAGAGAGGGAATTTGAAATCCCACAACCAAGGGAATTTGAGGTGAAACGTTACCTTGACTTTTACATTTCATTACCCACTCAAACATAATTTTACTTGAAAATTATACTAGTTTCTCAATTCCATTACATTTCATTCCATTCCTTCCAACCAAACGCTACCTGAGCGACTAGGAATTTGTTAATGATTTTTTTCGTACCAAAATATGAACAAACTCAAACGTTACATTCAATCATCACAGCCCTAAGACGTCATTACATTTGACAATTTTAATCGTTATCATTGTCAACTGGTAGATACACCAGTAGAAAACCACATCAGTAATAAGTAATTAAGTTGCCACTATACCAACCTATAAGTTTCTATTAATCATCAGTAGAACTTTCGTTACAACTAATCATCAAAGTTGTTACTGATGCCAAATTGCTACTAACCTTCGCTTACTATCGAGATCGCTTTTGCGACTCAAACCATTATTGCTATAGAAGATCAGTTTTACTACTAATCTTAAGTTGATACGGATGTATTAGTTAGTAGCGCAAGATCAGAGTTGCTACTGATCATAGTTTCTACCAGCGACCGAAAACAACTTACTACTAATTTAAGATTCCTAACTTGTATCAATGTATAATTTAATTCCTCATTTGGTCAATAGCAAATCCAAGTATACCAAACCAACCTTGAAAAGCTTGATTTGTTGTCATAAAACATGCCGTAAACTTCCAACTGATTTAACATATGGGTTTATTGTGAAAAACTATAATTAAGATATTTATTGTATTGATTTTGGATCATTGGATACTTATTGTATCACATTTGAATAATTAGATACTTCATTATTTGGTTTGTGTATTCATCTTCGGCATGATATCTATGTTTGTACAGAATTTAAATAGATTGTTTACATGAAAATTTGAAAATAATATAAACAAGAAAACTTCTAGATAAAATTGGCAGTCAAAACTGTAGAAATAACTTATAAAATCCGTACCAGGAACCCTACAAAATCATAGCTAGTATGTAGCAAAAATCTAACAATTTTTTTTTGGAAATCCATAGCTAAAATATACAGAACCCGTAGCCAATTTCTGCAGTCAACCATAGCTAATCCATTGCAAAAACCTTTATGCTAAAAGTCGTAGCAAAAAGCTTAGAATATATTTTTTATAGCATTCATACTAGCTTTTTAATCCTTATTTTCATTAAAAACATTATTTTTTTCTTTCTTTTTTAATTAATACACACACTTTCAAAAATATAAAAAAATTATGTAAATGAGTTTGTACCGTGTTTACTCAAATATTGAAAACACAATACAACCCTTATAAATTTCTACTCACAATCACTCACAACTATCCCATAATATATGATACTCATTCACATAATAATGAGGAACCTACCGTAAATGCTCTAAGCAAAATTTATATCTAAAATAGCGAAGTCTTTTATTTTTTATGCAAAAATTGTTGCGTAAATAATTTTGGATGATAGTTGTTATTATGACCATATCTGCAGCAAATATGTAACAAAAGTGGTGTTTGCTACGGAATTTTAACCGTAATAAATACCTACTTTTAAAGTAACTAGGAGGTGCCCGAGCGATGCGGCGGGCGTAATGTGATATGGTGACATTTTTCATCCAATATGGGTTTATGAAGTTTTGTTATTATTGTATTATTTTTACAAAAATATATTAAGTATTTTGTAAGCTCTTACGTGAGTATAATTATTGTGGTTGATATACGTGATACGCAATACGCAGACCTAGCAAGTAGTATATATGCATTGAACTTATCAATTAGTTCAAGAAAATCATTTTTGCAATAAAGTAATACACGAATAAACAAATATAATTTTAAACATAAAAGTTGAAGCAAAATTATCCAGTACTCATTTTTATTCAGTGGTGAAGTGATCTCATCATGATGATATCATTTTAATCGAAAGGCTCAAACATTTGAATGATCTAAAGTATGTTGGGCAATCATCATTCCTTGCCAAGAGCAAGCCCATGAACATCCGGTATATCTTGTTGATTCACCGCTACATCTAATGGAGGATGGTTTTTTGGAATATCAGGTATTTGTTCTTGATTCTATGCCACATCTTATGAAGCTTGATTATTAGAAATATACTCCACTTTGACAGAGTCATCCTTCGCTACAACATGTTTGGTAACTGAAAAATAAGTAAATGTTTAGTTTCTTACATGTGAATATCATAGCTCATAATATTAAATAGCATAGGTAAGAAAATAAAATTAGAGTTTCAGAAGTTAAAATGACACCCGATATATCTTTCAAATTATTCTGTTTATATTAAATTCTATATTATGCAAAAGGAAATATAATAAGTTAGTATGTAGTAAATTGATCGTATTTTTTATTAGAAACATCACGTGTTTCCTTTGATTATAAGTTTTATCCATGAAAAAAACAAATATTACTAATGAAAAACAACATCACGAACATAAAACATAAGCCGTTTAATTTAATAACCCTAGTGTTAAGTTTTGGCACATGTACATTTCACATATTATGTAACACTTTCAGATATACAACATTTGAGATGTACACTCCGATTCGTTTGAATTTTTTGGAAGGGTATAGTAACACATTTGTATTTTCCCGTGATATCCCTATTGATAAAGTAACATAAAGTTAAACAAATTCCGGCAGATAAACACCAACATGCGGGATCATTTGACCTTGAGCTTTGTTAATTGTCATGGAAAAGCTAAGTCGAATACGGAACTGTTTTCTTAGTTTTTATTTTTAAAAAACTAACCTTTCTTAGTTTTTATTTTAAAATACTAATATAATGCAAGTACATTTTAGGGTACATAACAGGATTTACTCAACACAAAAAATCTATAACAACAGATTTTTATATTTAATATCTCAAAAAAATAATATCACCAAAATCTATACCACTTTAATAATTAATTTTGTTCAAAATTGAGGTACACAGAAGATTAAACAGACGACTTTGAAAATTAATTGCAGGTATACACAATAGATATACTAATCGTAGATGAGTTTTTAATATAATTGGTTGATATGTAAAATCTAAAAAATGTATTATTTCAGGCTACTTTTTTCATCGCTGTAATTAGTTGAGCTAATTTATTTTTCTTGAAGTAGAAAAAAATTGTTGCATAGTTGAATCCTAAATATGAATTTTTCTTTACGTTATTTATTTATTTATTTTAGGTGGTTGAGATGTTTGTGGAGGATATATGCATTTTTTATGTATATGGTTGAGATATTTGTGGAGGATATAATATGTAAATAAAGTTAATAGTTGTAATGTGTAGGGATATTATGGAAATTAACATAGGGGTTATTTTGTAAATAAGATTTTAAGTACCATTTTACCCTTATAAATGTTTGTATTCTATGCATTGAATGTTGTACATGTTCTTAATTTAGGGTATCTTAAAATACCCATCTCATATACTTTATATATAGTATAGATAAAATTACATTTTTTAAATCCCTACATTGTTATTTTTAAGCATTTATATATGTGGAGCTTTTTTTTCCAATGCAATTGGTAAGCAAACAAATCTTATTATTTCCAAATACTTACACTTTGAAAAGCAATTTATCTATTTATAAATAGAACTAGGATTTGAACCCACACGTTGCCGTGAGGTTCTCTTGTAACGCCATGGAAGCGATATTAACATGTATGGATAACGTCACGGTTGTACAAAGATAGGTTGTGTCTGCTCAGCTAAATATTAAAGGTAAAGGAAAGCACGATGTTTGTAAGATACTGAAAACCTAAAGCATATTTGGTGAAATTAAAATGTATAAAAGTAACAAAAAATCAAAGATTATTATAACCACTGTATGCAGAGTTATACATACCATTCCCGGTACTTGGTTGCCTGGTCACCCATGTTTGAAATTACAACACCCTGCAAAAATAAAAATAGATTAAAATTTGAAAGATAACTCTTAAATGACACACACGCAAACACACACACCTGCTTTCGAGCTCGCTGGACCTCCTGCTCTAGTTGAGCTAGCTTCAGTCGACTATTCTCCAATTGTTGCACATATGCCTACAATAAAGTGGAAATGAAAATATTAAGTTCAACTTAATTTATTCTTTTTTTTCTTAGTAATACTCAAACCAAGAGTGGGTTGGATAACGGGTCAAATGGGTCGGTTGCACGATCCACAGTCATTTCTCTTCTTTTAATTTCTGAGTTCTAAATATGTTAAATATGATAGAAGAAAAAAGAAAACTATAATTTTATTTTGAAAAAAAAATAATGTAGGAGGTTTTATGCATTTTGTAAACACTTTTAGGTGACTTTCTACCTGTAGCTATATGAGGTAGTTGTTTTTAACATTTACCCATTTCATGCGTTAGAGACAAAAGTATAACCTAAATCAACCCGTTAACCCATTATTGGGTGGAAATTACCACAATTAATAATTACTCGCTGTTTTATTCTCTTACCTTTTTCCTCAACCTACTCCTTCTAACCGCCTCACGGTTCTGAGCCAATCGTCTTAATGTCTAACATTTTAAAACAACAATTAGGAAAAAAGTTATAAAACTCAAATAAGAACATGTTTGTGTGGCTAACATTTAAATTACCTTTTGCTCAGGAAATTTATTTTTCTCTTTGTCATTAGAACCAGAAGCCATATAAGGATTGGATGTATCAATATCAAACTGCAAACAGGATAATGAAAAACATTTAAACAATCAAAATTAACATCTAACAGTTCTATATCTCACAAACAAAAACGAATACTCAAGATTTCAAAGTAGTATGGATACTCTTTGAATCTTGTCTTCAGGGTCCATCTCAGTGGAAGTATCAGAATTTGAAACTTGATTCGGTTGAGATACATTTTGTCCTTGTAACATCTAAATCATGAAAAATGTCAGCTAGTATAAGTCATAATAATAATAACAATAGTAGTAGTTATAGCATTACAAATAGCCAGATTATATATAATATAAACATTTGGTCAAAACATTACACATCAAAATCACCTTTTCATATGTACCAAATTCGAGACCAGGGTGCATGGTTAGATTGCTTAAAGATGTGGAGTTGTACACTGAAAAAAAAAACACAATAAAATCATGGTAGTGGAAGACTGCCAAATTAGGTTGGTTAGGTTACAGGTTCGGGTCAAAGTGGGTGATTAGAAACCGTATTATTATTACTATACCTCCTCCACAAAATCCAACGGGTTGTTCATTGGCTTCAAAATTAGAAACTCGGGAGGATTGACCCGTGTTCCAAATTGTTGCTAAGTAAGGATACCAACTAAAACCAATAGCATCAAGAAGAAAACCATAAAGGACCATTATGCATCTGTTAATCAATTACTAAATCGTAGAAAGGTTCCAGGCATGTTTTCATTAAAATGGAACAACATTAGATTCTTAAATATGTGGTAACCTTATCTGCAAGGTAGGAATGAAAATTTAAAGCAGGACCACTGGACCATGTACGTGGTTTAGCACTAATACACTAACTTCAACCCCAACAAATGACAGACATCTTTTTTTTATATCAGTTAGAAAGCCAACCATATTTGGCATTTTGACGAACAGGTTGTGTGCAGGACAAAATCAAGGCTTTTTAAAACAAATCCAACCACAAAATCAAAACCGAGGACTAACTGATGCAAAGGCATTACCAAAGAAGAACACAACCTGAAATCGGCTCCAAAAAACAAACGTCTCGGTACCTTGAATTCTTGGTCTCACTTACCTCTGCAATTGCTTTTGTTAGTGCATCTGTTGAAACAATGATATTGCCATAAATGTTGGTTGTTTGTGTTTTTTTTTTTGGTTTAGATACCTGTTGATTTGAACAGCGGTCTTTTGCTCCTGTGGCGCAAGAATCTGCATTTAGCGATTGCTTTGGTTTGTGTCAGTTAGTGCTGGAGATGATGGTATGTTGGTTGGTTCGTAAACTAAACTGACTCATTCAAGTAAATGAGTCAAAACTATCACTTCTATTCTTTATAAATATCAAAACATAGAGTAATTTTATGATCTTGCTTGTAACATTTACTTCAACAGGATTAGAAGTTCAGTTCGTTTTAGTCATAGATAAAGATAAGGTTAGCTCTTCAATAGGCACTGATTCGTGACAAAAATATCCTATAACAGTAGCACTAGCAACCCAATTTTGTGATGTGCAAGACTTGCCAAAACAATAGAATTACGCAGGTTTAAATTTTAAATAAACTACTTATCCCCAGCGACAATTATCAGTCCAGTACTGGTCTAATTTGTACACCAAATCCTCAACTAATATAAGTCAAAACCAATCAGAATTTGCAGCTCTTTTGCAGCCCTAATCTGGACATGTATGCGTCCAATAAGCGACTAATATTGGGACAAAACAGATCAGTTCCCAGCCCCTTTGGCATTCCAATTCAGAACCTGAAATTACACAAACCGGCTGCTACTATAGGGGTGGGTAAAATAGTTCAGTTTTACACCCCTTTTGTAATGAACACAACTATATAGTGGTTTTAATCAACTGACTGTCTGATCAATCATAATTGTTCAAGTGGCACTTTAAAAGTACACACTCAACCACTCAAATACTCAACGACTATACCACAAATTCCTAAAGAACTATGACACACTCGACTATCTTAAAAGCTTAGGGCAATAAGAACTCGTAGTTTTTCATGCTTTATTGGCTACTGAACCACCAATTTGAAGGGCATATTACACTTAAGAATTAGATGTCAGACTTACTTTTCTAAATGCAAAATAGATATGGACTTTCCTACAAAATCATCATCAAAGTTGTTTTCATTCATACGATACAAAATCCAATATACTACTTATAGCAAAATCTGATTTTTTGAAGTGAAAATTTGTTTTTTTTTCTCAACTTTTGTGTAAAAGTCAAAATACCCAAATGTAACTAATTACCTTCGTTCGAGATGCACAATATTCATCTTCCTTATCAGACCCACTAGAGGAACTCAATCCCTCATCAACAGCACATGGCATATACTCCTCATCATCTTCCACACCCACCTTCGTTTTCCCTTTTCTCTTCACTTTTTCTGAAATTGGAATCGAACCCATGAACGAAGATTTAGGGGTGAAGATTTAGGGGTTAGATTGAACAACGGGAGAGAAGCAGTGTGGGTCTTAGTGAAGAAGACGGAGACGGTGGCGGTGGCGGTGGCGGGGGCGGTGGCGGATGGCGGGTGGCGGTGGCGGTGGCGGTGGCGGTGGCGGTGGCATTCTCTCTGTCTTCTCTGCCTTATCTCCATGTTAGGGTTTTCCCCCTATAAATGTGAAGAAGATAGTCGGTGGCACTGTAGCCAGGGGTGAAGATTTAGGGGTTAGATTGAACAACGGGAGAGAAGCAGTATGGGTCTTACTGAAGAAGATGGTGACGGTGGCGGTGGCGGTGGCGGGGGTGGTGGCGGTGGCGGTGGCGGTGGCATTCTCTCTGTCTTCTCTGCCTTCTCTCCATGTTAGGGTTTTCCCCCTATAAATGTGAAGAAGATAGTCGGTGGCACTGTAGCGGTGGCGGTGGCGGTGGTGGGGGCGGTGGCGATGGCGGTGGCGTGGCATTCTCTCTGTCTTCTTTCTGCCTCTTCCATGTTAGGGTTTCCCCCTATAAATGTGAAGAAGATAGTCGGTGGCACTGTAGCCAGGGGTGAAGATTTAGGGGATAGTCGGTGGCACTGTAGCCAGGGGTGAAGATTTAGGGTTTAGATTGAACAACGGGAGAGAAGCAGTGTGGGTCTTACTGAAGAAGATGGTGACGGTGGCGGTGGCGGTGGCGGTGGCGGTGGCGGTGGGCGGTGGCGGTGGCGGTGGCGGTGGCGGTGGCAGTGGCATTCTCTCTGTCTTCTCTGCCTTCTCTCCATGTTAGGGTTTTCCCCTATAATGTGAAGAAGATAGTTGGTGGCACTGTAGCCACCGACATAAGTCTTTATTATATTAAAACAAATATACTTCTATTACTCCTAAAAAAAATTTCCCGCCTAAATTAATATATTATTTTAGTCAACTTTTTATTTTAAGAAACTCAATTAATAATATTAATTTATTTGTTTAAATTTAATTTTTTATTTATCAACTTAATTGTGTATCATATTAAGATTCAATTTAAAAACTAAAAAGAAAAAAATATTTATTGATATATTTATTTATTTTAGATTACTGTGATTTAACACAACTGGTTTTAATTTAAATGAGTCAATTATATATTATATATTCAAAAAAGTATTTGAGTATTTGTAATTTATAAATGTAACTTTTTTACTTTTTATCGTTATAGTAATACGTAACTTAATCATACAAAATATTTATACATTTTTGAATTATATTGTTTTTATTTTCAACCCGTGTATTACACAGGTTTACTAAAACTAGTTTTATTAATATATTTATGCAAAAATGTGGAGAAGACATTCATGAATCCATCAAAATTCATGATAGAAAATTATAATGTTGAAGATATTATTCTAAATTTAAAAGTCAAATCCACTTCCGTATTCGTAGCTTCAAAAGTTCTAAATGGCCGTTAACTTAGTTAGAAACGAAAGGTCTCGAAAAACCCAAAACGTGGCATATATGCAAAGAATACAATGAATATAGAAGTCAACAATAACCTTTGAAAATAATAAAATAAGGCATTAGTATAAGAAATCGAACCCATAAGAACAAACTATAAAATTATAATAAATTAAATGGAAATAAACAGTCAAATAACCTAAAACAATCAAAATGTATTAAAATGAAAAAATAACTAACAAATTATCACGTAAATTTTATTAAATGCTGGGGTTATTATTTCAACTGAAGAAAATAATCATTATGTGAGAATATTGTATATGCTTGTAATATATTTTTTCTTGCTACTAATGCGTGATTGACACTTGTTTTTGCTATCAAATTTGTCGGACATTTGGATTTATGTTAAATCTATAAAATTTATATGTGAAAATTCCTTTTTACATACTTAGTGAATAACATATCAGAATTATATTTAAACTACTTTAGTAACCCTGTATTATACGGGTTGAATAAATAAAATATTAAATAAAATAAAAATTATTAATTATATATAAAATGATATACTAAGACATGATATAATTGGAATTATATCTGATCAATAACTATTAGTAATGAGACAATAATATGAACTTTTTAATTTTTTTTTAAAATAGAGTAAATATTTTGTTTAATGTTTTAAAAAATTTTATTTTTAAAAATCTCCTTACTGTAACTTCCTATTTAATTATTTTTTCATAAAGATTTAAAAAACCCATTCTAAAATATTACATAAAAATAGTTGATTTTTTAAAAAAAAATTCTTTCTATAAAAAAATATATCTATATAAATAACATTGATAAAAAGATCTTTTTTAAATTTATTAGAAACTATTATAATGTAAAATTGAATAAATAATATATTAGTAATTAATGTAGTATTTAATAAGAGAGAGAAATAAAAAAATTATTAAGAATAATGTGACTGACATGTGACATTCCATTTAATCTTATTAAGGTAGAAAGATTTGATTTATGATTTAGGAATTATACCAACTATATAATCATCAAATTGTGAATTTCAACTCCTATGATTTATATTCTTAAAAGTAACATGTGTAATGATATGGTTCATGCCATCAGGAACTAGCTAGACAGCCTCCATCATTGGAGTGAGGAGGTTGATTGATTAATTATAAATTTATAATACACTTCTATGTCATTTAGAAAATAATAAGTTTAGATACCATTTAGTTGGAGGAACCATAGATTGTGTTTTTATATTTGGTAGTTATTGAATGGCAATTCTAAGTTATTATATATTCCCTCCTACAAAATTAATAATTAAATAAGACAAAAAATAATTTCGAAAACTGAGTATATATTTTTCTGTAAAATCCATGTAAAAGATGTATTGAAAGTTGAAACTAAACCAAATGAATCGCTTATATAATGGTGGAAGAAATGATGAAACATTACAACTTTTCATAAAAACCATGACATTAGCGGTTACAATTGTCAGCAAATGATAGTTACATTAACATAACTTCATTAATAGTAATAATATTAGTAGTAACTTTGTTACAAAAATGTTTGTCTTTCAACAACTACTTAGTTATTGCTAACCTCATTTGCTACTGATGAAGGTATTAATTCCTATAGATCATCTGTTTTCTAAGGATTATCAGTTGGTACTGATGTTTTTGTCGTCGATGATCTCAGTTACCAATAATGCATAAGTTACTACCGAATATCAAATTGTTGTTTGATTAATTTCTACCGAGGGTTAAAAGCAACATACTATATGTTGACTTGTTAGTTCTTTCTAATCATCAAATTCATGCAACTTTTATTCCCTCAAACAAATCCATCAGCGGCGTTGCCTCTTGGGCACAACAGCAGGGCTCTAACCTGAAGCCCCGTGGTTTATAGCCCAATTAACTAGATTTATCTGTTTTAATAATCAGAACATTATTGAATAAGCGTGTCAACCACCCAACCACCTATATCCATCTAGTGCCGTATGAAATAGAATTTTATTAGGTTACGGGTATGTTGTTTGGACAAGTTAATGTTCCACTTATGTTCGAAGTCCAAATAAATGTGGTAGTTGAGATGTAGCTATAGTCATTAGGTCAGCAAAATTGTGACACGACAAGAAAACATTGTATCCAATAATCAACAACCTTTGAAAAAAGATTATTTATTTATGATATAAATGAAATGAAATAAAAAAACAACATTATCAAAGTTAGAATAAGTATATACAACCTCCCTCATCAACCATGTCTCATATATATATATATACACATATAAACGACTCCAGAAATTACCAAACATAACCTGAAACAAGTCTTCCACTAGATTCTCTCTCTCTCTCTCTCTCTCTCTCTCTCTCTCTCTTCTCACACACACACACACACACAGAATCATGGTTTTTCTTGCAGTACAACCTAAGATTCCTGTGATTAACATGGTAGACATGATCAAGCAAAACACAGTTTTGGGGTTGCTGCATGCAGTGATAAAGTGAGGCATGCACTTGAAGAATATGGTTGCTTTTTGGTTGTTTGTGATGGGATAACTGAACAAGTCAATATTAAGGAAACATATGATTCCTTAAAAACATTATTTGATCTTCCAATGGAAACAAAAGTTAAAACACTTCAGATAAGGCTTACCATGGTTATGTAGGCCAAATCCCTTTTCTTCCACTCTTAGAAAGCCTAGGGATTGAGAATGCAACAAGTGTTCATGGAGTTAAAAGCTTCATAAATATCATGTGGCCCTCTGGAATGACACTTTTTGGTAATTATTATTAACTCATTTATTCAATATATGTAGTTTTATATCTCATTTGAGAGTAACTCTCAGTCGATCTCTTAAGATAGAGGTAAGGTTTGCTGTCATCTCGTCATTCCTGATTTAGTACTCAACGAGTAGGATATTGTAGGGTACGTTAGTTAGTACACATCAAATTATGTCTTAGAAGAACCATTTGCATGCATATATATTAGTTCTCCATTTTGATGGGATACTAGCTAATTATCCTTGTTTGGTTATCATATATAACAGTAAACTTATTCAGTCCTATGCAAAATTGGTTTCTGATATTGAGGAAACAGTGAGGAAGATGGTGTTTGAAAGCTATGGAGTGCAGAAGTACCATGAATCTTTAATGAATCTGTGACATATCTTCTTAGAGTAATGAAGTACCCGACCGCCAACCGCGAAGGAGACTAAAATAGGCTCCATTTCTCCACTGACAAATCCTTTATATCCATACTCACCCAAAATCAAGTGAAAGGATTAGAGGTTAAACTAAGGACCACAAGTGGATTCCTGTTGAATACACTCCTGTTTCTTTTTTGGTCATGGCAGGTGATGCATTCAAGGTATTAATACCAACCCACCTATATGATCAAAGATTTTACGCGATAAAACGTATTTATACAAGCTTTATTATGATTAATAGGCATGGAGTAACGATCGGGTTCACTCGTGTAACACCCCGGCCCGACAAGGGCTGAGTGTCACTAATACGGATATCAAATCAAAACGCATTCCCATTATTAAAACGATACAAGTTCAAATTCCAAAACCTAATAAGATGTTCATACATTAATTAAAGTAACAGATAATCTTGGTCTTCAATTCACTCTTCACTGGGTTCCCGGATTACCCTGCTGACCTGACGTGCATGAAAACAAAAGCACGCCTGAGCATAACGCTCAGTGAACGGAATAGCGGATAACAAAATAAACAGACATGTTGATAAACAAAGAATCGACAGATATCAAAAATAAACAGACCTGTGATAATCAAAGAATCGGCAGATATCAAAAAATAAACAGACATGGTAATAATCAAGGAACCGACAGATATCAAAAATAACGGACATGGTAATAATCAAGGAACCGACAGATATCAAAATAAACAGACATGTGATAATCAAGGAATTAGCAGATATCAAAAATAAACATACGTCATAAGACATATGTCAGATAGAACATACCCCGAGCTAATAATCATATCATTAATAACTGAACAGGGGGAACACAGGTAGCGAGCCCGTGAACCAATGTGAAATGGAGTATGGGCAGACATACAAACCATTCACCAGAGTCCTGAATGGAATGGTGTTTAACCATCCATCAGGAAATAACAGACTAGCCTAGGATCGATCCATACGCCTCTGAGGAAATAATAATATAACCAGACATAATTTCAGAGTCCTCTTTAGAGACGCCGTGATCTCAGCTCACCGCCACGGTTGGTGCCCACGTTATCGATGCCGCAATAACGCGTCTTGGTCACCCCCAAGATAGGGAGAGCTCGGGTAACAAATTCAGAAATATATAGTAGTCAAGCTACTTTATAACAGAATCAAAAGCAATTATCAGGAATCAAAACTAGAAATGAACGGAAATCAAATACGAGACAGAAATCAGGAATTTGTGCTGCAAAGTAACGAAAAATATTATTTATACTAAGATACAGAAAATCAGGAATCCGTACCTTATACACGAATGACAATAATCAGAAACAAGGTCTAGGCTCGGTTAACGCCGCGAGAACCTACGATAACGTAACGCAAATTATAGTTTGGATTTTCCTATTTTAAATTGGAAAAATTCCAGTTCTGCCCTTGTCTTTTCGCACTCGTTAAAAATACTAAACGACGTTTAAAATTCTGAAAATCTCCAGTTTACTAGATTAGTGATTTCTAAACAACTTTTATTTAGAAAAGTTTCTGATTTGAATTACCGAAATATGAGAAAAACGTGGATCTTACAGCTGCGCAGAACTGCTAGCTGTTACGAAAACGACTATTTGGAGGTCTAAACGAATGAGTTTTTCTATGTTTTATATATCAAACAGATTCGTTTTCGACGAACTTCGTCATGGACATAAGATTTAACTGATTTGGATCTGTTATGATCAAGTTATGGCCTTCGTAAGTTGGCTGTAAAATACGTATAATCAAGGTATTTTGGTAAACCGTAAAATTATTTCTAGTTAAAATACGTCCGTACGGGTCTGGAAATATTTTTTATAAATAAGTATAAATCATGATTGACTTCTGAAAAATTTGCTAATCATATTATTAATCCGTTTTGTCATTTATAAATCACATTCCAAAATATTTATAAAACTAGTTAAACGTATAACTGTTTAAAATGCTCGTTAAGGTCTAAATCTTAATTTGGTCAAAATACTTATATTTCCAATAGCTAAAACAATATCAAAATGGATTCCTATCAAGTTTACTAAGTTAAGCAAGGAAACTATGTTTCAAACGTAAACCGAATTTAAACGGATACTTATGCGAACGGGCATCCTATGATCGAAGGCAATGAACTAGAGTTACTAATTAGGATATCTAAGTTTCAAGGAAAAACGTAACGACTAACAACATCTTAATGATTCCCACTAATTAACGTTTATTTTTATAAAAATAAACTAATTATCACATTTGTTAATATTTATATATACGAATTGTTAAGATGTTTAAATAAATAAATTTTCAGAAAATAGTTAACTAACTTTTAAAATAAACAAGTTATAAAACTGATTTTTACAATTTTTAGAAATTTTATTTAATTTTTTTAAAGCCCAAAAAGGCTAAAAAAAATTGGTTGTAGTCAACAGGGTTCGAACCCAGGACCTTATGTTGAGTAGTGTGATGCGTGAACCAGTGAACCAGGGCCGCAGCCTTGGTTATTGCTGGGTTCCTTTCCTTTTAAACACACATTAAAGAGGAATCCCCAAATTGCAAGAACCCTAACTCGAATTCAATCCTAATTGACCTGAATTCGACTATGTAACTGTATTGGATCTTAGGGCTTTTGTTCCTAGATTCAAATCGAGCATGTATATGGGTTTAATTACCTGACTTGGAGTTCGATTGATGATAAACCCACGAAGAACAGGTCGCGCTTGAGGAGGACTCGATTCGATGCCCAAACACGATGATAATCAAATTCGTTCTACAGGAAGTTCCGAATAGTTCAAATGATGAAAAGCCCTCTATCAAATTCGATCAAATTGGCCGGAGGATGGTGTTCGAGTATATTGCAGGTTCGAGACGAAAGTGGCGATCGAAGGTGGTGTTTCTTTGAGTTTCAGATTAAATTGAGTGTACCAACATGTTAGAAATGATTAAGCATTTGATAGTGCGTGTTTACTTTAGGTTATTTACTCGTTTAGTGCGATTTGCACATGGTGGTCGGCCGAAAAGAAAAAGGGAAAGAATTCGGTTTAAATCGCACTCCAATCGAATCAAATTTTTGTGGGGTATTGTTCGAATCGCGTTCACGTGCGTAATGGGATCGATTAGTAGCAAAATGGTCAAGTTTTTGAGGCGGTATGGGGTCGCCGGTGCCGCGGCCGGACTTGGCCGGAAAACGCCGCCGGAAAAGCGGGATAGGGAGAGAGAGACAGATTGATTTTTTTTAAATTTTACATAACTAGTCCCTGTGGTTTGGTGTTTGTTTCAGTTTGTTCCCAAAGTTATTATTATATATATATATATATATATTTATATGGGTATTATAATTCTACCCCCTTAAAATAATTTCGTCCACGAAATTGCTAGGTATAGATCGTAACAAGATATGACTAACGAACACAGAGTAGTAGGATCAACAGTGAACGAAATCCCTCATAACTATTCAATAGCTGAAACAGAATCGTTCGGCAGATAAAATTGTACAAGAGATGATAACGTGACGTTCAAGAAACAGGTAATTGATAACTTCACAACTGATAACAGAAACATATAGAAGATATAACTAAGATGTAAATAGATACGGATATTGAGAACGGATTTCATCCTCTATCTCCCATGTAGCTTCACGTTCGGAATGGTTTTTTTCCATAATACTTTTACACAAAGGAATAGTTTTCCTACGCATAATGCGTTCCTGCCGGTCAAGGATAGCTTCTGGTTCTTCCTCGAATGATAAGTCTTCACGAATCAAATGTAGTGGATAGTTAACCACATGAATAGGATGATAATTGTATCCCCTTAAAAGAGATACATGAAAACGTTATGCACATGTGACAGTTGGGTGGTAAAGCAAAACGATACGAAACCTCACCAACTCTTTCCAGGATTTCAAAGGGTCCGATAAACCGTGGACTAAGTTTCCCTTTTAGACTAAAACGTCGTACGCCTTTGCAAGGCGAAACCTTCAGGAATACTTTGTCACCAACCTTAAATTCCAAAAGTCGACGGTGTCGGTCTGCATAACTTTTCTGTCTACTTTGAGCTTCCTTTAACTTTTCTCTAGCAATAGCACTTTCTCATTCGTGATCTGAACTAACTCGGTCCTTCGATGACTCTTTCCCGACTTCTTCCCAACAAACAGGTGCTCTACATTTACGACCATACAATAATTCGAAAGGTGCCATGCCAATGCTAGCTTGCAACTATTGTTGTAAGCAAACTCGACCAACACAAGTACTCATCCCAGTTCCCAGTCCACTCTAAAGCACAAGCTCGAAGCATGTCCTCAAGTGTTTTGAATAGTACGCTCCGACTGACCGTCAGTCTGAGGATGAAACGCCGTACTAAACCTCAACTTGGTACCCCATGCAGCTTGCAAACCCTTCCAAAAACGAGAAGTGAACCTCGGGTCTCGATCAGACACGATAGACACCGGAGTGCCATGAAGTCTAACAATCTCTTGTGTGAACACTTCAGAAAGTTTGCTAACCAAAATCCTTGCTGAATTGGGAGAAAATGAGCCGACTTTGACAACTGTCAACTACAACCCATTGCATCATTCTTCTTAAATGTCCTTGGCAACCCTGTCACAAAATCCATCCATGGAAATATCATCCCATTCCATACAGGAATAGGTAGTGGCTGAAGCAACCCACTAGCTCTCGATGCTCAATCTTGACCTGCTGACAAGTAAGGCAACGGCTACATACTTAGCCACGTCTTCTTTCATACCATTCCACCAGAAATTCTGACGAAGATCACGATACATCTTAGTAGATCCTGGATGGATAGAGAACGAGAACTATGTGCCTCAGCTAATAACGATTCTCGAAGAGAAGAATCATTAGGCACACATAACGTTTACCACACCAGATTACTCCATGCTCATCTACTCTGAATTCTGATTGCTTACCAATCTCCACATTCTGTAAGATTGCCCAGAGTTCACCATCGTCTTTCTGTGCGTTCTTAATCCGGAATATTAGTCTGATTCTATCTGAAGACTAGCGAGATATCCGTCACTCTTGCCAATATATAGCCAATACCTAATTTATCAAGATCGGTAATGTTCTGAGGCTTTAGCTGTAGGGAGGCTACTGTTCCTGAGCTCTTCCTGCTAAGAGCATCAATACCACATGGCCTTTCCCGGATGATATTGAATATTAGCATCATAATCTTTCAACAATTCTAACCATCTTCTCTGCCTCATGTTTAGTTCTTTTTGTGTGAAGATGTATTTCAAGCTCTTTGGATCAGTAAAAATATCACAAGTCTCTCCGTAAAGATAGTGACGCCATATTTTCAGTGCGAAAATAACAGCAGCGAGTTCAAGATCATGCGTAGGAATTAACCTCATAAGGTTTCAACTGCCGCGAAGCATAAGCAATGACCTTACCATGCTGCATTAGCAACATCCGAGTCCCTTTTTAGAGGCATCGCTGTAAATCTGATATCCACCTGTGCCCGATGGAAGTGTAAGAATCGGTGCAGACACCAATCTCTTCTTAAGCTCTTCGAGCTTTTCTCCCGCTCATCATTCCAAGAGTACTTAACCCCTTTCCTTAGAAGTTGCGTAAGGGGTAAAGCAATAACAGAGAACCCTTCGCCAAATCTACGATAGTAACCAGCAAGACCAAGAAAACCCGGACTTCTGTGGCTGAAG
>CM044001.1:122372656-122400156 GCA_024085815.1 Flaveria linearis
CCGAAATAACATATTTTATCATATACGTGATTCCCATGGAGTTTCAACGAGTCAACCCGACTCTTGGCAATATACCAAAATTTTTCTATTTATTTGGTATTTAATTCCTAATTTAACCCATTTATGGTTCGTTTGTTCTTTAGAGCTTCCGACCGTCCCGACAACCATAGAATCGGTCTATTATAACTATACATATGTTTGGTGAGTTCTTAGACCCAACCCATCCCATTTGCCTATCATAACGCAAATTTTTCCTTTTCATACCGAATTTGCCCCTTATAGGGTCAAATCCCATTTTAATGAGCGGTTTGGCCATTCTTTCGCGAACGACCGCTTTCCTTGGCGTTACCCAACGTCCACACACGTTGCAAATCGTAGGGATAGCCCTTTACCCTAGTGTTCACACACGATGTGAATCACTTTAATCCGGGTTTGTCCTTTCTTCCCATTTCCATGGGACGGTCACACACGTGTCATCGTTCTGTTCCACAACCATGTGGTATAACACTAAAGTGTTATTTTCCTTTATGTTTCACGCACGTCGTGAATCATTTGACATAGAAGCTCACATACGGGTGCAAGTCAACTATTTATCCTTTTTTAACGTGGTTTTCATTTGTTTGAGCTATGAGCACATGGTCACACACATTGTGACTCATGCCTTTACTTTGTTATGCTCAATTTAAAGAATGTCTTACCTTGAGTCCGGAAGGTTTAAGTGGTCAATCAAACGTTTCCTTGCCGTTCCCTTGGATCCGCTGCCACACCACTTCCTATTACCATTTTAGGACCCATTTAACCACATAACATTCATTTAATCACATATATGGTCTATTTGACCATTTATCACATTTAACCTACAATCTAGGCTTTCACATTGCACATTTCTTGCAATTAAGTAGTTCATTCATGTTTTTCATCTAATTTGGGCATTTCATCAAACACCTTATGTGCATAACTAACATATTGGTTATCTACTAGCTTTTAAACATCATCAAGCTAATTTTCCACCTAATCACATATCACACATGTGATTCATCAATTTCAACTAAATGTTATGCACATAATCACATTCTACAAGAATGAACATGGATTCTACAACTAGCAACTAGTTTACATGAAGAATCCTTAGTTTAACCTCTAGTAACTAAACCCATTTCCATGGTTCATGTAAATCTTCAATTAAGGAGCAATTACACATCTAGTTACCATAAACACACCTACACATGATCATCTAGCACTATAACACTAGGGTTTCATTTTAAACCACCAATTTCTACACCCACCATGTGGGTAACGATTTTTCCACCCTCAAGAACATCAAATACACCTACTTGTAGCTCTTGATAAGATGAAGAATGATTTCTAGGGTTCAATTTCGGATCTTGCACTTGAATCACCAACAATTTGAGCAATGAGATGACCAATTCTTCTTCTCCTCTTCTCTTGTGTATAAACGTGAATGAGAGACAATGCTCCCACCAATGTATGGCAAGCAACATACCATGTTTAAGTTTCATCAATTGGCAAGATCCACCCCTCTAGTATCATTTTCATTTTTTCAACACTATTAACTAACTAGCAAATTTTCTAGTTAAGTCTTAAATATTTAACCTTTAACATATTTTACAATATTAGGTTTTAACACATGATACATTAATGTATTTTAATTACATAATACGAAATTCGGGTCGTTACAAGTCTCCCCTCTAAAGAGGTTTCGTCCCGAAACTTTACATACTAATCAAATAGATGAGGATAAACTTCCTCATTTCATCTTCCGATTCCCAAGTGGATCGGATCCCTTACGATTCTTCCATTGCACCTTCACCTGATTGAGTCTTGTTTCTCAGTTGCTTGACCTTTCTATCCAGATAGCCACCGCTTCTCGATATAGTTCAATTGTCATCAACTTCCAATCCTCGTACGGGACATAGCCGACTCGTCAGCCAAACACTTCCTCAAGTAAGATACATGGAACGTGTTGTGAATTCCTTGAAGCTCTTCCGGCAATTCCAGCCGATAACAACTTTACTACACGTGCGATGATTTTAAATGGCCGCGATAAACCTCGGACTCAACTTTCCCCGCTTCCGGAATCGTATAATACCCTTCCCAGGGAAACCTTTAACAAAACCAAACGCCCACCTCAAACTCGATGGGTCGTCTACGCTTATCCGCGTAAGCTTTCTGACGGTCTTGCGCCGCCTTCATGCGAGCACGGATTTGCTTAATCTTTCATCCGTATTCATTATCGTATCGTGGCCCCGAGTTCCGCGGACCAATTTCTCCCCAACAAATGGGAGTTCGGCATTTTTTCCATATAAAGCTTCATACGGAGGCATCTCGATGGTGGAGTGGTAGCTATTATTGTAAGAAAATTCCGCCAAAGGCAAATACTCATCCCAACTACCCCCAAGTCAAGAACACACGCTCGTAGCATATCTTCTAATGTTTGAATGGTTCTTTCACTTTGTCCGTCGGTTTGGGGATGGTATGACGTGCTTAGCAATAGCTTTTGTCCCCATCTCGCTTGAAATTTCCTCCAAAACTTGGAAG
Organism: Flaveria linearis; assembly: GCA_024085815.1. NCBI lineage: Eukaryota > Viridiplantae > Streptophyta > Magnoliopsida > Asterales > Asteraceae > Flaveria > Flaveria linearis. The sequence continues at coordinate 122,375,216 of CM044001.1, forward strand.
TAAACCGTGTGTCTCTATCGGACACAATCGACACGGGCACCCCGTGTCGTGACACTATTTCGTTCACGTAAACCTCCGCATTTTCTCCGAATTGTAAGTCTCACGAATAGGAAGGAAATGAGCGCTCTTGGTCAATCGATCGACAACAACCCATATCGCATCGTACCCTTTCTTCGTTCTTGAAGTTTAGTAATCAAATCCATTGTTAACTTTTCCCATTCCATTCGGAATATCCAACGGTTGCAATCACCATGAGGTTTTTGATGTTCCGCCTTCACTTGCAAACAAGTTAAGCATCTTTCCACGTATTTGACAATATCGCGTTTCATGCCCGGCCACCAATAGTTAACCCGAAGGTCTCTATACATCTTAGTCGCTCCCGGGTGAATTGAATACTTGGATTTGGGGCTTCATCCAATAGATCATTCTTCAAGGTACAAGTAGGTGGTATCCAAACCCGACCCATCTTGTTTCAATCCCTGACTATCATCTCCAAGTTTTGAGTTTGACCTTTGATTCGATTTTTCTTCAAATTTCTTCCTTTAGCGCTTCAGTTTGTGCTTCCTTGATTCGTTCAACCACTTCGGATATAACGGTTATCTTCATTGCGGTTATTTTGATAGGAGTATGATCCTCCTTTCGACTCAAGGCGTCAGCCACGACATTGGCCTTTCCGGATGATATAGGATTTCACAATCATAATCCTTTAGCAATTCCACCCACCGCCTTTGTCTCATGTTTAACTCCTTTTGCGTAAAGAAGTACTTTAAACTCTTATGGTCCGTGTAAATCGTACACTTTACACCATATAGATAATGCCTCCAAATCTTTAACGCGAAACACCACCGCGGCTAGTTCAAGATCATGGGTTGGTAGTTCCTTTCATGCACTTTCAGTTGTCTCGAGCATAAGCAATCACCTTGCCCCTTTGCATAGAAACACAACCCAAACCGGAGTAGGAGCCGAGCACCGAGTAACACAAAATCGTCGGTTCCCTCGGGTAAAGACAAAACCGAGCTTGAGTCAAGTTCGACTTTAACTCTTGAAAGGCTTTCTCTTGCTCTTCACCCCATAGGAACTTCACCTCTTTCTTGGTAAGCTTGTTAAAGGAGAAGCAATCTTAGCAAAGTCTTGAATAAATCTCCGATAATATCCGGCTAACCCAAGAAAGCTTCTAATCTCTGGTGGAGTCTTGGGTGGACCCATTTGGTCACCGCGTGAATCTTTGTGGGGTCTACGTGTATACCTCCGAGTTTACCACATGACCCAAGAATTGTACCTCTCGCAACCAAAAGGCACACTTGGAGAATTTTGCGAACAATTTCTCCCGACGAAGCGTTTCGAGAACTTCACGCAAGTGACAAGCATCACCTTCATTTTAGAATAAATAAGGATATCATCTATGAATACAATGACAGATCGGTCTAACATGGGTCGCACACCCATTCATCAAATCATGATGCCGCCGGGGGTTTGTCACCCGAAAGACATCACAAGGAACTCATAATGCCCGTATCTAGTACGAAATGCCGTCTTGGGGATGTCTTCTTCCCTTACCTTCAACTGATGATAAACCCGACCGTAAGTCGATTTTCGAAAACCACGATGCCCTTGCAACTGATCGAATAGGTCATCAATCCTAGGCAATGGGGTAACGGTTCTTAACCGTCACCTGGTTCAACTCTCTATAGTCGATACACATCCGAAGACTTCCATCCTTCTTTTTCACGAAAAGAACCGGTGCTCCCCATGGCGAAGTACTCGGACGTATGAACCCCTTGTCTAAAAGATCTTGCAATTGTGTAATTAAATCTTGGAGCTCCGATGGCGCCAAACGATAGGGAGCTTTGCAATGGGTTTAGCTCCCGGGGTTTAGGTCGATTCGAAACTCGACCTCCCGTTCCGGTGGGACTCCCGGCAAATCCTCCGGAAAGACATCTGAAAATCCCGAACAACCGGAATATCTTCCAACACTTGAACTTTCGTTTCCGTGTCTATTACATAGGCTAAGAACGATTGTCCTCCATGGCTCATGTATTTCATTGCTTTGACCAAAGAACATAAAGCTACGCCACCGCGTTTTGCACCTTGGATTATTACCTCATAACCACTCGGAGATATCAATTGGATGCACTTGCGATTGCAAACTATATTGGCGTGGTACATGGAAAGCCAATCCATACCGATTACTACATCAAACTCCCCGAGTGTCATGGGTATTAAGTCGACCGAATAATCCTCACCTTCGATGGTAAGTATGCAATTTCGATAAACTTGAACACTAAGAACGTTTTTGAATCCGCTACCTCAATCTCTAAAGGACTAGGTAAGTTGTCTAACACCATGGAAAAATGACTCGCAAATTTAACCGAAACAAACGATCTATTAGCACCCGAGTCAAATAGCACATAAGCAGGTAGTGAGTTGACGAAAAGGTACCCGTCACAACGTCGGCTATAGATTTGGCTTCTTCAGCCGTAATCAAGAAAGTTCTCGCCTTAGCTTTTCCTCCATCACCCTTTTTCCCCGAACCTTGAGCAAACCGAGGATTGACTTGTACCATCCTTCTTTAGTTCCGGACATTCGCTCTTTTTGTGGCCCGGTTTGTAACAGTTGTAGCACACACTTAGCGGGCTTGTGCATTGAGATGTCGAATGACTCGACTTTCCACACTTGAAGCAATTTTTAGATTCGTATCTACAAACTCCCCCATGCTTCTTTTTACAAATCTTGCAATGTTTGGAGTCTTGTCGTTCCCAGACTTGTTTGATGAAGATGAAACTTGGCTTTCTTAGACGAACCCGTCTCCGTTTCAGCCGCACGCTTCTCCCCACGATCAACTTGCCTTTCAATTCCGCTTCTCGATCCCTAGCACAATCGATAAGCTCTGCTAGAGTTTCACATTTGGACGGTGTAAGAAACTCTCGATACTTGGCACTCAACATGCCATAGTAGTGATTAATCCACATCCTTTCATCCTGGAGCAACTGTGGGCAAAACTTGGCTTTGTCGTAGAAGATGGCCGTGATGGTATCAATACTTTCATCTTTTGTCGTAACTGTAGGAATTCTTCTGCTATTCTGTTGATAGCGGCTTGTGGGCAAAACCGCTTTGTGAACAACTTCTTAAATTCTTCCCAAGTCCTACTTTTGATACCTTCCCGCCCTTCTCATCCCGTTGCAATTCCCACCAGTCTTTAGCTCGTTCCCGGAGTTGGCTTGCAGCAAACCTCACTTCATCAGATTCTTCGCAGTGTGAGGTTTCAAAGCACTTTCCATATCTTTGATCCACCTTTGACTAAGTAGTGGATCGACCTCACCCTTGAACGTTGTAGGGTTGCATGCCAACCTCCTTATAGGTCACTTTCTTTGTTGGCCTTTCGTTTTCTTTGTCAGCCTTCAGAGCCACAAACTCTTGTTGAATGAGATCCCGTAGATCTTTGCGTACATCCTCGATGTACCCGGCAATAAAGCCTCAAAAGCCTTGCCAACTTCCTCCTTGACCATTTTCCGTGTTGCATCATCGGGATGGGTCTCGTGATCTCTATATTGATCACGTGATCGTTACCAGCCATGACTTAGACTGTGACAATAAACTTTACGTTAGTACCATGTACGTAATCTATAGCATATACACCGATGCTTATGATTCTACTATCACTAGGGCCTAACCCTATTCACACAATACCATTTCCATCCTTAAGTTTAAAACAACATCCCTAAGAATCCATTCGCGTGCCTTTGATTGTTGTTAGACTGGCCAGGCTAGCAACAAGCTCACCACACGGATGCCTTCTTAGTTCCTTTATTCCAAACTTAAGTCAAGAAGCTAGGTTCAATCAATTCATATGGTACATATCATACATATATCATACATGTGTCAAGCTTGTTACGTCTATAAACGGCACACTACCTGTACCTTTAGGCTCGGTGATCGACTTCTTGGATCGAACGTTTGCATTTCTCATATCTAGAGCTCAAAAGTTTGAGTCCAAGTGTTCGCGACGCACTTGAATCTCTCAAACCGTTGGCTCTGATACAACTTGTAGCACCCGGACCCCCAAAGAGTCCGATTAAGTTAAATAAACATGCGGAATTTGGACCCAGAAAATTTCATTAACATTTACCTCCCAAAATATGTGTTTCGTGTCAACGACACTCAAAATGAATTTAACAATCCATTTACATAAACACGTGATAAGGAGTTTCAAAATAATGTTAACGCGTTATTCTACAAAAGAAACGCGTATGCAAGTCCCGTTCGATCCTTGTATACCCTATCGATCACTTTAGCCTTTCGGTCCCGTAACACCTGAAACACACTTTAGACATCCATTAGTTCATAGGAACTAAGTAAGTACATTCTAACATTCATTTCGGGTCTTTACGGGGGTTTAAACGGTCCGGAACGCGTAACGATAATCGACCAAATCTGGGAAACCGAAAGACAGCAAAAGAAGCTCAGTGGCAACACCATCATGGACGTAACTTACGTCCTTATGGACGTAGCTACGTCCTACCCCTTCTCCCTGATTTGTGGACGTAAGGCAGTAGTTCAGGACGTACCCGGTGAAGAGGACGTAGCTTACGTCCTATGACAACTTACGTCCACCCTGCAGCAATTCATTATTTTTGACCGGTAAGGGTCGTTTCGCGTTCCCGTGCCACCCCTTTCGACCCGATTGTTCCAAACACCCGGAAATAACATATTTTATCATATACGTGATTCCCATGGAGTTTCAACGAGTCTAAACCCGACTCTTGGCAATATACCAAAATTTTTCTATTTATTTGGTATTTAATTCCTTATTTAACCCATTTAGGTTCGTTTGTTTTTTAGTTCTTTAGACTTCCGACCGTCCCGACAACCATAGAATCGGTCTATTATAACATATTACATATGTTTGGTGAGTCTTAGACCCACCCCATCCCATTTGCCTATCATAACGCAATTTTTCCTTTTCATACCGAATTTGCCCCTTATAGGGTCAAATCCCATTTTAATGAGCGGTTGCCATTCTTTCGCGAACGACCGCTTTCCTTGGCGTTACCCAACGTCCACACACGTTGCAATCGTAGGGATAGCCCTTTACCCTAGTGTTCACACACGATGTGAATCACTTTAATCCGGGTTTGTCTTTCTTCCCATTTCCATGGGACGGTCACGCACGTCATGACTCGTTCTGTTCCACAACCATGTGGTATAACACTAAAGTGTTATTTTCCTTTATGTTCACGCACGTCGTGAATCATTTGACATAGAAGCTCACATACGGTGCAAGTCAACTATTTATCCTTTTTAACGTGTTTTCATTTGGTTTGAGCTTATGAGCACATGGTCACACACATTATGACTCATGCCTTTACTTTGTTATGCTCAATTTAAAGAATGTCTTACCTTGAGTCCGGAAGGTTTAGTGGTCAATCAAACGTGTTCATTGCGGTTCCCTTGGATCCGCTTGCCACACCACTTCCTATTCACCTTTAAGGACCCATTTAACACATAACATTCATTTAATCACACATATGGTCTATTTGACCATTTATCACATTTAACCTACAATCTAGGCTTTCACATTGCACATTCTTGCAATTAAGTAGTTCATTCATGTTTTTCATCTAATTTTGGCATTTCATCAAACACCTTATGTGCATAACTTAACATATTGGTTATCTACTAGCTTTTAAACATCATCAAGCTAATTTTACACCTAAATCACATATCACACATGTGATTCATCAATTTCAACTAATGTTATGCACATAATCACATTTCTACAAGAATGAACATGGATTCTACAACTAGCAACTAGTTTACATGAAGAATCCTTAGTTTAACCTTCTAGTAACTAAACCCATTTCCATGGTTCATGTAAATCTTCAATTAAGGAGCAATTACACATCTAGTTACCATAATACACACCTACCCATGATCATCTAGCACTATAACACTAGTTTCATGTTTAAACCACCAATTTCTACACCCACCATGTGGGTAACGATTTTTACCCTCAAGAACATCAATAACACTTACTTGTAGCTCTTGATAAGATGAAGAATGATTTCTAGGGTTCAATTTCGGATCTTGCACTTGAATCACCAACAATTTGAGCAATGAGATGACCAATTTCTTCTCTCCTCTTCTCTTGTGTATAAACGTGAATGAGAGACAATGCTCACCAAATGTATGGCAAGCCATACATATCCTGTTTAAGTTTCATCAATTGGCAAGATCCACCCCTCTAGTATCATTTTTCATTTTTCCAACACTATTAACTACTAGCAAATTTCTAGTTAAGTCTTAAATATTTAACCTTTAACATATTTTACAATATTAGGTTTTAACACATGATACATTAATTGTATTTTAATTACATAATACGAAATTCGGGTCGTTACAAAAAATAATAAAACTATTCACTTATTTAGTATTGTATGTTTAAAAATAAATAATTAAAAGTTATTTAATTCCCGGCTTAATATCTAAGTGGGTGTTTGGGATTGCTTTTTAAAACTCCTTTTGACTTTTTAGAGGGTAAAAAGATAAAAATGTCCTCCAAAAGTCACCAGAAGTTAAAAATTTTAATTTATGATGACTTTGGAGGGACATTTTTATCTTTTTAGCCCTTCAAAAAATCAAAATGAGTTTTAAAAAGCAATTCCAAACACCCTCTAAGTAATCAAAACATATTAAACATAATATTGATGTAATACATAATCTTCTTTTAGTATCAACGTAATTTTTAATGATTTTAAGAGTTTTCCTAAAGGTTTTTTTATAGAAAAGGTAATGAATAAAAGTAAGTTAAAGTTAAAATAAAAAACAAAAATTACAAATAAAAAAATTACGTAAATCGTAGTAAAACAATGAAAAAAAAAGCTTAAACAAAAAAATCTAATCAAATACATGGTTTCATTTAACCTTATAGAAATATTAATAATTTATTAAGGTGTTGATTTATTCAACCAAATATATGAGTTTTGTAATCTAGTACTTTGAATTAAAAAATAGATAGTTTGTGATTTTTTAAAACTAAGTCACATTATAATGATTTGGCCACTTAAAATGTTGCAGGTTAAATTGAAATTACTTGAATAACACTAAAGTTCAATTAAAATACTACTTGATAGCTAGTATAGTTAATATGAGTTAATTAACTAATATAACTATTTTAAATTATAGAAAAGATGTTAGGTTCATAAAGTTATAACCATCAGGCTTGCCTGGTGGCCACCTCGATGAGGATAAGGACAAGTGACCGTATGGTCGCGGTTCTATCCTGAGGGGGGGAGGGTTTACCCACATTCCTGTGGGGTTCCCGCCCGAGAGGACCGGGTCGGGTCACGATGCCGGGTCTTCGGTACCGGTTCGATCACGGTAAGTCCTACGGGCACACCCACACCCAGTGAGGATCCCGGGGCTCGATCCCGCGAGGTTTTGGTGTTGTGACTTCGGGTCACTACCGTTGCGAAGTTCTCCTTTCAAAAAAAGGTTCATAAAGTTATAACAAATGAAACAAACAAGTACTTATTTATTATATATATATTATTATTTATTAAATGTACCAATATTGCTATATAATGTACTACATTTATTTATTTTATATTTCGCAGGCCACGAGAAAAACAAAGCAATTAGGATAAGGGAAATTAATACGAGACGTTAGCAATAAACTATTAAACTTATACATTCAATTAGTTAAATTAAATCCAAAAAGTTTCTGAGAATATTCTTAAATTAAGTGCTAAACCTAGCCTTGTTAACTAATTAATACGATGATGCATATCTCACCAATAGGTTAGTTAAAGGTTCCAAAGGTAAGCGGAAAGTATGATCATTTGCGCAATCATAAATATTACCTAATTAATTATCTTTTTAATATATTTATGAACTCTTTGTAACCGGAGAATTTAAGTAATCTTCTATTGTAGTTTAATGTATTATCATCCATCTTATGTTTGGTATAATTTAAGGACAATAGTTAAGACCCGGAAAATGAGGTGTGACACAAGTTGACAAAAGAAAAAAAGTGTATTCTATGATGGTGTACAATCTATCTATTAACCGTTGATACTAAAATACTATAATGTCTTTGCCAATGATAAATAGAAATCATTTTTTTGAAACTATTCAAGTTCGTTGCCTTCATGTCACTCCATGGCTTTATAATTATGAAATTTAATATATCAATTTGGACAATCTCAAAGTCGGTTCAAACTTCAAAGCTTCACAGTTCTTTTAAATGTCATCAGCATGTTTTTTTAATTCGTTTTCTAAATACTTGACCCCTGAAACTTCAACTTTCGGACATTGAATTAACAACTTAGAAGTTATATTTAACGAATTAAGCCTCATAATTTCACTTAGGACGTGTTTGGGATTGTTTATCAAAACAGCTTATTGACTTATTAACTTTTCCAATAAGCTAATAAGTTGGTATGAAATAACTTATTAACTTATTTTCCTCACAATCCACATTGCCAAACACTATAAAATGATTTTTTAACTTTTTAAAAGATAATAAGTTAAAAAGTAAGTAAAAAAAGTACTCCCAAACACCCACTTAATATCATCCACTTGTATAGAGCGTTCTTTAAATTTGTTTTACTAGACATTTGTTATACACATACATGATACATAATAAACATATAAAATCGACATAAGTACATGCATATATAAATAAAACAACATTTCTAAAATATACAAATATTTATATACTTTATTAGCTTTCTAATTAACTTCAAAATCTATTATTGGTTTCTACAAACATTTAGTAATTATTAGTTGAAAAAGTTTCAAATACAAAGTGTATTTTCGCTACAAAGTGTGAGAATACACAATGAGTCAAAAAAAGACACAAAAAAATTATATTTCACAATCTAAATCGAATTTCAAAAAAGTAATTCGGAGCTTTTGTTCCCCCAATCGTCCTCACTAAGAAAAAAATAAACGAAAAATTAAAAAAAATAAAAAAATTAATGGTTTTTTATTGTGTCATTTATGAAAGACACAATGACTTCATTGTTCATTATGAAAGACACAATGACGTCATTGTGTCAATATAAAAGACACAATGACGCCATTGTGTCATATAAAGACACAATGAAAAAAAATATATTTTTCTTTTATTTTTATTTTTCTGAAAGAGGACATCGAGAGGAACGGAGGCTCCGAAGTAATTTTTAAAATTCGATTTTGATTGTGAAATATTAATTTTTTTATGAATTTTTTAGTTTCATTGTGTCTTCTCATACTTTGTAGAAAAAATACGCTTTGTAAAATAATCTCACCCTTAGTAGTTTTTGTAGGTGTTGCATCTAATTTCTTATAGATAGCGATAAATCTAGTTTTCCTTTAGAATATTTGTTGAGATATATTTCATTTTATAGTTATTTATATTAAATCAACTAAAATCCATCTAATTTAGTATGTTCCATCTATATGACAGGTAGTTCGGTATAAATTAAGGTAGCGTTCGTTTCAAAGAATGGAATGGAATTTGAATTGGAAATGGAATTGGAAATGGAATTTGAAATGGAATTTAAATTGGAATCTAAAAAATCCTACTCAAATCCCATAATTTGTTCGGTTGTTATAATTATGAATGGAATTGAAATTTAAAATTTTAAAATGACATAATTACCCTTTAAATCAAACAAGTCTACATATAATTTCCAATATTGCTCAAATACAAAAAAAATAGTGACAACCCGACCCCGACCCCGACCCCGACCCCACCCCCACCCCCAACCCCAACCCCACCAACCACCCCCCACCCCCACCTCTCATTTTTTTTATTTTTCTTTCAAACAAATACATTTCATCACTACTCATACCCCACCCCTAAAAAAGTTTTAAACATAACTACAAAATTTAAACATACGACATAAACATGTAGTTCAAGTCAAGATACGACCATAAGTAGTTCAACATACGACCAAAACAAGTCTACAAATTCTTAAACCAACTTTTTTAGCCAAACTTAACTCGACAACAAAAACCTGATCCAAGCCTCCCTTTCCTCTTCACCCAAGCTCCAAAAGGTCATCACCCTAATCTGGTCATCTTTAATCTTTTCAATTGCTTGAAACTTTTCCAATTGAGATAAAGATGTCATTTTCATAGCTCTTCGGGCATCATTAAAGTTTTCTTTTTTATGTCAAGTTCAAACTTTATATCTTCACTTAGTTCAGCTAAAGTTTCCTTAAGGCGGTCGGCAAATAAACAACTGCATCACTAAAACTTCGAACCAAATGATCTACTTGCCTCGCACGTTTTCTCTTCTTTCCACGTACACCTGAAGTTTCTTCAAGTTGAAAACTTGAATCTGTACCAACGCTATGGCTAATTTCATCAAATTCCTCATTTACTTGGCGCTCTTCTTCTGCCACGTTCACATCTTCTTTCATCTCAACCACAGTTTGGCTTTGTTACCCTGAGCTCGGTCTTTACCAAATATAACACACATATCTTCATAGTGAGGAAGCTTTTTTGCTTCCCATTTACCTGCATGTCGATTCTTCTGTTTCACATGATAAGAAATATATTAAAATTTATATTATTATTAATTTAATTACTATGCATGCTATTAATATTAATAGAACATATGTTAAAATTTATATTACTATGCATAATAAATAGAAGCGTCTTTTAATTATCTTTTCAAACATGTTTTTCATCAATAATTTCTAAACATAATAAATAGGCTTAGGCCACTCTGAATCATTTGACCCTTTTTCTTTTTACCTCAATTTAGATATGACCCATTTAAAATTATACTAATGCACCCCTTTTATTACTTACTCCAACAAAATTATACCTAGCAATGGCTAAACATGCTTTTTGAACTAAAACAGAATTATACATAATCATAATACAATTCAGATGCTAGTGCATACCTCAAGGTATGATTCCCATACTCCAGTATCAGCAGTGACACTATTTGTTTCTTTATCGTATCCAAATCCGCTAGCTTTTAGCATATCAGAAACAGTTGACCGGTCTTTTCTCATTGTTTTGATCCTTGACTCAATATGGGGTTTACCCAAAATTCCCGAGTCCGGAAGTGATTCTTTTAAGGACGCTTCCAAATGTTGTAAATATCCTAATCTAAAGCCGTTATCAGATTTAAACTTTCCGGTGTTAGTCATGTTTACTAAAGCTTCAACAAGCTTATAATCTTCATAATCAGACCACACTCGATAATTTCTATTGTTGGTCGACATTCCTGTAAAATTTTGAACCAGCAAAATAGCATAACTAACAACTGTGTAACAATTAATATGTCTGTAAATCGCATAACAATTATATAACAATTAATATATCCATCCATAAAAGTTAACATAGCAAACAATAGTTTAATAATCCATGTATTTGTAAAATATTTATGATAAGTTGGTAGCACTACAAGAATCAAACATGCTTTGGGCTAGATTGTTTCTAAACATTGTCCACTCGTTTGACGTCGCAATTTGAGTTATATTATTTCCGTCTTCGTTTCCCTCTCCGTCTCCATTCCCCTCTCCATCTCTGTCTCCGTTTTCATTTTCATCTTCGTCTTCGTCTTCAAATGGATCTATTGGCATTTCTCTCCTTATAAAATTATGAAGGAGACAACACGCCATTATGATCCTTCAAATGGTCTCTTAAAATTCCCCATCTTTTCTTCAAAATACCAAAACATCTTTCGATAACATTTCTTGCAGACGAATGTTTCATGTTGAATAATTCTTTTGGCGTAGTGGGTTGGTGTCCGTTACGCCAATCATTTAAGTGATATCTTTGACCTCTATAAGGGGCGAGAAAACCTTCTCCGTTTGTGTATCCCGCATCTACCAAATAATAACCTAAAAATACATTATAGTTAATAAAGACCCAACTACTTAAATTACTAACTTGGTTGTATATGCATGTATGATTATTTATATAAGATTTTACATACCCGACTTTGAAACTTTTAATCCATGTGGCCTATCAATAGCATCTCGTAGAACTCTACTATCAGCGGCCGACCCTTCCCAACCCGGTAACACAAATATAAATTGCATATCTGGTGAACACACACCTAACATGTTTGTAGCGATCTCTCCCTTTCTTGTTCTGTATTTAGGCTTCTTTTCATTAGGCACTAAGTATTTTATGTATGTTCCATCTAGAGCTCCTAAACAATTCTACAATCGAACAACACAAAAGTATTATAATACATTTCTAATTCCTAAACTAATTATACCATAAAAGGTTATGATGATTATATAATACCTTAAACCATTTCCATCTTTGGTCGGTATAATTCTCGGGAATAGGCTCGGGTTTCTTGAGCAAACGCATATGCAATCTAATCACTGCATTGCAAACTCGAGAGACACACCTACTAATAGTGTCTCCTCAACGATGAAAACGACATCTCATGACCCGATTCTTGACATTATGAGCGATAATATGAAGGAAGATGGCTACTTGTTCATCAATGTCCATATTCCTATTTGGTTTTAATCCTCCAAAATTCTTTTGTGTCTCACACAAATTTATGAAACACGATCGATCCATCCTAATTTGGGATATAGCCATACTGTCACTCTCATATACATGTCTATACAAGATTGAATATCGATCTATTTTTGATGAGCGATATCGAATAAGTGGTTTATCCATTATGTATTTGATCATCAACATGTAAACCGAAAGGACAAGCAAAGAAAATGCTGTAACGAGTTGGTTTCACCATGGCAAAATCAATGCCCTTCTCTTTTGTTTACGATTGCGAGTTGTTAAACTAAGTCGGGTCATTTTCTAATAATCCACCTGAAATCAATAGCTAATGTCTCAAATTACATGTGATTGGTCTCAAATAAACAAATATTGAATCTATAGTGAATCCAATTATGCAGGCTACGTTAGCCTAAATCATTATATATTTGTAATAACCTAAAGCAATTTATATAATTTTATATATTCACCTATGGTTAACAATTGACCTCCAATTCATATCATGCACCAATTATCATCCTTATTTGTAATAACCTAAAGCAATTTATATATACGAACTACTATAACATCACAGTTCTATATCTATAGCACTTATAATAGCACAAGTGTGGTCTAAAAAATCAGCAAAGAGCATTGATATCTATAGGGATGAAAATTATGATGTTAATTTATTTCTTTAACATTTTTGTGTTTCTATTCCAAACAGAATTGACCCTTTTACTTAAATAAACGTGGTTAAATGGGTTGGTTTTGTTTTATCTCAACTGGGTTAAAATCAACCTTTTACCCGATTCGATTTTGTATTATCCTAAATGGGCTGCTTAGACCATTACTCCTAATCTTGTCATCCTACCAAGGATGATAGCATTTCATGAATGCAGGCTTATAATCTATTTTTAAACTTTGTATTGGACAAAGTAACTAACATGTTCTTTGTTGCTTGTTGAAGGGATTTGAAGAGAGACATCAAAGTGAAGTCTCTAAAAAGGCAACTACTAAATCCATGATGAAATATCCTTCTAGTTCAAATTATGACAGTGAACATAAGCTTATACATCACCGTACACATATACATGCTAGTATTAGGAGAAGTGGAATGCCAATAGTTGAGGAACATAAACAAAAATTGGTAAGTCCAGCAAGTAAATTCGTAAGTCCAGCAACAAAAATAAACACATTTCACTGTTCTTATAATATATTTTCCCTTCACAAACTTTCACTGGAGCACTAACCCATTTGAATCATAAATAAATCATAAAAATCATTTGAATCCATTATTTCATTGAATCTTAAAAATCACAGTTCCAGATTTCAAACATCACCGGAAGAACATCAAGATAATATCAATACCTTAACACCGATCTGCAATCCGGCGAGGAGATGAAGCTGAGAAGGCGTTGTACGCCGACGATTCTCGCTCAGATCTACGCCGGAGATGAGGTGTTGTACGCCGGTGTTGTGTGCTGAACGAAGCAGCTCTGCGAAAATGAAGCCATCTGCGATTCTCATCTTCTCTAGGGTTTTTATTTCACAATAAGGTTATTATGGTAATTTGCCATGATTCCTGATGTTTTTAAAACAATCCCCCCAAGTTTGGAAGGATTTCAAATCCTCTAATTTGAAGGATTTGGAAGGATTTAAATTCAATTCCAATCCTTCTTTTGACGAAACGAACAACATAAGGAATGGAATCTACATTCCAATTCCATCAGAATTCCATTCCATTCCATGAAACGAACGCACCCTAAGAGTTACATGATGCATCGAAGTTGAATTTAACTAGTATCACATAAAACACAACAGACACATGCAAACGAGAAATAAATGATCATTTTTAATTTCAGGTTTTGTACCGAGTTGTAAAACATAATCAGTGAGAACAATATTTAATAGACATAGCTAATATTGATCCTACCATTGACCGACAATACAATCTATTTACTTACACACTCAAATGGAAAAAAAATTGCACGCTTATGAGTTATGATCAACACTCACTCAAATGCTTAAACATGATTATTAATCAAATAAGTTGCATTGCAACCTGTTACCAATGATATATAATAAACATTTGACAAGTTACATAATCATAATCTATGCTCTATAATATTTGATTGCCTAAGCTTAGACACAAACCATAGTAAACTGCGCCAACAAAACATTTATTACACATATAGAGTCTCTTGGATGAAATGACATCTTCAAAAAATCAATAATAAACCGTCTTACAATTAACACAACCTAACAGTTTCACAAAAGTTAACACGAACCCAAGTGTAATAATTCACAAAAATTAAAGTGTCGAACAAAATAACAATGCATTAATGTTCAACAAAATAAACCAAACTGTTTACGGTCCTGATCACAAGAAAGCAAACTAAACAACCATAGAGAGTAGAGACCTACGAAACAATATTATCAACGTTTAAACGTCAACCCTCGATTCTGTGTGAGCCCACGACAACTTAATAAAGTCCAGCCCAATACTTGTAAACTAAGCCCACGTCGAACTCCACTAAAATCCATTTGAAAAAACGGGGTGTTTCAGAACCAAGTCCAGATCAAATTAGATCAGGGCGTTGGTCGTTTATATTTATATGTACCAGTTTTACATAACATGAATGAGGCCCAAGTGTTTATTTGTTTAGACGTTTATAACTTTATAGTGTTGATTGTTGGAAGTCCAAATTGTAGTCACCGATGATTTCTTCGTTCCTTAATACAGAATATTCTCATGAACTTTTTGGAAATAATTTAACATATAATTGATGTATAAAGTGACATGAAATTTGATTGTTGATTGCTACGTCTATACTTTTCTTTATGCTAATTGTGTCACTTTGTCTCGTTTTTTCTCGTGGCGAAAATAAAATAAAATAAATTTAGTACATTCTGTAGCAATATCACTACGTTAAACAAACAAATAAGATATGATAAAGTGTATTTTATTTTATCAACGTTATATGATGTATAAGCTGATTCAAAGCTTTGAACTTTTCATAATTCCTCTCTCTTTATGTATGATTTTTAAAAAATCAAATCAAATGTGTTTATCTTTATCAAGGTTTGTTTTTTTTAAATTGTTTGTCTTATTTTTGTTACAACGTGTCTAGTTTTATCAATAGCTTTTTCATTTTTTTTATATAGTGTTTGAGATATTATCAAGGGTTTTGCTACAACGCACGAGTTAATGACTGTTTATAACATTTCGAATGTACGGGTTTTGTTTTTCTTACCTTCAACACACAGGTTCGTGGCAATATTTCTAATTAGTTTTTTTATCACGGATTTGCACCCCCCGTCGTAATACGATGGTTTAAATACCAACTTATACTAATTTTCAACTTGCTCTCCAGTCATTCTATTCTGACTCGAATGCTATTTTTTTATTTTTTTCTTTTTTTATGATCGTGTTTGATTCACTTGTTTGCAAGTTTGCAGCCCGTGATATTTTATGACCATTTTTATGATTTCAAGATTCGTGATGTGACGCTGAAACAAATAGAAGCTACAAAGCTGGTTGGGATCCACTGAAATCTAATGATCCACTGAACCATTAAGTTCTTAATATTGTTGTAATTTTGACATTAAAATAGCTAAACATCGAACATGTATAAAGCTAGTTACCATGATTAAACTAATTAGAATTAGGGTAGACTTAGAAAATTAATGGTTATGAAATGGATGGGATGCTTTGCTACTCCTTACCATGGTTATCGATGGATACTCTTTCTAAGTTTAGCTATAAGTGATAAGTTAATGTCCAGACTAATGAGCTGTTTGACAATTTCTGAATAATTAAGTGCTGAATCAATAAGAGGTCTGAACCATTAAGTGTTGAACTAATAAAAGGTCTGAACCATTAAGTGCTGAACCATTAAGAGATCTGAACCATTAAGTGCTGAACCATTAAGAGCTCTGAACCATTAAGTGCTGAACCATTAAGAGGTCTGAACCACTAAGAGCTAGTATATCGTTTAACTATTCAAAAACAAATATCTGGTCAATTCAGATAAGAGTTCTTAATGATTCAGCATTGGACCTCTTAACTATTCAGTATTAGTATAATGCTTAACCATTCAGAGGCAAATGTCTAAACCATTCAGACATTTTCTTGCGAAACAAACTGTCTGAACCATTAAGTGTTGAACCATTCAGACATCTGAACCATTAAGTGGTTAATTCAGATGCTAGTTATCCAACACCTACACCAACTTAGACCCTAAAACCTTGTTCCTACATAGAATTCTAAATGTATAACTAAACTTAGGAACTACACAACATACCTGAAGTTTCCTAATACTACTGAACTGTTTACTGCTTGAAATATACCATGATTGGAAGTCTTTAATCGAGAAAGTTTAAGAAATTTGAGTGGATTGGTCGACCCTTCTATTTATATATAGGCTGATTCAGCCAACCTTACGGATCGTAAGGTCAAAAATTTTACGATACATAACCACCTTAGCGATACAGACAATAAGGACCAAGTCTACGGTCCATAACCCTGTCCTTATCATGTTTCCACGCGTCAGACACAAATTCTCCATGACAAGTACGTTACGGCCTTTAACGGACCTAAGTTACGGTCCGTAACTTCTTATTTTCTTTTTCTTTGTTTCGAGATGGGTGTTACAAGTAAGTGAAGTAACATATATCGCTGTTTACGTCTTCCTTAAGTCATCAATTTCGTCATGCTATATTGGATGATATTTCAGTAATAAAATAAAGTAAGAATATAAATATTCTTTTTTGCCCTTTACCTTAATAACAAATTGCAATTAAAATAAGCCCCCTTTTGATCAATTTTGTTTACGGTTCTATCTTGTTGATTATAACTAAGATGAACAACAAAACATCATGACCTTATTTATTATATATAAGTTTTATTGTTATAGCTGTTTTGTTATGTCCTTTATTGTCATTTACGGTATGTTCTAATCATCGAAATCTCAAAAGCGTACGCTGTCGCCTATATAAATACTTCGGCTTGGTATCTAAAATAAACTCAAAGACATAAACATCAATCATAACTCTTAGCTAATGGTATATCCATTTTCTTGTTCTCTAGCAATATCAATGTATCATATTAATTATAACTTAAACATATATAACGAAGTTATTCTAGTTGTCTAAAACCTATATATAATTTCACATTACTCAAACAGCAACACTACAACATATAATACAAAACAGTTAATTATAACTAGATCTGCTATCTGTTTAACAAATGGCTATCAGCTTCACAACAAGTCATATGCTGCTAGTCCCACTAGTGTTGATTCTAACCATTTCAAGAACAACACAAGCTTATGATCCCGATATCTTGACCGACTTCATCAAGACAAATTCGACAGTAGATGCTAGTTTTTTCACTTACAGTGGGCTCAGTGGGTTCTACAACCCTGACCCGAAGAACTTCACAGTCATCAAAGCTTCTATGACAGAGTTCCCGGCTCTAAACGGTCAAAGTGTGTCGTATGCGGTCCTCCAGTTCCCACCAGCGGGTGTGAACCCGCCTCATACGCACCCTCGTGCAGCTGAACTGTTGATACTGATGAGGGGGATACTTGAAGTTGGATTTGTTGATACCGCGAATGTGTTGTATAATCAAACGCTTCAAGAGGGTGATATGTTTGTGTTTCCTAAAGGGCTTGTTCATTATCAGTACAACAGGAACCATAATCAGTCTGCTATCGGGATTTCTGCGTTTGGGAGTGCGAATGCGGGCCTGATTTCGGTGCCAAAGGCTGTTTTCACTACTGGTGTTGATGAGAATGTGCTCGCGAAGTCGTTTAAGACTGATGTTCCAACGATTCAGAAATTGAATTAGGACTCAAGAAGTAGGTGTTTGATCAATATATTGTTGTATGTGTTTTTTGATCATGGTGGTGTGACTTTAAGGATGTAAGTTTTCAAAATAAAATATGGTGGTATGTACTAGAAAGCTGCATTTTGATTACCAGTTAATAACATGAATCGGATTCGTGTGTATAAGATGATCATTTATTCAATTGGATCTATCACTTGAATGAGAACTTAAATCTAGTGCTAATCACTAGATCTTTGAATAGAACACTATTGATATATGATCTCTATTGTGATTCAACACTTGGAGTTACAGGTTGACCCGTGTAGCTAAACGGCTTAGTTCTGGGTCGACTCATTTAACATCTAATAGAGATAATTAAATTTATCTAATACAAATAAAACACTTTATCTATTGTACTAGGGGTGTGATTTTTTGACATGACACAAAATTCACGGGTTTAAGTTTCGTATAAACTTGTTCAGGTCAGTTTCAGATCGACCCGTTTAGCTAAACGGGAGATGTCGAACCATTTGACACCCTACATTATAGCATTTGTGGTTTTGTATTTGTAGAATTTGTATTTTTGTAAATTCTGGATTTATAGAAAAATTAATAGGTTTTTTTAGTACTCACTTATTGAAGTTTAGATGATTATTTTTTTAATATTTATAATTATTAGTTTTCTAAAGCTGTTTCGCAACTGTTTTAGATGAGTATATGTTTTTTTTAAAGGGTGACGTTATTCTACAAGTGTATTTTTGTTATAAAGTGTGAGAAAACACAATAAGGCTAAAAAGTCACAAAAAATTTATATCTTACAATCTAAATCGAATTAAAAAAAAAACACTTCGTAGCCTTTGTTCATCTCGTTGTCCTCTTTCAGAAAAAAAAATAAAAAAAATAAATTTTTTTTTCATCGTGTCATTATATGATGCAATGACGTCATTGTGTCTTCTCTATTGACACAATAACGTCATGTGTCTTTCACAATAACACAATGAAGTTATTGTGTCTTTCATAAATGACACAATTAAAAATGTTAATTTTTTTTCGTTTATTTTTTTTTCTTATTGAGGACGACTAGGGGAACAAAAGCTCCGAATTACTTTTTGAAATTCGATTTTGATTGTGAGATATAATTTTTTTGTGTATTTTTTTGACTCACTGTGTCTTTTTTGACTCATTGTGTTTTTTTTGACTCATTGTGTCTTCTCATACTTTTTAGCAAAAACACTTTGTATTTGAACTTTTTTCTTCTTTAAATATTTAATTCTTGAAGCGGTTAAAGAACCATTCCAAAAAAAAAAGTTTAGGCTTTTTAGGTGGCTTTTTCAAAGCGATTTAGAAACAGATTCAAAAGATTAGGTCATTTTTTGAAGCAATATACTTCAAAAACTCAAAATAACCACCTCAAGAAACTTAGTCTATAATAGTGAGGCACAGTGGCGGATCTAGGAATTTAGTTCAGGGGTAACGTAATACAAGTTAAATTTTTTTATCGTACGGTACATTAATATAAATGAAAAAAACATGATAATAAAGATAGTTAAAAATACCTATTTGATCTCAGAACTCTCCTCTTCGGTTTTTCATAGCTTGAAAACGAAGCATTACATCCTCATTTGTTACTTCGTCAAACGTTTCCCTTTCAACCGCACATACTAGAGCATTGTTCAAATATTCCTCCCCCATTCGATTCCGTAAATCCGTCTTGATAAGCTTCAATTTAGAAAAACATCTTTCAACGGTCGCGGTTGCAACCGGCAAAATCAATGCTAGCTTCAATATCCGATAAAACAAAGGAAAAGATAGATTTTTTTCCGGTTTCCACCATTAGCCGAGCAAGATGGCACATTCCGTCCAAGTTTATAAATCTATCATCTTCTTTTACAGAGTGATAAAACACATTAAGCTCACCCAAAATACATCCTCTTTCATTCATATTAAAATCAACTGGATACATCTCCGAAAAAGCCACTATCTTAGATATATCAAACTTTGAAAATCCATTACAAGGATTTAAACCCGACATATTTTCGACCAACGTAGTTGATACCTCATTAAATCGATTTCCCAATTCTTGAATTTGCATATCCAAAACCGTATTAAAAATCTCAACCTCAAATGATGTCAATTAGACATTCTTTCGGTTTCTTGGGTTACCATAACTTTCCATCATATCCAACACCTTAATATGATTTTTTTTCACAAAAACCAGTTACTTTTTCCAACATAGAATCAAATCCCTTTTGCCTTAAATCATTCAATGCTTGTTTTGTTCCATTTATTAACTTACTCGCTTCCAATAAGTCTTGACTTTTTTTTTAAAGATGTTTAGATAAAACATTTGTGTGTCCCAAAATATGTTCCATCAAGTGTGCATAAAAAATAAACTCAAGTTTCTTAAAATAGGATAAAATACCTTTTGCACTAGTTCGTTGTTGAGTGCTATCTCCTTCTTTTTTAACATAACGAAACACGTCAACAACTTCCGGAAATAATTTAAGCACACTTATGATTGTTGCATGATGAGAACCCCATCTTGTATCTCCGCTTCTTACTATGGAAGTCTCTTGATTTAATCCTTTTCCGGACTTAATTTCACCTGAAAGAATTCCTTCCTCCACACTCTTTCTTTTTGCCTCCCGTAACATATCTTTTCGTTTGCAAGAAGCAGAAACCGTAGTAACAACCATGTTAAGATAATCATAAAACTGTTTAACACCATCATGCTTTTTTGCAACCGCCACAATCACTAGTTGTAGTTGATGAGCAAAGCAATGTATATAATGTGCCGATGGATTATCTTTTAAAATCATAGCTTTTTAACAAGATAATGTCTTCTTCTGTCATCCATTTGATTAGGATGATAACTAGCAATAGGAGGCCTATCAAAGGGGTCCGAAGGAAGATCATTTAAGTCAAATCCATTTGGGATCGAAGGAATTGAACCCGAAGGAATTGAACCCGAAGGTATTGAAACCGAGGGAATTGAACTCAAAGGAGTTGTAGATCGTATATTATCATCATTTCTAGACCCAATATCTTCCTCTGGTAATTTTCTTTTAAAAAAATTGCCTATTGGAACTTGTTTCTTCATTTTCCAAATCCCTAGTTCAATTTCAATAACAAACTAAGATTAAACAATTCATATAACAAATTAACACAATTCAAATAACAAAATTCAATTTCATAAACCTAATTTCAAATCCCCAATTTCAAGTTCATAAACATAATTTCAAATCCCCAATTTCAAGTTCATAACCTAATTTCAAATCCCCAATTTCAAATCCCCAATTTCAATCCCCAATTTCAAATCCCCAATTTCAAGATCATAAACCTAAATTACCACAATAACTCCACAATCATAAATTACCAACTCAAACCAATTTCAAGTTACCAATTTCAAGTTCATATAACTCCAATTTTTCAACAACAACACCACAATAACTCCACAATCATAAAACTCAAACCAATTTCAAGTTACCTGTTCCGCTGTTCGGCTGTTCGGAACTAAGGGCAGAGCCCAGGAACCGAGCAGGAATCGAGGGCAGAGAGCAGAGGGCTGTTCGAGCTTCGAGGGCAGCAGGAATCAGCAGCAGAACCGAGTAGCAGGAACCGAGCAGCAGGAATCGAGGGCAGCAGCTTGCGGTTCAGCGAACGGGAGGGAGAGGGAGCAGCTTGCGAACGGGAGGGAGAGCCGAGAGGGAGCAGTAGCGAACGAGAGGGAGAGGGAGCAACAGGGTTGGGTTGGGTTTTGGGTTTTAAGTGAGATGAGTTTTTTAATTGGGTTGGGTTTTTAAGTGGGTGAATGGGTTAATAGGTTGAATTTAATTGGGTTGGGTTTTTTTAAGTGGGTTAAATTAATAAATTGAATTGGGTTTTTAATATTTTATAAAAGGTAATATTTTTATTAAAATATTACATTAATTTTTATAAAATTTAAAATTTCCTATAAAGTTTTTAGTATAAATTTTTTTAGGGGTAACGTAAATTTTCTCAGGGGTGACGTAAAACCATAAAAAAAATTCTGTATAATTTTTTTTACACTACGCGTTAAAAATTGAGGGTAGCGGAGGCTACCGCTCCCATCCAAATAGGTCCGCCCCTGGTGAGGCAATCCTATTCGAGGTTGATAAAACGAGCTGCTACTCGCATGCATATTGTGCGCATTCTTCATATAATGAATTTCGTCATGGTATAAAGGATGATATTTAACCTAGGATTCTCATCTCATAAGCTTTTGAGTAAACGTTATACAAAAGGTGTTACATATATGAGTCTCCTTCACTTGCCCCACCTCATTAAATTGTTCTTGCTTTCAGATATGTTTCAGGTGATTGGTTTTGGTTGGATATTCGGGTAACCAATACATACCCTCATTGGCTTTTGGCATAAAATGGGCTACAACGGACCTTTTGGGCCCACCATGTGATGAACCATCACTAAAACCTAAAATTTGAGAGGTAATTCATCTTACAAAATATTAAAACTAAACACACATTTATCTAAATGCTTGTAGTATAATAGTATTTTGATGTTGGTTTTCTGGTGTTCCTACTTTGAAATCAACATTTTGGTTTATTAAATCAGATTTTAATTAATTCATATTGCATTGAAATAATTGATACCTTTTAAGATAATCTGTTGTGGGTATTATTATGTCTCTACACGTAAGCGTAAAATCCATTCTCATGTATAATTGGCTTGACACAATTTGCTAGATTACAATCAAATCCTATTTTTAGAAAAAGAATCTTTCTTTCCGAGTAAATGTAAAACGTTTCAATTATAATATAATATAATTAGCCTTAAAAAACCTGTGTATTATACGGTTTGGATCATAAAAATATAAAATGAAATATGTATATACTTTAATTGCTAAAATACATTGTTATATATAAAACAATTTCAGAAAATATGATATATATGATATTATACATCTGAAAATGAGAAGTGAATTAGGAAACATTGAATTGTTTTTTTGAATATACAACAGCTGGAACAATAATAATAAAAGTGTGCATAAATTATCATTTTAATTACTAATTGCTATAAAAAAAGTGAAAGTAGTTTGGTCAGGAAAATAAAAATTTTTATATTTTAAATTTGTGTAAAGTGTCCTCTTGAGATACACTTTTATTAAAAATAGTATGATTGAAATAATTAAATAATCATGGGTAAAAATCAATAAACAGTTAATTATGCAATTATAGTTTATTAAATTGAAAATAAGATATTTAAGTGTTTCTTTATTCAAATATTCATATAGCAATTGCAATAGGTAGTTGATCAATGTTCATTTGGCTTTTGTTTGTGTGACATTCAAGTACTTGTAATTAATGCTAAAAGAATTAGAGTAAAATACTATTTTCGTCGTTTCATTAAATTTGCCATTTCAATCCAAAAAAATTTTTTTAGCCATTTCGGTCACTATAGTTTATCAAATATTACAATTTTCATTCACTCCACTAACTCCGTTAAGATTTCCGTTAAATATGAGAGTATTTTAGTATTTTTAAACCTTTAGTTATCTAACTAAAATAAATTAATCAATTAATATTCAGTTGAAATTAAAAAAAAACATATGAAGAGACTAGTGAGACCGGACGATTCGATTTAAAGTATTTGATTAACTCTAACTCATGTTGTTCGATTGAGGTATATTTTTGAAATTTAGTTAATCTTCATATTTTGTTCTAACATATACATTTATTCGATTGAGATCTATTGCGGGATTGAGTTCTGCTGTTCTCACGTTTTGTTTGATTGAGATATGATATTGTCATGCTACGTGACAACAATAAACATCAATCAAACAAAATGTGACATCAATAGATATCAATCGAACAACGGTGTACTTTTGAACAAAAATTAAATATCAATTGAAATGTCACAGCAGACCTCAATTGAACAACATAATTTAGAGTTAATCGAAACTTCTAAATCGACACGTCTGGTCTCACTAGTCGATTCATATGTTTTTCTATTTTAATTATATATTAATTGATTATTTTATTAAAATTTGATAATTACGGCGTTGAAAAAGACTAAATAACTATCATATTTAACTGAGAACTTAACGGAGTTAGTTGAGTGGATGCAAATGGCAACATTTGGTAAACTATAGTGATTAAAATGACAAAAAAAAGTATTTGGATTGAAATGACAAATTCAACAAAACATCAGGGACGAAAATGGCAAGAAAATATGACTCGATTACATATGTTATCATAGATTGTCTTACAAAACGGGTTTTATTAGATGGTAATCTATTTGATAAAAAATAACCAAATCATTGTAATTTTCCCATGACGAGAGGAAAAAAGATTTTTTACTTTGATTAAGATATATGATAATCTTTAATGTAAGATCATAGGAGATATGGGACCTAGCAATCAAATCTCGGAACACCGATGCGTTAATTAGGTAACCACTAGGCATGATACTTTCTATTATTAATTAAGTGTTATTAGTTGAATTATCATTCACATGTTGATAAATAAATAGTAAAATATAAATTTGTCATGATATATTCATCATTGTTAAGACTATTATTGCAAAGAAAGAGGTTTAAATACAAAATGTATTTTTGCTATAAAATATATTTTTGCTATAAAATATATTTTTGCTACAAAGTGTG
>CM044001.1:122405156-122738630 GCA_024085815.1 Flaveria linearis
CAAAAAAGATCAAAAGGGGCGGTGAAAATGGACATAAGGGGCGGTTTTTGGACCGCCCCTTATGGCTGCGCACCTTCTGCTCTTTTGGTTTAAGGGGCGGTTTACATAAGGGGCGGTTTTAAGGGTCATAAGCTGCGCACGTTTTGCACTTTATACTAGATCAAAAGGGGCGGTCCAAAACCGCCCCTAAAGCCCTTCAATTCGTACCGCACCTTATATATAGAACGCACCTTATACATAGTTCAAAAGGGGCGGTCCAGAACCGCCCCTAAATCCCTCCAGCAATAAATTCGCATATCGCACCTTATACATACCAGAACCGCCCCTAAAGCCACTTGCAACAAATCATCAAAATGTTACTTTTTATCATGAGGTGCGTTTTTTTTAAGGAATTTCAAGATCTTCGAACATCACTGGCAAAATCAGCAGCACTAAAAAAAATCACCCCCCTTGTCATGAGAACATTATGTACAAAATTGTTCAATGGCAAATCAGCAGCACTAAAAAAAATCACAACCCTACAAAATGTAATGTTACAATTTACAATATAAACAAATTGAGAACATCACCGGTTCAACTAATTAATCTTGTCAATCACTTCGGACATTAATTGTAATACTAAGTTATCAAGATCTTCCGTTGTAACAATCCCTTGTGTATTTCATAACTAGAAACAAATAGATAAAAAGAAGATGGTAAGTATATAATCTAGCATTATATTAATAAATATACAAAAACTTACACGAATAGGAAAATCATGTTGAACATGATTGACAAACTCCATCATATGCTTGATAACCATCAAGCCATATTCCCAATCTCCTTTTTGTTGCAAACACTGTATTTTATTCACAATCAATTGACAGAAAATATTTTTTAATCAATTATATGTATTGAAAAATCACATACGTTAACCATTTTCCATTTCCACGCATTCGGATCATT
The DNA here is from genome assembly GCA_024085815.1 of Flaveria linearis. Taxonomy (NCBI): domain Eukaryota; kingdom Viridiplantae; phylum Streptophyta; class Magnoliopsida; order Asterales; family Asteraceae; genus Flaveria; species Flaveria linearis. Next base: position 122,406,102 of record CM044001.1, read on the forward strand.
TTTTTTCTCTTTACCAAAGATGTCTTGTAGTATTTTAACAAGACGATATTGTTTCACGCCCTTTCCGTTGCTCTTCTTGGAGTCCACAACGTACCCGCAATGCAAAAGTGTATCCATAATGATCAGCACCCAATGATTACTACAAAAAAAAATTAGTGTGTGTATATATATATATATATATATATTCATCTGTATAATGGTATATAATACCTTTGAATGTAAGGTGCAATAATGAAACGTTTATCTAGATGATGTTGAGATACACTAATTATATGTGTTTGAACTTCATCTTCTTGACGAATACATTTTTGAGCCTCAATTTCAGTTGGGTCTAGAAAAGCACAACTAGAATTTCGCGCTTTATAAAAATGCCTACAATCAAGTAAAAATAAATCATATTGTTAAGAAAATAGATTATATTATAAAACTACAATTAATGGATGATATGTTACACAAAACTTGTAATACCAACTTACATTGCAAACCAATGAAGTATTGACATGTCAAGCCAATCATGAATAAATATTTGAGCCACCTCAGTTAATGGAATAGCTTGCGTTTTTTCCTCGGGGTACATGCCTGGAGGTGTATCAACAATAATTGCAGGCTTGTTCTCAATGGCCACACATAATTGCTCCCATATGTTTTGAAATGGTTTACAAGTTAGTTTGATTTTATTTATGGCCAAAACTAACTTGGGATCAACAAATTCGGGTTCGGGATCAGGTTGGGTCGCGGGTACTTGTGGCGCACAGATCGCAACTAAAAACGATTAAACATTTGTATATCATAAGCAGGCACATATAAAAATTGAATATTTAAGTACTAAACATAAAATGTTTCGAAATCTAACCAAGTTGGTATAAGGGCCTCCAACATTATTATCAAATATTTCAGCTCCAAAAAACTGAAAAACATTGTATGTAACACATTAGTATTTAGAAATATAGATAAAATAAATTGTTATATAAAAAAGTTTTGAAAACTAACAACGTCTTGAAGACGGCCTCCAACAACTTCTTCAAATTCAGCATTCACGTCATCATTGACGACATCATTGACAACATTCATATCTGGCTTGTAACCCGAAGTCAACGTGTTCTCATCATCGTCCAATTGTGATGAGTCGACCCTATGACTTTGTGGCGAGACAACTCTATTACTTTGTGACACGTTGCTTGATTCCATTCTCGAGACAAGCTACAATTCAACAAATAAAAATTATTATGTCAAACTAAAATATATTATAATAAATATAAAGTATACCTTTATTGCATATCGTGGCCACTGAACGATTTGCAAACTCATGTTTTCAACAATTTTAACTTCATCAGTTTTTGCAACTTTATAGACAAACAAATTCTTGTATTCTTCATTTATGAGATCCACATTAACCTTTACACAACCCTCAGCTAGTCGCCCACAATGAAAGTCACTAAACTGTTGCGGCCATGCTACACCGTAAGCCACTGTCACCATCTCGTCGGCCACTTTCATTTGTAACTCACAGGCTGTGTGGGTCTGTATCATTATATCAAAAAATGAAATAATGATTTAACCAAAAAAATCATAAGCTAAAACAAAATCCATGTGACTAATAATACTTAAGTTATTTGTAAACTATAAAATATATTACCTCGATAGGTGGATAATTGACTCGTGCATCAGAGCCATAACTAGTTCCATGTGGCACTCTGTCAAACTGTGATACTGAGTCCGTATCATTGTTCACATTTTTATACAATCCACCATGAACTTGAGTACGACCTATAAACACAATGCAACAACATTTTTTATTCCACTCATTTAATCTAAAAACTCATAACTAATTTTAAAACATAAGATTAGAAATTGACATAATCCTTACCAATGAGATTAGACAAAGTACGTGCACGCCCCCCATGCTCGGGGCCGACGACTTTAACTAGCGGGTCATTTTTATTTTGACTATAAGTTCCATCCGCTTTCATTTCTAGCTCTACTTTGTACTACGAAAAATATACACGGTAAATATTAAAACTATAGTATTAAGAAATTATTTACCAACTCAAAGAATACAATCACTTACCAAATTAACTCCAATTTCAATTGCAAAAGGAGTAAGTTCATACTCATTTGTTTCTTTGTTTAATTCAGCGGTGGCCATTAAAAACCATCTAGAACGTGGGTTAGTAATGTCTTTAAGAACCGTGTATTTGGATACTAGTTGAGGCCAAATATATTCTTTTTTTTTCTTTAAACTCAACCCATCCACTCCGTCCCACGTGAAGCACGTGTTTGTTTGCGGCATTAGCAATCTTTGCTTGTGCGCTTTTTGCCTTCACAAAAATAAACTAAATATTAGTACAAATATATAATAAACAACATATAATAAACAAAGAAAACAAACCTCAAATTCAGCACTAGTTTTTTGTGCAACAAAAGTATCCCAATGATCACGGTCAAGAAATTGATATGTATCACAAGCATTTCTTTTTTTTTGCACAAATTTTTTGTTAAGATCATGCCTCCAATTTGTACCGCGTTTTATAGCCCATTTCTTCATAAAATTCTTGGGGGCATCGGTTTCAATCATCCAAAAAGCCTAACATTAAATAACAATAAGTTAAATATAATATTTAACTAATAAGTAATTCATGAATTTAATTTAAAATATAACACGTGCCTTAGCTTGTAACCATAGTCGATCAAAATCTTCAGCCCCAAATTTTGACATGGGAATATGATATGAAAAGGTATGCTTCAGTTTAGTCGCATACCAAGACTTAAATTTTTGAGCCATTGTACCCGTTGGTTGACCATCTTTATTAAATCGTAACAATTTTATTTTATCCTTCGGTATCTCCTTTGAAGAAGAAACAGGACCACGTGTCTTTTTTTGTGAAGACATCCTATACAACATAAAAGAAATATTAAGTAACTAATTTTTATGTTTCATTAGTTATCACATTTAATAATCTAACATATATATACATAGTTATCAAAAAAGAACATATATATACATAGTTATCAAAAAAAAAAAAAAAGCCAAAGTTATACTATCTAAATTTTGACCAAGCATATATGCATGTATGTAAAAAAAACAAGTTACGAGAACAAAACGTGCAATATATATATGTTTACACTACGTACCCCACCACACAAATTTCAAGTTTACAACAAACTATACACATTTAATAATCTAACATATATATACATAGTTATCAAAAAACAACAAATATATACATAGTTATCAAAACAAATAAAAAACAAAATTATACTATACAAATTTTGACCTAGCATATGTGCATATATGTAAAAAAACCTAACTAATCACTACAAAACGTGCAATATATATTTCCACTACACCCCACCACACAAATTTCATCAAATCTATACACATTTAATAATCAAACACGTGCAATAACCCCACCACACAAATTTCATCAAACCTATACACGTGCAATAACCCCACCACACAAATTTCATCAAACCTATACACATTTAATAATCAAACACGTGCAATACAATTAAACAATCAACGGCCCCACAATAAACCAAACACTATATATACAAAGTTCAAACCGTAAATATCATAAAGAAAAATAAACTTAACTCGGTGTTGCGGAGCGGCCGGAGTAGAAGCACCGGTGTTGGGGAGGCGGCCGAAGGAGATGGCGTCGAAGGGGGAGGGGAGGCGGCCGGAGGGGGGGAGGGCGTCGGCCGAAGGGGGAGGAGGGGGAGTGAAGGGCGTCGGCCGAAAGGGGAGGAGGGGGAGGGTAGTGCGGCGGCGGAGGAGGGGGAAGGGGAGGGCGGCGAGCGAGGGGGAGGAGGGGGAAGGGGAGGGCGGCGGTCGAAGGGGAGGAGGGGTAAGGGGAGAGCGGCGGGCGAAGGTGAAGTCGACGGGCGAAGGTGAAGGCGACGGGCGAAGGTGAAGGCGACGAGTGAAGGTGAAGGCGACGGTCGAAGAGGAGAAGGGGAGGGCGGCGTGCGATGGGAGGAGATTTTCGGCGAAGGAGGAGATCGAGAGAGGGAGGCCGATTGGAAATGGGAGGGAAAGGTGGGTTTTGGTGGGTTTTGGTGGGTTTTAGAGTATAAGGGGCGGTTTTGGGTGGGTTATAAGGGGCGGTTTTGGGTGGGGGTTTTAAGGGGCGGTTTTGTTGTTATAAGGGGCGGTTTTGGGAGGGTTATAAGGGGCGGGTATTAGTTTATAAGGGGCGGTTTTTTGGTGGGGGTATAAGGGGCGGTTCTAGTAGTTTTAAGGGGCGGTTCCTGTCAAATATTTTTCTAAATAATTTTTTTTTGAAATTTTCATACACAACATGAGTCTTAATAAAATTAAATTTATAAGTGATAAATTTTTTTAATTAAGCTAAAATTATCAACACGATCAAACATTAACTATTGTAATCATATAAAAAATGATAACCGCACAATAAACTATTATATAAATGTTTACATAAACAATACAAATGATAATTTCTTATTAATTAAGATAAATCCCGTCGACATGATCACGTAAAATTCCAGTGCGGTTGATATGTGACAACTCTTCAATTCCGACTGAAAATGGAGGTAGATCATCAAACTGGTCGTATTCCTCCTCGTTACTTACATTGTCAACTCCAATAATACGTCGTTTACCTTGCAAGACAATATGATATATTGGATTGATAGGGTCTTTGACAAAGAAAACTTGTGTCGCATGTTTTGCCAAAATGAAGGGTTCGGATTTATACCCATTAGTGGTAAGGTTGACAAGTGTAAAACCGTATTTGTCAAGTTGAACACCTTTATGGTTACACACCCACTTACATTTGAACACAGGAACAGTAAGACCTACATCATAATCCAATTCCCAAATCTCTTGTATAACACCGTAATAGGAGTTTTTGGCGATTGTTTTCAAAGTATCACCATGTCGTCTCTCGAATTCGGTTGATGATGCTATTAACGTAACTCCACTATTCTGCACTGCGCTTTTTTTATCTTGATCATTAGTGTAAAATGTATAACCATTAATGTCATATCCCTGATAAGATTTAACAACACAATCCGGACCTTTTCCTAACTTTTTCACTGTTTCATTAACAACATCGGTTTTTGTTACCCTCTGTTTCATCCAGTCTGACAACTCTTTGTTTTGAGTTGTAATGTACCACTCATCATATTGACCTACGTTTGACGATCGTAACATGTCCATGTGTTCACGAACATATGGATCAAGACATGTCATGTGTTTTAAGACCACCAAATGTGCATTTTCTAGATCTTTCCAAGACGGGGTGATTGTTTTGATACCAAGTACTCCCTGACCACCAAGTCGACCCGAATGACGAGACTTAGGAACACCACCACCTTTGACGCTGTCCATATAGTCTGAAAATAGAAACAAATTATTATAGTGTATGTTAATATTAATATATGTATATAATGTAATATGATTGATAGCGTTACCTTGACAGAAGTCAGTCACCTCTTCAGAAGTATATCCTTCAACAATACTACCTTCTGGTCTATAACGATTTCTTACATAACCTTTTAAAACACCCATGTATCTTTCAAAAGGGTACATGTATCGTAAGAATACAGGACCACAAGCCTTAATCTCTTTTACGATATGACATGTAAGGTGAACCATTATGTCAAAAAATGATGGGGGAAAGTACATCTCTAGTTCACAAAGGGTAACATAAATGTCCTTTTCCCATTGATTCAAGGATTCTACGTCTAACACCTTTGAGTGAATATTGTTAAAAAGCAAACAAAGCTTTGTGATAGTATGTCGGACGTCATCAGGTAGCAATCCACGAATTGCGATAGGAATCATGTGTGTCATCAAAACATGGCAATCATGAGACTTCATTCCAAGTAATTTACTATTTTTCAACGACACCAATCTTTTAATGTTTGCAGAATAAGTTGATGGAACCTTAATACCATGTAAACATTCACAAAACTGTCTTCTTTCTTCTCTTGTTGTATTGTAACAAGCAGGTGGCAGGTAAATACGGTCGTTACGTAGTTCCGGATGAAGTTCTGGACGTATTTTTAATAGTTCCATGTCTTTTCTAACGTTAATCCCATCTTTAGTTTTACCTGGAATATTTAATAATAAACTTATCAAGCTGTCACACACATTTTTTTCTATATGCATAACATCTAGACAATGTCTGACCATTAAATCATTCCAGTAAGGTAAATCCCAAAATATAGACTTTTTTTTCCACAACGCTCCTTTCTCGACACGTGATCTTTTCCCCCCGGCACTGTTTAGATTTTTAACACGTGCAAATGCATCAAAACTTGTTCTTAATGTGCCAATCTCGAACTCACCATCAAACTCATCCTTTTTCTTCCTAAAAATGTGACCTTTCGGAAGGAATCTTCGATGTCCCATATATACAAGCTTCTTGCAATTTTTTAACCATATCGAGTGTGTCTCGTCTTCACAAACAGGACAAGCTTTCTTACCCTTAGTACCGTATCCTGACAAGTTACCATATGCTGGAAAATCATTTATCGTGCAGAAAATCATGGCGCGCAATGTAAATTTTCTTTATGATAAGCATCGTATACGTCCACACCTTCATTCCAAAGCTTTTGTAAGTCTTTAATCAAAGGAGATAAGTACACATCAATATCATTACCAGGCTGTCTGGGACCTTGAATCAACAACGACATCATAATATATTTCCGTTTCATACATAACCACGGTGGAAGATTGTAGATACATAAAAGAACTGGCCATGTACTATGACGACTACTCATGTTACCGAATGGATTGATACCGTCTGAACTAAGCCCAAATCGTATGTTTCTCTTCTCCTTTGCAAACGTTGGATGCTTTCTATCAATGATTCTCCACTGAGGTGAATCCGCAACATGTCTTAGTTTCCCATCAATTATACGTTCATCTGAATACCAACATAACAATTTTGCATCTTTTTCGTTTGAAAATAATCTTTTGAGTCTCGGTATAATAGGGAGATACCACACAATTTTAGCCGGTGGTCCATTTTTTGTCACGTCATCATCATATACATCTGAATCTTTTTTTCGTATATACCTCGATGAACCACACTTATCACATTTATGTTTATTTTCGTATCCATCTCTATACAAGATGCAATTATTTGGACATGCATGTATTCTTTCAACTTCTAACCCCATCGGACACATTAACTTTTTGCTTTGTATGTTGAATTAGGTAATTCATTGTCTTCTGGAAGAATTTCATTCAAAAGCGCTAACAGACTTGTAAAACTTTTATCGCTCCATCCACTTTCAGACTTTAGTTTAAACAACCTTAACACAACATCAAGTTTGTTATGTTTAGAACCGATATATAAAGGTTTTTCTGCCTCTTCAAATAAGTGTTGTAACTTTTCTTGTTCAGATGTACTCATATTAGTCTCCATGTCATGCAACATTTCAGTATTGTAATTGGCAGTGGGTTCATTTGGAAGCTCATCATCTTTATCAAAATTTAGTAAGTCGTCATTGTACGTTGTATTATCATTAATGTGTAAAGTGGTCGATAAAGTATTAAACTCAAGAATTGATTCTCCGTGCTCTGACCAACAATGATATCCATGCATAAACCCGTGTCGTAACAAGTGATACTCTATGGTATCAATATCCCCAAAATATTGAAACGTTTTACAAACGGAACAAGGACAACAAATTTTTTGACTTCCTTTTTTCAAACGGTTCTCTTCAGCTGCCTTTTTAAAACTTTGAACACCTTTCGCATAAATTTCTGATGAACGCAAACTTTTGTACATCCATGCATCACGATCCATCTGAAAAGTATAAAAACAAACAAATGATGTAATTGTACATAACCGGTAATCTAAGGCGGTGGATCCTAACCCACTTTTTGAATAAACTATCTCATATGTATACATTTAACGTGTTAACTATTTAAGAAAAAATCGACAGCATTTCCCCTTAACTCCCCAAGTATGCGTATAAACCGCAAACCCGAAGGAGTATAGGAGAAACTGTCGATTTTTTCTTAATAGTTAAACATGTTAAAATGTATACACGTCCTAATGAGATAGAATATTCAAAAAGCAGTCCCAACAGGGACAATCCAAAAGTTATCTCTATTAGATAAATTTTGGACGGGTATACTCTAAAGGTTTATCCTAAATTTATTTAAAATCTATCCAAACACACATATACATATACAAATACACATATAACATACTTACACATAAATGAAATATTAAATAATAGTATATATATAATATTTGTGTAATAAGTACAAATACTAGCTAAATGCATATCAAGTTTATGTGTTTATTAAAAAAACTAAGAAATGGTAAACTTGCATTTTTAAATTTTCGACGGATATACTTTAAAGGTTTATCCTAAGTTCGTATAAAAATCTATCCAAACACACATATAGATACTCAAATACACATATAACATACTTACACATAAATGTCATGTAAAAACTGAACTTATATATAAACACGAACTTGCATCTTTAAGTAACTCGACATATATATCACTAACTTATATATAAACACGAATTCATGTAAAAACTGAAATATTTAAAAAGAATTGTACCTTTAAATGAGAGATTTTGAAAGAAAACTCGTTCTGAAATTCAAAAGAGATAGAACATTTGAATCGCAGGTGGAAATGCTTCAAAAGAGAAGAAGATAACCGTTTTCTTATTTTTATAAAAAGGACGACCGCCCCTAAAAGCACATTTGAATTTGAAATTTTGTCGCACCTTATACTGGGTCAAAAGGGGCGGTCCATAACCGCCCCTCCAAAGAAAACCGCCCCTAAAGCAATCAATTCGCACCTTATACTTGGATAAAAAGGGGCGGTTCAAAACCGCCCCTAAAGCCCTTCACATAAAACAACCGAAAACCGCCCCTAATGCAAGCGAATTACCGAAAACCACCCCTAAAGCAAGCAATCAATTTGCAGTTTATACATGGATCAAAAGGGGCTGTCCAAAACCGCCCCTAAAGCCCTTCACAAAAGCATTTCGCACCTTATACATGATCATAAGGGGCGGTCCAGAACAGCCCCTAAAGCCTCCAGCCAAAACCGCACCTACAGCTTCCTTTCGCACCTTACACTAGCTCTAAAGGGACGGTTTCGCACAAAGTATTCTTCTTAAAGTTTGTGAAGGGAAATAAGGGGCGGTTTTTTACCTTAACCGCCACTTAAAAAAGTGGATCCGCCCCTTATACTACTTTTTGTACTAGTGTACCCAAAGGTCGAAACCACATAACCCATTAATGTCATACATGATTATATATACATGCATCCATACAACACACACCATGCAGATTCATCTCTTTATTAATACATACACCCCACATGCATGAGCCCTCCCCTAAGTCCACATCAACATACACCTACGCCTACATGCATGCACATGCGATATATTCCATTAGTTCCTTGGTCAACCCACAATGCACAACCCACCCAATAAAAGACATATATATATATACTTATAATAAGCGCACACACACACTGAAAAACACACTGAAACACACACACATGATCACACTGCATGCACCCAACCCGAGGCTTCCCCCATGCGCCCACATCCAAGGGCAATCCCCTCACCAAACGCCCACAACACATACATACATGCGCATACAACAACACACTTACATACGTATGCATACATACAGATATAGCCGCATATATATAGGTGTATACATCTACACACACAACCCCTTCCGATCACCCCATCCCTTGACCCTTCTGCGACAAACATACACACTGTTTATACATACGCAAAACACACACACATACACCTCTGCATATATACATACATATATACGCAGAATCACGATATCATAATACCAAGATTGCAACCGAACCCGTAACCGAACAACGTACCCATCGCACGGAGTTAAGGAACGTACCGATTGACGAAAACCGCGATCAACTGTGAGAGTCGTTGAAGTCGTGATGCTGGAGAGGGGTTGCTTGACCGACGGCAGTGGTGGGTTGCGGAGATGAGGGCTGCCGGCGGTGGAGAGGGGGGGGGGTCGTCGTTGAGAACTCGCGGTTGATGACAAGTGATCGCCGGTGAGACGTTCTTGTGAGCAAGGCGGCTAGCGGTGGAGAGCAAGGGCTGCCGGCGGTGGTGATCTAGAATTAGGGTTGCGGGAGGGTGAGGTGGTTTCGGTGGGGATGGTTATTCTAATGAAGAGAGGTGGTTGGGTTATATAGGAAATCAACTTTGGCCCTTTGACATTTTTAGCCCCTCCAGTTTGTGAAGTTTGTATTGTGAGTTACTTAAGTTTGATTAATTTAAAGTTAATTAATAATAATAATCATAATAAGAACTATTATCATTTAAAAATGATAAGTTTATTAGTTATAAAAATAACGACAAGAGGTTGGTTACGGAGGCGAGGTTAACCTGAAATACTAGGGTTGTCACATCATCCCCTTGTTGAAGGAATTTTCATCCCAAAAATTAGAACATTAGGTTCACTAAGATCATCAGGTCAATAACAGGATGTGTACACAGGATGGTTTCCAAGAAACCCTGAAACAAGTCCAATGAAAAAAAAATTATGAAGGTTCCGTGAGGGTTGTGACATCATCCCCTTGTTGAAGGGAATTTCGTCTCTAATATATGAACATACACGTCAACGAACAACTAGTAAGCAAGCTGGTCAGTGAGTAAGCTTATTAGTTATCTAGGACATAGGCGAGATATGATCTCTGAGGATTTCTGAACAAACCGTAAACCAAAGAATGTAAGGTTTCGTGAGAGCTATTTCTATGGCATGCTCGGGGTTCAAGTCAGTATGTACTATCCCTAGTACCTCACTAAACTTGTTGGACACATAATTCTAATTGCCATCAGAATCAAATAAAACAAAAGACATAATGACCATTTACAGAAAATCTACCGGATGCTACAGTAGGGTCATCAAGGGTTTACCTGAGCCTATGACGAACACTCTGCCCTTGGCTCCACCTTTGTCATTCCCATTTCTGTTTCGGTTGTCATTTCCATTGTTCTTCTTCAGTTTTGGGCAGTACCTTTTGATGTGCCCAGTCTGACCACACTCATAGCAACCTCTTTGTTCCCCCTGTTGAGCTGGCTGCTTGGCTGATAAGTTTACACGACAATTCTTAGCAGAGTGACCAAACTTGCCACATCTCTCACAATTGTTCTTGTTACAAGACTCAGTGTGGTGGTAGTTGCATTCATCATACTTAGGTAATGTTCCAATGTAGCCACTACCATGTTGTGAAAATGCAGAAGTTTGGTTGTCGAACTTCCGATGCTGCTGGGAAGGGTTCTGCTTGTTATGTGAGCCAGACTCCCACTTTCTTTTGTTATAGCCGTCAGTAGTAGTAGAGGTAAAACCAAGTGGAGGTAGTTTACCTTGTGTTACCGCTTGGTCAGTTAATCTATGAGCCAATCTAATCGCCTCCTGTATAGTAGTTGGTCGAGAAGTAGTGACCATTCCCTGGATTTCCGGAGACAATCCGTGCAGATATCTTTCGATACTTAGAGAAGGAGGGTTGACCATGTTAGGGCACAAAGTAGCAAGTTCGTGAGATCGAGTGGTGTACACCTCAATCTCGGAATCTGTCATCTTCAGATTCCAGAACTCCATCTCCAATTTCTGTATCTCTTCCCGAGGGCAGTATTCTTCTTTCATCAAAGTCTTAAAATCCTCCCAGGCTGTCTGATTAGCAATCTCAACTCCTAGCATTTGTACCTAGGTGTTCCACCAGGATAAAGTAGCTCCGTCCAGGGTGCCGGTGGCGTATTTAACCCGATTTTCCACCGGACAATTGCACATCTCGAACACTGATTCTAGCTTCTCGAACCACCGTATCAGTCCTACGGCTCCTTCCGCTCCGGTGAACGGGTTTGGTTAACAGCCCATAAAGGACTTATATGTGCAAGTTCCTTGACCTGTAATGAATTTAGATCAGAACTTTTGAAGTATGAAATGAATGCTACAACCTACGAGACTGACGGAACGTTAACGTCAGATATGGATTGGGTTTTGCTTACCGATAGGAGCGGGTTGAGGATTAGGGTTGTGGTTCGCCAGTGCATCAGCCACATGCTGCTTAATAAGGGCGGCCAACTCCGCTGGAGTCATATTGATGGAACCATTACCACGTCCACGTCCAGACATTCTTAACAATCACAACATACAAAAATAAGTAAATATGTAACATGTCAATTTCATTTAAGCATAAGTAATTAAAGAATTTAGCACACACTACTAAATGTTCAAATAATAATTTCTGGCAAAATAAATTGTAAGTACGTCTACAATTAATCAAACCAAATATCAAAATTCAGAAACATAAGTCGAATGGGGACAACCCTTCCCATCCAGGTGTGAAACGAATGAAAGTCTAATAAACGAATAGAACGAATAAAGAATGTAATCAATGTGAATCGACTGATCAGGTGCTATCCTCAGGCTCGTCCTCTGGCTGCTCTCCGGCTCTTCCTCGTCAGGCTCCGGTGCTGTGTTCAGTGCATTGACCTGACCCAATGAACAAAGAATATATGTGCATAGAGTATCACTACTCTGAGGTAACTTTCACGAAGATTATGCACATATCAAATAATTAGTATTGCACGATAGCTAAGATGCTAGAACGAACAATGTCTTGTAAGGACTGGGACTATTGTCACAGTACAATCCCATTAAGGCTCTAGATAGATGAAAACTTCCATACGAGTAAAGATGAAAGGATTTGTTTCCATATCAATGGTGAAGTTTTATGAGAATCGAGACTCTCATGTCCCAAAGTATAAAAATGAAAATTTGTACTGACTATGACCGTTATCACTCGACTGAATTCACTAGACTTCTCATGCACGACAAATTACAATTACGTGTGCACCCGTAATGATAATTTGCTTTGCATGGTCCCCCTGGTTCCTCCTATCCGAGCTAACATACCTTGTCAAGTACAGAGATTATCAATGATAGAGGTATCAAAGATATAGTTATTACATCGATGGTCGATTAACCAAAGTTGTACGAAAGAATCGGTTGAGGAAAACATTTAACAGGAGGCAAGATATGCTCCTGATGAACCATCCAAATAAGGTACCCACGGTTTCGCATCCGACTTTGAAATGTATAATGTAAAAGGTACGATAAATCATCAATCGTGATTAACCCCCTCGTGACTCACAGTAACTCGGAGTCACCCGTACTAAGGAATAGGCGGTAACAACGAGGGATTAGGATGAACTGGCTCTTCCCCTTAAACATAGCATAAGAAGACACCATCCCTATAAACGAACGCTAGCTCGGAGTCACCCGTACTAAGGAATAGGCGGTAACAACGAGGGATCAGGATGAACTGGCTCTTCCCCTTAAACATAGCATAAGAAGACACCATCCCTATAAACGAACGCTCACAGGAATACGTCAAAGCAAACAGTTCTCAAGCAAGCAAAAACCAGCAAGGCATACAAACAAAGCCAACTACCAAAACTAAACGTATCTATATGCGTGTAACTAAGGCAACGGCTATAGTCTAAACGCAATGCAATGAGATGCAATGTCAATTTAGTTCGCTATAACCAATGTCTCTGATACCAATTTGTCACACCCTCAATTTCCACAAAGGGGTATTACCGTTAGGCGTGTGACTTCCAGGATCTCAGCCACTAGTTACACCAAATGACACGTTATTTATAAAACATAATTTAATTTTAAAGTTTGATATTACCAAAGACTAAGTTTTAACATAAACATAACAGAAGTTGCGGAAGCATAGTAAATCTTAATTGTTTAAATGGCGCAATACGCGCAAACCGAATAAATGAAATTTATCGAAAAATGTTAAATAAGTCACGTGAGATGATAAATGCATGAATGAAATGCTCCTAAGCGTGCGCGTCTTGTGAACCTGAAAGAAACATGCTAAAGTGTCAACACAAGGTTGGTGAGTTCACAGGTTTTGATAAATAGAACATAAAGTAAACCGATACCGTAACAAAGTAATATCAATAGATAGCTAGTCTACTTAACCAGTTACTAAGTGTATGAAGTTCGCAACCGAAGCTGACAATGTAAATGAACGCCTCGGCTGTGAATACCAGGTCACAGCAACAGAAATTAGGTCAATTAAACACCCGTTTGACGAACGTTGTGCTAGCGCAACTAGCCCGGGTGGGGTTTGTCAAACCCAGTAGATTTACTCAAAATTACCTCGCTATACTACATACATTAACGGTTCGAGAATAAGGACTTAAGTGGTATCACACTAGTAAACAAGTGATATTACAGTAATACTGATCAATGAAAATGAATTTGTTTCCCACGTTTCTTTCACCCCAAGAAAGTAGTTAAAACGGGGCTGAGAACTCAACTTTAATGCACAGCAACAGTAAACGATAGCACAAAGATTAGCGTTTCTGGTTAACCTGAACGTCATTTAATATATATATATATATTTACATTAAATATTAATTATTCACAATGAATCGTACGGTTTCGCGTTCACGGTTCGGTTACGGTGCATGTTATCGGTAGGATTCCCCCATACACAAGCAATGCAAGCATACACATACTCACACAAGCATCAAATCCAATATTCCCGTATAACCCAAAAAAATACATAAAAGTACTCTTTATATATAATTAATTATACGACCCATTACAATAGAACTCCTACGTTTAATGTTACATAACCCGAACTTCCTAATGCATACCAATCCCTTTCGTAACATATTGATTATAATTTAAACATGAATTTCAACAATTATACGATATATCACTCTAGCTCATACACACGTATAACACACACACAAAATTGATATGCACCTACCAACTACATAATGTATATTTATTTAATATGATCATGAATCTCATCTCCACACCAACCCATCACATGCACCCATGCTGCTTTTAAAACATATTACTCACACACGTAGGTCTATCTCCATTCGGTTAATACCCAAAGGTCGAAACCACATAACCCATTAATGTCATACATGATTATATATACATGCATCCATACAACACTTCAGCCAACACACACCATGCAGATTCATCTCTTTATTAATACATACACCCCACATGCATGAGCCCTCCCCTAAGTCCACATCAACATACACCTACGCCTACATGCATGCACATGCGATATATTCCACTAGTTCCTTGGTCAACCCACAATGCACAACCCACCCGATAAAAGACATATATATACTTATAATAAGTGCGCACACACACACTGAAAACACACTGTGACACACACACACATGATCACACTGCATGCACCCAACCCGAGGCTTCCCCCATGCGCCCACATCCAAGGCAATCCCCCCACCAAACACCCACAACACATACATACATGCGCATACAACAACACACTTACATACGTATGCATACATACAGATATAGCCGCATATTTGTAGGTGTATACATCTACACACACAACCCCTTCCGATCACCCCATCCCTTGACCCTTCTGCGACACACATACACACTGTTTATACATACGCAAAACACACACACACACACCTCTGCATATATACAAACATATATACGCAGAAACACGATATCATAATACCAAGATTGCAACCGAACCCGTAACCGAACAACGAACCCATCGCACGGAGTTAAGGAACGTACCGATTGACGAAAACTGCGATCAACTGTGAGAGTCGTTGAAGTCGTGATCGCTGGAGAGGGGCTGCTCGACCGACGGCAGTGGTGGGTTGCGGAGATGAGGGCTGCCGGCGGTGGAGAGGGGGGGTCATCATTGAGAACTCGCGGTTGATGACAAAGGATCGCCGGTGAGACGTTCTTGTGAGCAAGGCGGCTAGCGGTGGAGAGCAAGGGCTGCCGGCGGTGGTGATCTAGAATTAGGGTTGCGGGAGGGTGAGGTGATTTCGGTGGGGATGGTTATGCTAATGAAGAGAGGTGGTTGGGTTATATACAAAATCAACTTTGGCCCTTTGACATTTTTAGCCCTCCAGTTTGTGAAGTTTGTATTGTGAGTTACTTAAGTTTGATTAATTTAAAGTTAATTAATAATAATAATCATAATAATAACTATTATCATTTAAAAATGATAAGTTTATTAGTTATAAAAATATCGACAAGTGGTTGGTTACGGAGGCGAGGTTAACCTGAAATACTAGGGTTGTCATATTATGTTGGATGTGCTATCTCTTAATTTATAACTTGTCAAAATACAACAACTTATAATGTATGTTTTGTTTTCTAGGCATAAATCGCAAGTCTGTTTCAAAATGCGAACTTTATGTCTCAAATTACGCAGCTTATTGTCTCGCAAAAAGCTCCACATGAAGCTGATGAAGATGATTCGGACGAGGGAGATTAATAGGATAGCGGATAAGTAGTTTAAGTTTGTTTTAACTACATTTAATGTTTAAGTAATTAACATACTTAAAACTTGTGTATTTGTGGATTGTTTAAGTAGTTTAAGTAGGTAATATTAGAGCACTCACAGTGGATTCCTTAAAAGTATGTAAGTGTATTTGGTATATTATATGGAATGGTTTTGAGTGTTTGTGAGTGAAGGAGAGAGAAAATGTTATTGTGGATTGGTATATTTGAAGAATCACTGTTCAATCCTTATAATTTTTTTAATATTTTTTAATGTGGTTGTGAGTGAAGGAGAGAGAAAAAAGTAATGATAAATGTATAAAAAGTATTATTTAATTGAAAATGAGAAAGAAATGTAATGATTTTTAGTGTAATTATATAGATAAAGATAAGGAAACTACTGTGAATGATCTTAGATTTTGTTAATAAAGTATAGCGTAATTTGTGTTATTGGTGAAATTTGGATTTATTTTTATACAGGTATATATGGTTTTTAAAACTAGAATTTAGAAATAATAAAAAAAATATTTAAAATAAAAAATAGAGTATTAGCGGCGACAATATCGTCGCTAATAGCTCTTCCCGGAATTTTTTGATCAACATTTAGCGACGAAAAAGTCGCCGCTAATAATGTTTTAGCGCCGACATATTAGCGGCGACTTTTGTAGCATTAGCGACAAATCATTAGCGGCGATAAGTCGCGGTTAAAACGTATAGCGGCGAAAAACCTGTTTATTAGCAGCGACAAATGTCGCCGGTAATGGTCGTGTTCTATGTAGTGATATTAGGTCATTAGGTCATCTAATTAGTAAAAAATAAGAAATAAATTTAATAATTGTTCTTTTTTACTAAATACAATAAAAATGTCACCTTCATTGTATTGTTTAAAAATAACATTGTCGTGTATCCAACATCTTGCTGATAAAAAAGGATTTGTAATTTTATATTTTGCCAAATGACATTTCTTTCAATGATTGGACTTCCATCTGCCCGTTTTGATGTTTGCATACGTAATTATATTCGTTGATAAAAAGGTTTTGTAATTATATCTTGTAAGGTGGTGTCTCCTTGTTGGACACTCTTCACATGCATGTATGATTTGTAGGAATGGTCTTAATCAAATTATTAGTTATAAAACCATAAGTCATAATTAACTTTAGAGTTTAATTGCGTGTAAATATCTTGTATGGATTTAAAAAGTGGGTTGTTACATGTAAATAGGATTGCGTCTACTTTTAGTAACAAATGTTTAGAGATACATATCTAAAAATCAACAATTTAGATTTCATACTTTTAAAACATTTTATTTAAGAATCAAAAAATTGGAATAAATTTAGATGCTAATCATATATCACATCCCATTTTTATAAAAAACACAGATATAATTAAAGCATGTGTCATGTAATAAAATTATTTGACTTAAAGTACATAATACTATAAAACAATTAACAATTTATTGGATACAACATTCATAGTTTCATCGTCGCTAATAATATATATTTGAGACAAATTGCATATAGATTAACGACTTTAAATATGATGAAGTAGAAAATGAACTTCGTGAATCTGAATTAGTATATAGAAAACGAACATGTATGTCTAGGGTATTAAATTTAGTGGAAAAAAATAATTAAAAGCAAACATCAACAAGATGATTAAAATCAATATTAAGTATAATTATTTAATTGAATAGTATCTTAATCAAATAAAAATATTTGTCATCGTGTGATTATAATATTGCAATGATTCTCAATATATATGTGTGTATATATATATGTCTGTGTGTTATATCACTTTCTTTGTTTCCATAGTTTTTATTTGATTTGCTTCTTGTTTGATTCTCAGGTTTTTTTCTACCTTGTCTTATTAAAGGATGTTTAATGTATTTGACTATTTGGTTAAGAAAGACATCCTGTTAGTCATGTAATATGTAACATCGTACAATATAATGAATAAAATAACGCCTTTGTAAGGACAATAGTGCATATATATATATATATATATATATATATATATATATATATATATATATATATTATTTACCATGAGAACTTTCCAAAATAAAAAAA
Organism: Flaveria linearis; assembly: GCA_024085815.1. Lineage (NCBI taxonomy): Eukaryota > Viridiplantae > Streptophyta > Magnoliopsida > Asterales > Asteraceae > Flaveria > Flaveria linearis. The sequence continues at coordinate 122,424,502 of CM044001.1, forward strand.
TTATAATATTATGAATCTTCCAAAATTACAGTATTACCGTTTGCGTAACTTTATATAACTACCACAAAACATATTCTACAGAATACTATAACATTATATTAGTATTTTTTTGTCTTCCTTAAATGGTAAAATGTTTAGAAAAAAAATAAAAATCTACAAATCGTCTCACATGCATGCGTAAATTCAAAATTGGGGCTTGTTACGGGGGTTCAATTTTACAGGGTGTGACTTGTATATAGTTTAATTTTGAAGCGTTAGTGGCTAATCTTGAATATGGGGATCTTTTCACACTTAAATATGCCAAAGAAACGGGTCTTCGGCTTCGAGCCTAAAGCCTGTATCAGCTCCAGCTCCAGCTCCCAAGTGCCATGGTGCAGGATCGAAAAGGGACCTATCGCTTCGATCGGTGTTTTTGGGAGAAAGATCGGGTAGGTCGAAAAATGTATCATCGTCTTCTAACGATGTAGAATTGATTGATTCTTGGGTGTTATCGGGTGATAGATCAGTTGTGGATGACTCAGAAAGAATGGCTTGGCTTGGAGTATCGGCTTTATATCCGCCACATGTGGTGGCAGCCTTGGTGGCAGCTTCTCGGATGTCTTTTGGTGAATTGGTGGTTGGTTGTGGAAGTAGATGTGCTAATTCAGGAAAATTAAGGTAAGCCGAGTGACCTTTTATGGCTATAGCCGCTACATCGTGGGCTCGGGCAGCCATTTCAGCTGTTGGGAATGTACCAAGCCATATTCTTGATTTCTTACGCGGCTCACGGATTTCAGACACCCATTTGCCCCAACTCCTCATTCGTACACCGCGATATAACATACAGTCATTGCCACTGTTACTGCCACCATTTCCTTGTTGTTTCTTTTGTTCGTTACCATTCTTTCCATTTTCAGATCTTTTCTTGCCTTTTGTAGGTTTACTTTGATGGTCACCACATGTTATGATGACAGTGGTCGACCCGGAGGAGCAACTGTCAATGACGGTGGTGGCGGTGATGGTGGTGGTGGTGGAGGAGGAGGAGGAGGAACTGGTGGTGGTGGTTGAGGGTGATGAGAAATCATTTGCTTGAGATTCAATCTCCATGTTGACTTGCTACACTTCAATGACCAAAGATGTAGTATATTTATGGTATTTAGGCAGTGATACCTACTAGAAAAGAACATAACTATGATACATATAAATAGAAAGCAATTGGGTTGTATTATTTTATTATTATTATTATTGTTATTGTTATTATTATTATTATTTTAATTTCTCTTGTTTTCTAATATATGGTTTTGTATTTAGAAAAGTGTTGTAATCTTATTGGTTGAATAAAGAAAAAGAAAAGGCCAATAAAAGAAGGGAATATGGGGGCCATGATATAGAAGGAAAAGACTGCCTAACAATGCATCAAATTCGTTATTATGCATATGACCTCTTTTTCTTTATAATATTCCTTTTATTTTATAAATATATTTCTTATATTAAAGTTTTTTTTTTTTTTTTTTTTTTACTTTTGGCCGGATACTTTAGTTTATCTGTTATTGTGGTATAAATAATGTATTAATTATATAAAACAAATTTTAACAATCTAATAAAAATAAGAAACACTATAATTAATAAACAAAGCCGTAATAGTTTGACCAGAAACCATGCCATATCTGGCATTGTACACATTTAGCTGATCAAAGTTTCCTCATCCTCAAAGTCTGAGTTCATACTCCCTCCTACACATATAAAGGTCTCTTCCCTAGAGCATTTATCTCATTATGAATATATGATACATGTAAGATTTAATTTTATTTTACACTCTCCAAAACCTACCGTATAAGTAACATTTTTGTCTGATATGTTTATTGTATATTTGTGAGAGAAAGACACATATGTATGTATGTATGTACGTATGTATACACTATACAGGCATTTGTGTGTAAGTATCTATGATTATATATGTTCACATATTGGTATAAATCAATTACGAAAGAACAATATAAGATCTCCTAAATTATTGTTATAATTACCTGATTCTTAGAAAGAAAAGAAAGATCATAATATATGGTCTTATTTTTTCTCTCTTTAAGTTCTTTTTTGTCACACCCTCAATTTCCACAAATGGGGTTTTACCGTTAGGCGTGTGACAAACCAGGATCTCAGACACCGTCATATCAAACGACACTATATGAATTTAAAAATAAACGTTTGACTTAAATCAGAGTAACATAAATGAAATAAACATCAGTGCGGAAGCGAATAAACGAAATGTAAACCAATACTGAAGGTTAAAAGTGCTAATTCAAAACAAAATGTCTAATGCAAGTAAATGAGTTTGATGATGCATGTCCTGAGTGCGTCCCTTAATCGTGCATCATGAGCTTAAGCGTTCCTGTTACCTGAGAAAACATGCTAAAGTGTGTCAACATAAAGTTGGTGAGTTCACAGGTTTAATCAACAATAAATGTGTTTGTAAGCGTTTCCATGGTTTGCGTTTCAATGGTTTAGTATATAGAGCATATCGTTAGGTAGCTAGCCTATGTTCTTGTTACTTAGCGTTTCGAACAGAAGCTGACTATTTACGTCCTATTTGTGTTTGTTGTATCCCGTCATGTCTCATCAGACCATGACAATGTGTTTCCACCACGTCTTAATCGACCGTGGCAATCGTGTGTTAGGTCAATCTAGCACCCGTTCGACCTCCAATCAAGCTAGCGCGACTAGCCCGGCGGGGTTTGTCAGACCCAGTAGTACTACTCAAAATTACCTCGCTAATCCCATTACTAACGGTTCGAGTGTGTCAGGACATGTTGTGTGTTTGCACTAACGTAACAAGCGATATCAATAATACTAAAAACCATTTATAAAATATGTTTGCATGTTTTTCTCCCCCAAAAAGGCAAGAAGGTAAAATAGGGGCCGTGAATACTCACCTTGAGTGTAAAGCAACAAGTATATGTAAACGCAAAAGATCGGTTTCCAGTTAACCTGTGTTTCATTCAGATATATATATAATTAATATTATTTATTAACTACAAATATAAGAGTCATACGGTTTCGCGTTCGCGTTTCGGTTCGATGTCGGTTGTCGATGTTTGCCTTGTGTACACAAACACACTCGTATGCAAAATATATATATCAATTCCAAGTATATAGTATATGCCATACTCAATATTTATTTTATATATTAATCACACTCACTGCTATATATATCATATATATATATCCATGCAAACTCACAATGTAACACACATACACACACCACTTATATATAATATACATATTACCCACTATGTAAAATAAATAACTCATGCACTCATTTTATCACCACCTTGGCCTCATGCGCCTATAGGCACCTCATGCGACCAAAGATTTTTAATCCATACATACATGCCCACATTCACAGCCACACACATACACGGCTGAATTGCTTCATAAACCCACGATGAATACATACATGTACACACGGTTTTACACCCATACATTATAATCGCAGGAGTATATATATGTATATATCTACACACACGAACACATATACATTACCGTCTCATACGAACAATCGAAAAGATACATATACCCGCGGTTTCACATACACATATATGCTTACAAGAACCCTTACATGCACATTCATATGCATACGCAGAAGATATTTCTAACTTCATATGCAAAACGTATACATACATTCATATGCAGAAAGCACATACATACATATATATGCATACAACACATACATTATACATACATATCGTAACATATATATATATATACACAGAAAGCACACGCTCACAACGTCGAACACATGCGAAACCGATCAATGCAGCCCGTAACGAACCCAAGATTGAAACCGAAATCAAAACCGTGACGAACGTAAAAACTAAAAACAATAAAACTCGTACCGGACAGGATGCGGAGGAAGAGAGGATCCCACCGATGCTACTCTACTCCGAACCGCGACTGCCGAATGCTAAAAACACGGTTTTCAATTGTGATAACCGACCGAAATAGATGTCGCAGATTAGGATAGTTTACGGTATAACGACGTCGTTGCTTGATGATGGATTCATGATGGTACACGGCTGTGGATGGGAGCAACCGCTGGAATACTTGCAAACCTGTCGTCCACAATGGTGTTGAGAGGGAACGGTTTAGGGTTTACGGGTGTGAAAGCCAATGTGTTTTTGAATGGGAGGAAAACGTGGATCGGGAGCATTATAGGGTTAATATAATAGTATAATAATAAGTTTAGTAATTATCATTCTAACTAATTTATTTTAATTATTTTCGGATGGAAAAGTGGTGCATTAATCAAATATAATAATAATAAATTAAGTAATAATAATAATAATACTTCCATCTAATAACAGAATGAGATTAGGCAATGAAAGTGGTGTTAACCTGAAAGCTCGGGTTGTCACATCATCCCCTTGTTAAAAGAATTTTCGTCCCGAAAATTAAGATATTACGCTCGATTAAATGCATGAGATTCCAGTGGGTTCAATCAATTGTGTGAGATCCAGCTAGAGTTAGTGGTTTGTAACGTGTCTGACATGTATGGTTTGACAGAGTTGTGACATCATCCCCTTATTGAAGGGAATTTCGTCTCGAAATTTAAAGAAAAAGGTATCTCAAGAATGAATACCTTATGAAGTAGGTGTCTGATCGTTGAACAGTTGTGGGTACTTTTTCTTCATCTGATCTTCGCGTTCCCAGGTAAACTCTGGTCCACGCTTTGAGTTCCATCGGACTTTGACAATAGGGATATGACTATGTTTGAGCGTTTTGACCTCTCGGTCCATAATTTCCACTAGTTCCTCGATGAAACGTAGTTGTTCGTCAATATGTATTTCGTCTAATGGAACGACGAGAGTCTCGTCTGCAAGGCATTTCCTCAGGTTTGAAACATGGAACACATTGTGTACTCCACTGAGTTCTTCGGGTAGGTTCAGCTGATAGGCTACGGGGCCAACCCGTTTGACAATCTCAAACGGTCCCACGTACCTAGGGTTTAGTTTTTCACGTTTCCCGAAACGAATCACGCCCTTCCAAGGTGACACTTTCAACAGTACTTTGTCACCAATATGAAACTCCAGTGCCTTACGGCGCTTGTCGGCGTAACTCTTTTGTCGGTCACGTGCTGCTGCCATACGGTTACGAATCTGCACGATCTTCTCAGTCGTCTCGTGCACGAGTTCAGGACCGGTAAGTTGGCTTTCTCCAACTTCCGCCCAACAAATAGGTGATCGGCACTTACGCCCATACAGTGCCTCAAATGGAGCAGCCTTGATCGACGTGTGATAGCTATTATTGTATGAAAACTCCACTAACGGTAAGTGAGTTTCCCAACTGCTGCCGAAATCAATCGCGCAGGCGCGCAACATGTCTTCCAAGGTCTGGATCGTACGCTCACTTTGGCCGTCAGTTTGAGGGTGATATGCCGTACTCATGTCTAGCCGTGTACCCAATGCTCGTTGTAATGATTGCCAGAATGTGAAGTGAATCGAGCGTCACGATCAAAAATAATAGAAATTGGCACACCGTGCCGAGAAACTATTTCCCTAAGGTAAATACGTGTTAACTTCTCCATTCTGTCAGTCTCCCTAATTGGTAAGAAGTGTGCAGATTTCGTCAAACGATCTACAATCACCCAAATGGTATCGCATCCGTTGGGAGTCCGAGGCAGTTTCGTGATAAAGTCCATAGATATCTGCTCCCACTTCCATACGGGAATTTCTGGTTGTTGAAGTAAACCAGATGGTCGTTTATACTCCACCTTAACCTTAGAACAGGTTAAGCATCTGCTTACGTAAGTGGCAATGTTAGCTTTCATGTTCGGCCACCAGTAAAGGACTTTTAGATCGTGATACATCTTGTCTGAACCCGGATGTATAGAATACCGTGACTTGTGCGCTTCGTCCATTACCAGCTCTTGTAGGTCTCCATACAAAGGAACCCATATTCGCTCCATGAAGTAACGAATTCCGTCAGTTTTGGTTTCCAGTTGTTTCTCCATGCCTCGTAGTGATTCGGCTTTCAGGTTCTTATCTTTCAACGCCTCGAGTTGAGCATTACGTATCTGATCGGGTAATCCGGTGTGGATGGTGAGTTGTAAGGCTCGTACTCGCTTCGGCTTTGGTGTCTCCTTCCGACTCAAGGCGTCAGCTACTACATTAGCATTGCCCGGATGATACTTGATCGCACAATCGTAGTCGTTCAACAGCTCGACCCATCGACGTTGTCTCATGTTCAGCTCCTTCTGTTCAAAGATATGCTGGAGACTCTTGTGATCGGTATAAATAGTGCACTTGGTACCGTACAAGTAGTGTCTCCATATCTTGAGTGCAAATACAACGGCTCCCAATTCTAAGTCGTGTGTCGTGTAATTCTTCTCGTGAACCTTTAACTGTCGGGAAGCATATGCGATCACCTTCTCGCGTTGCATTAACACACAACCGAGACCTTGAATAGAAGCATCGCAATACACCACAAAATCTTCGGTTCCCTCGGGTAAAGATAATATCGGTGCCGTGCAGAGTTTCTGTTTTAAGAACTGGAATGCTGATTCTTGCTTGTCACCCCAACTGTACGCGGTGCCTTTTTGAGTCAACATTGTAAGCGGTTGGACGATCTTCGGAAAACCCTTCGATAAATCGTCGGTAATATCCAGCTAATCCAAGAAATTGTCGTACCTCCGTCGGAGTCTTTAGTGTAGCCCAGTTCTTGATAGCTTCTATCTTTGCCGGATCAACATGTATGCCCTTCTCGTTGACTACATGACCCAAGAATTGGACTTCCCGAATCCAGAAGTCACACTTCGAGAATTTTGCATATAGTTGTTCTTGTTTAAGTAGTTCCAAGATCAGTCGAAGGTGTTCCTCGTGCTCTTCCTTGTTTCTTGAATAAATCAGAATGTCATCGATGAAAACGATAACAAACTTGTCCAAGTAGGGTTTGCACACTCGGTTCATAAGATCCATGAAAACCGCTGGTGCGTTGGTCAAACAGAATGGCATTACCAGAAATTCATAGTGACCGTATCTAGTTCTGAATGCCGTCTTTGATATGTCCTCCTCTCGGACTCTTAGTTGATGATATCCTGATCTCAAATCTATCTTCGAATAGAAGCTTGATCCTTGAAGTTGGTCAAACAGGTCGTCAATGCGAGGTAGAGGATAACGGTTCTTAACCGTCACTTTGTTCAGCTCACGATAATCGATACACATGCGAAAAGTCCCATCCTTTTTCTTGACAAACAGGACTGGGGCTCGCCACGGTGATGAGCTAGGTCTGATGAATCCTTTATCCAAGAGCTCTTGCAGTTGCGTAGACAGTTCTTGCAGTTCCTTTGGTGCTAGTCGATATGGTGCTCTAGCAATAGGGGCGGCTCCAGGCATCAAATCAATCTGGAACTCGACTTGACGATGCGGTGGAAGACCAGGTAAGTCTTCAGGGAACACTTCAGGAAAGTCACGAACGATAGGGATATCTTCGATCTTCTTTTCTTCAGTGGTCTTCTCAGTGATCATAGCTAAGATAGCGGTATGGCCTTTGCGTAAGCACTTCTGGGCTTTCATATACGTAATGATGCTAGAAACGGCACCACTTTTCTCACCCTGAACGGATAAGGCTTCACCACTAGCGAGTGGTACACGAACGATCTTCTCGCGACAGAAATTTCAGCTTGGTTTTTAGATAACCAATCCATGCCGACGACTATGTCAAAACTACCAAGAGTAACAGGCATAAGATCTATCTCAAATTTGTGTCCCGATAGCTCTAATTTACATCCTTTAAGAATGTGAGTTGCCTCGATTATTTTACCGTCAGCTAGTTCTACCGTATAACTAGGGTTCATTTTAGTCAAGGCTACATCTAAAAGCTTGATAAACTTAGTAGATATAAAACTTTTATCAGCGCCGGTATCGAATAACACAGAAGCAAAACAATCGTTCAGAGGAAACGTACCGGTAACTACGTTTTGATCGTTCCTCGCCTCGCCAGAACCAATCACGAAAGCTCTACCTTTGCGCCATTTCCATTGTTGTTTCCATTATTGCCCCTGTTGCCATTCTTCAGTTGTGGACAGTCCTTCCGGTAGTGGCCCTCCTTACCACACTTATAACAGCCTCTAGTCACTCCGCCCTGGCGTTATTGCTGGGGTTGTTGCTGAGTCATCAGTTCACCCCTACAGTCCTTAGCAGCATGGCCCATCTTTCCACACCTTTGACAACGGAGTCGATCACACTAGCCAAGATGGTGAAAGTTGCACTTGTTGCATTTTGGATACTTGCCCACATAGTTGCTCGATCCCTGACCATTGTTTTTGTTGTTCTGATTATTGTTTGTGAAGCTTCTGGATGAATCAAACTTTCTGGTCTGCTGTTGTTGGTTGTTGTTGGAGTTTGAGGACTTGTTAGTAGTACCATCCCACTTTCGCTTATTATCAGTTGAGCCAGATGCAGCGCCCCGTTTAGGCAAAGTACCCTGTGCCACTGCCTGGTCAGTGAGTTTGTGAGTTAGTCGAATAGCCTGCTGAATAGTGACAGGATCAGCAGCCATAACACTAGCTTGGATTTGAGGAGCTAAACCATCGATGTACTTCTCAATCCGTTTGTAAGCCGGGGTCACCATCTGAGGACATAGAGCAGCCAACTCGTGTGAACGAGTCGTATATTCCTTAATGTCAGAACCAACCATCTTAAGATTCCAAACTCGGTTTCTAGTTTCTGAACTTCATTTCTGGGGCAGTACTCTTCCTTCATCAGTATCTTGAAATCATCCCAAGGCATACCGTTAGCAGCATCAAGTCCTAAAGTCTGGACCTGTGAGTTCCACCATGTCAAAGCTGGTCCCTCCAGTGTGCCAGAGGCGTACTTGACACGACTTCCAGCAGGACAGTTGCACATGGCGAACACTGACTCGAGCTTCTCCAGCCAGCGAAGTAGTGTGACAGCACCATCAGAACCATTAAAAGAGTGAGGCTTACAGTCCATGAACATCTTGAAGGTACAGATAATTGGACCTGAATCAAAAGGACATATATAATTGTTTAAGAACCAAATGTGTTATCGTAGGAAAGATTAACGTGTCCGTTGATTCTAGATTACCTCCTTGATTCATGTCACACCCCCAACCTTGACGGCGGAAACGTCGAGGTGTGAGGATTAAGATTGTTCACAGCCACATAACGCTATGTTAAAGTATAAAATGCCATTAATCAATTGTTTTCAATCACCACATACATCAATGTCTCAAAAAATCAAACAAAAACAAGAATTCAATCGTCTTTATTAAGCCTAGGTCCATGATCTAGGTTTATGCATTCCTTCAATCATTGCTAAGCTTGCACATTACCTGAAACATGTTGAAAATAAGTCAACTAACTAGTTGGTGAATTCTCATGGTTTTAATACAATAAGTATACAAATGTGGCAATTCTAGTCAATGGTCACAAGATAGCAAGTATATAGAACATGCATAGTTACAATCAAGCCTCGACTGAATAATATGAATAAGCATGATTAGCTAAGTGTATTTGGTTCCCTAGTGCACAAGCATACGGCTCCTAGGAGTCGGCAATACATCGACTTTAGCACCAAATAGGCTTGTCAGGCCCAAAGATCTAAGACTTCGCTAGGCTAGCAATAGTTAATGATTGCACACGTATGTCACATCTCATATAATACTAAACATATCCAAACAACCACGACTATGTAAGAATTGCACGTGTGTAATAAGTATCAAAACGTGTATGTGTAAGTTTGTATAAGCAACATGTTTCACCCCGAAAGATGTGCAATAATCGTAAAGCGGGGCATAAGAACTCACATGTTTAATAAAGGAGACTTGTAGATGAAATAAGAATAATCACGAATAAGATTTCCAACACAAACGTCACAACGTACCTAAACGAAATAAAGTAGCGCGTTATAATATGTTTGATGATTAATTGTAGGTCTAATATGATTTAATAATTATTCGTGTTTATTACATGTTAATAACGTGATCGGTTTAATGGAACGAATGGATTATACTTGGTATAATCAATTGTTAGCGCGTAAGAGAAATAAAACTTGATTAAATTGTACATTGAACCGATTTTTAAGGATTGTATATAATAATTATAATAAGTTATTTAACTATTATAAGGGACTATATACAAATATATATTTTATAGGTATAAGTAATCAAACAATTTAATTGTTTGAATATACATATAATATATATACTAAACATCAATATAAATGATTTAGCTATTAAAAGAACTATGTATAAATATATATATATATATATATATATATATATATATATATAAGTAACTAAACAATTAAATTGTTTAATTATATATATATAATGTATATACTAAACAATTATAACATTGTATATAATAATCAATATAAATGATTTAGCTATTAAAAGAACTATGTATAAATATATATATATATGTATATATATATATATATATATATATATATGAGTAACTAAACAATTAAATTGTTTGAATATATATATATAAATATATATACTAAACAATTATAACATTAATCATAATAAGTGATTTAATTACTAAAAGAAATATATATATATATATATAGGTATAAGTAACTTAAATAATTTAATTATTTAAAAATATAATTTACATATTCAAGTATTATATTTACTCATTTATTTTGTATTTTAAAGATACAAAAATGTATTTATAATTACCAAAGTAATTTATAAAAATTTAATTTAGTCATAAAATTAATTAAACAAAAGAAATAAAATAATCTGCATTTTATAAAATTAATTTTAGAAATTTTCAGAATTTAAAAAGGTTGTAATAATTAAAAAGAAATAAAGAAAAGAAGGAAAAATCGAAAAAAAGAAAACAGGGAGGGGCTGCCCGGGGTCGAACCCGGGGCCTCCCTGTGAGCATGGACGCGGGAACCAGTGAACCAGGGCCAAGGCCTTGGTTTCACTTTGGTTTCTTTTGATTTTAAACATTGTTTCCCGGTTTCCCCCAATTTCGAATGAACCCTAGGTTCAACAGATCCTCAATTGACCCTCGATTCGGTGTTAGACGCCCAAATCATCATAGGGCTTTTGATCCTTGGATCAAAACGAGTAGTTAACAGGTTTGTATTACCTGTTTTGATGGGTTTTGAGTGGTATCAAGTTCGACTTCGGTTTGGATGTTCTTAAGATTGGGGTTTGTGATCGAGAGGTTTTATTGTGCAATTGAGAGTTCGGGGAGTTTAGGAAAACTAAATCGCACGAAAGCCCTCTATTATATAGGTTTAATTTGGTCGTTTAAAGCTTGAACGTATTCCATCTTTGTCACGCGTTTTCGAGCTGTCAAACGATATGAACTTGCCTATTTTGTGTGAAATCAACACGCAATTAGCTTAGATTTGAATTGGCGAACGCGTTTGAATGGTTAATTGCGTGATTACAGTGATTTTTTGGGTGGATACCCGTTTGTAGTTTTGGAAGATTCGAATCTTGAATTGAAAATCTCCATTTGTTAATCAATTACCAAATTAACTTGGTTAATTATGTTTATTTCGAGATTTCGGTCGTTTTGACATATTTTGGGTTAAAAACAACGCGTTTTAGAGCGGGAACGCTCTCGCCGGAGCCGCGGCGGCGGCCGGCGGCCTGTTGCCGGAAAAACGGGAAGAAACAGAGGGGGGGGGGGGGTTTGGGTTTCCGACTTTTACACAATTGGTCCCTGTCTTTTAAATGTTATTATTTTGTGTTTAAATCTTTATGCAAAGTTTTTAAGTTGACGAAATAACCCCCTGCATTTTAATTATTATTATTATTATTATTATTAACATTATATTATTATTATTATTATTATTATTATTATTATTATTATTATATTATTATATTATTATTTTTACTATATTATTATTTTTATTTTTATTATTATTATTATTTTTATTTTTATTATTATCATTATTATTATTATTATTATTATTATCTATTATTAAAAAAAAATTTAATAATGATGCTATAAATGACATAAATAAAATGGAAAATACAGGATGTTACAGTCCCCCCAACTTAAAAGAATTTCGTCCCGAAATTAAGAATCAAAAGGGTTACAAGAATAAGTAAGGGTAAGTCTTCTTCATATGTTCTTCACGCTCCCAAGTGAATTCCGCTCCTCGTTTGTTCTCCCATCGAACCTTTACAATTGGGGTCGTAGAGGTCCTAGTCTTCTTCATAATGCGATCCATGATTTCGACGGGTTTTTCAACGAAGTGTAGTGACTCGTCGATCTGAATGTCTTCCAATGGCACATGCAAATTATCGTCGGCCAGACACTTCCTCAGATTCGAGACGTGGAAGACAGGGTGAATTCCACTAAGGTCGGAGGGTAGTTCTAGTTTGTAAGCCACTTTCCCGATCCTTTTCAGAACCTTGAAAGGCCCTACAAACCTCGGAGCTAACTTGCCTTTCCTTCCAAAGCGAATCACACCCTTCCACGGTGAGACCTTGAGAAGGACCATCTCCCCAACTTGGAATTCCAGTGGCTTGCGACGTTTATCAGCGTAGCTTTTCTGTCGACTCCTTGCCACTTCCAGGTTCTTGCGGATGATAGCGACTTTATCGGTTGTCTCTTGTATGAGCTCGGGGCCGGTAATAAGATTCTCGCCCACGTCGGTCCAGCAGATTGGTGAACGACACTTACGACCGTAAAGTTCTTCGAACGGTGCCATTTGGATGCTTGAGTGGTAACTGTTGTTGTAGGAGAATTCTGCGAGCGGTAGGTGCGTATCCCAGTCGCCCCCAAAATCAAGGACACAGAGACGTAACAGGTCTTCCAGGGTTTGGATCGTCCGCTCGGTTTGGCCATCGGTTTGGGGATGGTAAGCCGTGCTTAAATCCAATTGTGTACCCAGAAGTTCTTGCATAGTAGACCAAAAGTGAGAAGTGAATCGAGCGTCTCGGTCGGATATAATATGAAGAGGCACACCATGACGGCTTACGATCTCGTCGATGTAAATCCGGGCTAACCTTGATGTCTTATATGTGTCACGTATGGGTATGAAATGTGCCGACTTAGTCAATCGGTCGACGATCACCCATATGCTATCATGCCCGCGAGATGTCCGAGGTAACTTGGTTATGAAATCCATGGATATATGTTCCCACTCCCACATGGGAATTTCGGGTTGTTCGAGTAATCCACTTGGACGTTGATGCTCCGCTTTAACCTTCGTGCATGTAAGGCACTTAGCAACATAGGTTGCTATGTCTCGTTTCATTCCGGGCCACCAATATTGACTCCGTAAGTCCATGTACATCTTATCGGAGCCCGGGTGAATAGAATAACGAGTCCGATGTGCTTCGTTCATGATAGAAGCCCGAAGGTTATTGCGTTTGGGGATCCAGATTCGGTTTGCGAAATACATTAACCCATTGGCTCTTGTTTCTAATTGGGCTAAGAGATTTGGCTCGAGCTCTTCCTTCATACTCCCTTCGGTTTGCACCGCTTGCTGTGCTTCTCGAATACTCGCCTCGATGTCACAATCGATCCTTAAGTTCTGCAATAACACCGTAGCATTGTTGACATCGAGTCGGACTTCAGTATCAAACTCTCCCAATGTATCGAACCATTGGCGTCGTCGTGAATCTCTTGAACGGAAACCATCTTTTGATGCGTCTTTCGACTCAATGCATCGGCTACGACATTTGCCTTGCCGGGATGGTAGCGGATATCACAATCGTAGTCGCTAATTAGTTCCACCCAACGACGTTGCCTCATATTGAGGTCCTTCTGATTGAAAACGTGTTGGAGGCTCTTGTGGTCCGTGTAGACTATACATTGCGTGCCGTATAGATAGTGTCTCCAGATTTTTAAAGCAAAGACCACCGCTCCGAGCTCGAGATCGTGCGTCGTATAATTTACCTCGTGAACCTTCAATTGTCTCGAGGCATATGCGATGACCTTTCCCCGTTGCATGAGAACACAACCAAGGCCTTGCTTCGACGCGTCGCAATATACCGTGAAGTCGTCATTTCCATCCGGTAGCGTCAGAATAGGAGCATTGCACAACTTGTGCTTCAATGTCTCAAACGCCTCTTCTTGCTCGGCTTTCCACTCGAAAGGCTTGTTCTTCTGAGTCAAGGACGTGAGTGGCTTTGCGATTTTTGAGAAGTTGGCAATAAATCGCCGGTAATACCCGGCTAGGCCAAGAAATGATCGAACTTCCGTGGGAGTTTTGGGAGCACTCCAATTCTTCACGGCTTCAACCTTCGCAGGGTCGACGTGAATTCCTTGACTATTCACAACGTGCCCTAAGAATTGTACTTCTTCAAGCCAAAACTCACATTTCGAAAATTTCGCGTACAGTTGTTCCTTCTTCAACAGCTCGAGGATTTGACGGAGATGAAGTTCATGATCGGAGCGAGACTTGGAATAAATAAGAATGTCGTCAATGAAAACGATGACGAACTTGTCTAGGTATGGCTTGCACACCCGATTCATAAGATCCATGAAGACCGCTGGAGCATTGGTTAAGCCGAAAGGCATAACCATGAACTCGTAATGCCCATACCGGGTGCGGAATGCAGTCTTTGGGATATCGTCGTTGTGGACTCGCAGTTGGTGATAACCCGAACGCAAGTCGATTTTTGAAAAGATTGCAGCTCCTTGAAGTTGGTCGAAAAGATCGTCGATACGAGGAAGAGGATACCGGTTCTTGATAGTCAACTTGTTGAGCTCCCGGTAATCGATACACATGCGGAAAGACCCATCTTTCTTCTTCACAAATAAGACAGGTGCACCCCAAGGAGAAGAACTAGGGCGGATAAACCCCTTCTCGGATAATTCCTGGAGTTGGCTAGAGAGTTCTTGCATTTCCGATGGTGCGAGTCGGTAAGGTGATTTAGCCGCGGGGCTTGCTCCCGAATCAAGTCGATTTTAAATTCTACTTCGCGTACGGGAGGTAACCCGCTAAGATCATCGGGAAAGACCTCAGGGAATTCTCGTACAACTGGAACATCTTTGAGTTCCTTCTCCTTGGTTTTGGTGTTGACTACATAGGCCAAGAATGCTGGATAACTCTTACTTAGGCATTTCTGAGCCTTAGTACATGACATAAGCTTGAGTCCTTTGGAGGCCCGTTCACCGAACACCTTCAACGTGTCCCCGGAGGGTAAGGGCATGCGAATGCACTTCTCGAAACAAATGATCTCGGCATGGTTCTTAGATAACCAATCCATGCCAATAATGACGTCGAAACTCCCGAGTTTCATAGGAATAAGGTCGATAAGAAACTTATGGTCATCGAGACACAATAGACAATCGCGGATAACCACGTCGACGGTGATGGGTTCTCCATCAGCAACTTCGACGGTGAGAGGTCTCTCTAGATTTGAGCGAGGTTTAGAAAGTGTCGGCTCGAACTCTAAGGAAACGAAACTTCTATCGGCGCCCGAATCAAATAATACGTATGCATAGGTGTCATTAATAAGAAACATACCTGTATAGGTTTTAAAGGCACTTAAGGACACAAGTAAGGAATTTTAAGAGAAATTCTACAGGGATAGGGTTGCAATTTTTACGTATCGTTCACCACCTCGTTGTTCGCCTGGGCTTGGTTCGCGTTGATGTTGAAAGCACGTCCACGAGCTTGTGGAACATTGCCCACAAGACGAGGGCACTGGGGTCGGTAGTGACCTGGTTCTCCACAGTTGTAGCAGACCCGATTTGTTTCCGTCACTGCGTTCCCTAATGCTCGGCGACACGTTGCCACAAGGTGCCCGTACTTGCCACATAGTGTGCAGATGCGACATGGAAGATTGCCCGGGTGGTGATACCTACACGTGTTACACATAGGTAGAGGGCCCGCATAAGCCCTTGCCACGGGCACTTGTGCTGCTGGAGTAGCCCCGTAGTACACTGTCTTTGGGGCGGTTTAGAAGCAGCCACGGCGTAGTTCCGTGCCGGTACAAACTTCCGTTTCTTGTTATCAGGCTTGACCTCCTTAACCTCCTCGGGGGTCGTCTTCTCAGTCTTCTTAGCACCCTTTGCAGACATGGTGCCCGCTCGGATGTGGTTCTCCGTCAATTGGGCAGTGATGGTGATAGCTTCTTCCAGAGTTGCGGTCGGCTACCCACAACGGCATCCTGAATTTGAGGCGGCACACCCTTAATAAATTTTTCCACGTTTCGGGAAACAGTATCCACCATGTGTGGCAGCAGTATGCTTAGTTCATGATGACGGGTAGAATACGCCAGATGGTTCCCGCCATCCTGTTTCAATTCCAGAATTCCTCCTCCAGTTTCTGGATTTCACTCCTCGGGCAAAACTTGGCTATGGCTATGTTTTTGAATTCCTCCCAAGTTAAAGCCAAGATTGCATCGGGGCCTCGGTTCCTCTTTTCACTGTTCCACCATGTTAAGGCCCGTTGTTGTAGCATACTGGTGGCATACCTCACTTTGAGTGCTTCGGGCACTCACAGTTGACGAAGGTGTTCTCCATCCCTTCAAACCACTCTAAGAGACCGGTGGCACCTTCCTTGCCACTATAACTGGGAGCTTACATGAACTGAAATGCTTGAAGGTGCAAGACTGGGTGTTACGCCGTTGGTTTGCACTATTCTCCCCTTGACCATTGCTATTGTTCGTGACGTTTGCGATCATAGTGCTGCTGAGTTCAGCCACCATGGTCGGGATGACCGCAGCCATTTGCCGAGCAATCATGGCAGCAAGCTTACGGCCGGATCTTCCTCGGTTTCCGTGGAAGCGAGACATGCTGGAAAAATACAAATTGGGTTAGGATCGGTTAAAGGATAATATGGGTAGGCAATTAAGGTAAGGATCATGAATTATACGGAATGATTCCATTTGGTGACGCATCACCATTTGGAAACGTTGACACGTCAAGATGAATTGACCCATTCACCTCAGAAACTCGTGTATGTTGGTCATAGTTTATCACTCATCCCGGAAATCCCCAGGTAGCATAACGGTTCCCTCAATGAGATTTATACGTATACGCTTGCCTTAGCCCGAGGGCCTTTTGCCAGAAAATCCAGAATACAGGTGTCTATGTACCACACTAGTTCTTTGGTTTATGAAATCAAAAATCTTGATGGGATATTTACAAGATTAGACATAAAGTCTAAAGAATTCCTATCAATAGATTCTACTTGAGACGAGAATAAGTTTAAGAAATAGTAACTGTCGGGGAGAATTAACGTTTAAGATAAGTCTAGGGGAGGCGGGTAACAATGTGTAATCATGTAGAAAGGCACCTATGCTAAGGCATCACATTGCACATAATAAGGCATAGCGTTAGGCAGCATGCAAACAATAAGTATGTATTCATAAGAATACTATTCTATAAGGATCATGCATGAACTATAGCCTAGGTCACCATTTCTAATAACCTAAATCCCTATAGTTATGGGCTCTGATACCAATCTGTCACACCCAACCTTGACGGCGGAAACGTCGAGGTGTGAGGATTAAGATTGTTCACAGCCACATAACGCTATGTTAAAGTATAAAATGCCATTAATCAATTGTTTTCAATCACCACATACATCAATGTCTCAAATAAATCAAACAAAAACAAGAATTCAATCGTCTTTATTAAGCCTAGGTCCATGATCTAGGTTTATGCATTCCTTCAATCATTGCTAAGCTTGCACATTACCTGAAACATGTTGAAAATAAAGTCAACTAACTAGTTGGTGAATTCTCATGGTTTTAATACAATAAGTATACAAAATGTGGCAATTCTAGTCAATGGTCACAGATAGCAAGTATATAGAACATGCATAGTTACAATCAAGCCTCGACTGAATAATATGAATAAGCATGATTAGCTAAGTGTATTTGGTTCCCTAGTGCACAAGCATACGGCTCCTAGAGTCGGCAATACATCGACTTTAGCACCAAATAGGCTTGTCAGGCCCAAAGATCTAAGACTTCGCTAGGCTAGCAATAGTTAATGATTGCACACGTATGTCACATCTCATATAATACTAAACATATCCAAACAACCACGACTATGTAAGAATTGCACGTGTGTAATAAGTATCAAAACGTGTATGTGTAAGTTTGTATAAGCACATGTTTCACCCGAAAGATGTGCAATAATCGTAAAGCGGGGCATAAGAACTCACATGTTTAATAAGGAGACTTGTAGATGAAATAAGAATAACCACGAATAAGATTTCCAACACAAACGTCACAACGTACCTAAACGAATAAAGTAGCGCGTTATAATATTTTGATGATTAATTGTAGGTCTAATATGATAATAATTATTCGTGTTTATTACATGTTAATAACGTGATCGGTTTAATGGAACGAATGGATTATACTTGGTATAATCAATGTTAGCGCGTAAGAGAAATAAAACTTGATTAAATTGTACATTGAACCGATTTTTAAGGATTGTATATAATAATTAATAAGTTATTTAACTATTATAAGGGACTATATACAAATATATATATTTATAGGTATAAGTAATCAAACAATTTAATTGTTTGAATATACATAAAATATATATACTAAACAATCAATATAAATGATTTAGCTATTAAAAGAACTATGTATAAATATATATATATATATATATATTATATATTATATATATAGTAACTAAACAATTAAATTGTTTAATTATATATATATAATGTATATACTAAACAATTATAACATTGTATATATAATCAATATAAATGATTTAGCTATTAAAAGAACTATGTATAAATATATTATATATATGTATATATATATATATATATATATATATATGAGTAACTAAACAATTAAATTGTTTGAATATATATTATAAATATATATACTAAACAATTATAACATTAATCATAATAAGTGATTTAATTACTAAAAGAAATATATATATATATATATATATAGGTATAAGTAACTTAAATAATTTAATTATTTAAAAATATAATTTACATATTCAAGTATTATATTTACTCATTTATTTTGTAGTTTAAAGATACAAAAATGTATTTATAATTACCAAAGTAATTTATAAAAATTTAATTTAGTCATAAAATTAATTAAACAAAAGAAATAAAATAATCTGCATTTTATAAAATTAATTTTAGAAATTTTCAGAATTTAAAAAGGTGTAATAATTAAAAAGAAATAAAGAAAAGAAGGAAAAATCGAAAAAAAAAAACAGGGAGGGGCTGCCCGGGGTCGAACCCGGGGCCTCCCTGTGAGCATGGGACGCGGGAACCAGTGAACCAGGGCCAAGGCCTTGGTTTCACTTTGGTTTCTTTTGATTTTAAACATTGTTTCCCGGTTTCCCCCAATTTCGAATGAACCCTAGGTTCAACAGATCCTCATTGACCCTCGATTCGGTGTTAGACGCCCAAATCATCATAGGGCTTTTGATCCTTGGATCAAAACGAGTAGTTAACAGGTTTGTATTACCTGTTTTGATGGGGTTTTGAGTGGTATCAAGTTCGACTTCGGTTTGGATGTTCTTAAGATTGGGTTTTGTGATCGAGAGGTTTTATTGTGCAATTGAGAGTTCGGGGAGTTTAGGAAAACTAAATCGCACGAAAGCCCTCTATTATATAGGTTTAATTTGGTCGTTTAAAGCTTGAACGTATTCCATCTTTGTCACGCGTTTTCGAGCTGTCAAACGATATGAACTTGCCTATTTTGTGTGAAATCAATCACGCAATTAGCTTAGATTTGAATTGGCGAACGCGTTTGAATGGTTAATTGCGTGATTACAGTGATTTTTGGGTGGATACCCGTTTGTAGTTTTGGAAGATTCGAATCTTGAATTGAAAATCTCCATTTGTTAATCAATTACCAAATTAACTTGGTTAATTATGTTTATTTCGAGATTTCGGTCGTTTTGACATATTTTGGGTTAAAAACAACGCGTTTTAGAGCGTGGAACGCTCTCGCCGGAGCCGCGGCCGCGGCCGGCGGCCTGTTGCCGGAAAAACGGAAGAAACAGAGGGGGGGGTTTGGGTTTCCGACTTTTACACAATTGGTCCCTGTTCTTTTAAATGTTATTATTTTGTGTTTAAATCTTATGCAAAGTTTTTAAGTTGACGAAATAACCCCCTGCATTTTAATTATTATTATTATTATTATTATTATTATTACATTATATTATTATTATTATTATTATTATTATTATTATTATTATTATTATTTTTACTATTATTATTATTTTTATTTTTATTATTATTATTATTTTTATTTTTATTATTATCATTATTATTATTATTATTATTATTATTATTATTATCTATTATTAAAAAAAATTTAATAATGATGCTATAAAATGACATAAATAAAATGGAAAATACAGGATGTTACAATTCAGATTTTGGTTGTTCTGGTTCTGATTGCGGGCCTGCTCATAAGCTGCAAGCACGTCAGCAACACGCTCATTGATGATAGCATCCAACTCAGCTTGAGTCATGTTGATGTTACCCTCGTCCACTCGGGCGTCCAGGTCTTCTTCCAGACATGATTCTTCAATTCACAATACACGAAAGTCACTAATCGAATAATAATTATTGATAGAAATAAATTATTTCCTACTAGTAGGAATGAAGAATTTGTTTGCATATCAATAGTGAGGTTTTATGAGAAACGAGACCTTATGCCTACAGGAAATGAAAATTTGTACTGATTATGACCGTTATCACCCAATAGAGTTTCCAGAATTCTCATGCACGACAAATTACAATTACGTGTGCACCCGTGATTCTAATTTGCTTTGCATGGTCATTCATGGTTCCTTCCATTCGAGATAACATACTTTATCAAGTACCGAATGTTTTCTGTTCAGACTAGTGAAGATGATAGGGCATGTTGGAAGTAGAAACAAATACAATAGAGTTGGAAAAGAATGTGAGTTGTTCTCCATGTTTGTTGTCGTTAGGTTTGTCGTGCGTGTTAGAAAGGTTTTCCGTGTTCCAAGTGGTAAATGTTAGGTTCAAATCGTCATTGCTTCAACTCCAGGAGTGAAGAAACAAGTGTAGTAATGTTAGCATGTCGGGAGAATGTTCGTACAACAGTCGCAATCATGTAAGAGTAATCATGTAAGAGTGTCTGTGTAATACTAGTGTTGTGTCTAAGGCTATAGTCTAGATGCAGATGCAATCCTAGTTCTCTATAACCAGTGGCTCTGATACCAATCTGTCACACCCTCAATTTCCACAAACGGGGTTTTACCGTTAGGCGTGTGACAAACCAGGATCTCAGACACGGTCATATCAAACGACACTATATGAATTTAAAAATAAACGTTTGACTTAAATCAGAGTAACATAAATGAAATAAACATCAGTGCGGAAGCGAATAAACGAAATGTAAACCAATACTGAAAGTTAAAAGTGTTAATTCAAAACAAAATGTCCAATGCAAGTAAATGAGTTTAATGATGCATGTCCTGAGTGCGTCCCTTAATCGTGCATCAGGAGCTTAAGCGTTCCTGTTACCTGAGAAAACATGCTAAAGTGTGTCAACATAAAGTTGTGAGTTCACAGGTTTAATCAACAATAAATGTGTTTGTAAGCGTTTCCATGGTTTGCGTTTCAATGGTTTAGTATATAGAGCATATCGTTAGGTAGCTAGCCTATGTTCTTGTTACTTAGCGTTTCGAACCGAAGCTGACTGTTTACGTCCTATTTGTGTTTGTTGTATCCCGTCATGTCTCATCAGACCATGACAATGTGTTTCCACCACGTCTTAACCGACCGTGGCAATCGTGTGTTAGGTCAATCTAGCACCCGTTCGACCTCTAATCAAGCTAGCGCGACTAGCCCGGGCGGGGTTTGTCAGACCCAGTAGTACTACTCAAAATTACCTCGCTAATCCCATTACTAACGGTTCGAGTGTGTCAGGACATGTTGTGTGTTTGCACTAACGTAACAAGCGATATCAATAATACTAAAACCATTTATAAAATATGTTTGCATGTTTTCTCCCCCAAAAAGGCAAGAAGGTAAAATAGGGGCCGTGAATACTCACCTTGAGTGTAAAGCAACAAGTATATGTAAACGCAAAAGATCGGGTTTCCAGTTAACCTGTGTTTCATTCAGATATATATATAATTAATATTATTTATTAACTACAAATATAAGAGTCATACGGTTTCGCGTTCGCGTTTCGGTTCGATGTCGGTTGTCGATGTTTGCCTTGTGTACACAAACACACTCGTATGCAAAATATATATATCAATTCCAAGTATATAGTATATGCCATACTCAATATTTATCTTATATATTATAATCACACTCACTGCTATATATATCATATATATATATCCATGCAAACTCACAATGTAACACACATACACACACCACTTATATATAATATACATATTACCCACTATGTAAATAATAACTCATGCACTCATTTTATCACCACCTTGGCCTCATGCGCCTATAGGCACCTCATGCGACCAAAGATTTTTAATCATACATACATGCCCAATTCACAGCCACACACATACACGGCTGAATTGCTTCATAAACCCACGATGAATACATACATGTACACACGGTTTCACACCCATACATTATAATCGCAGGAGTATATATATGTATATATCTACACACACGAACACATATACATTACCGTCTCATACGAACAATCGAAAAGATACATATACCCGCGGTTTCACATACACATATATGCTTACAAGAACCCTTACATGCACATTCATATGCATACGCAGAAGATATTTCTAACTTCATATGCAAAACGTATACATACATTCATATGTAGAAAGCACATACATACATATATATGCATACAACACATACATTATACATACATATCGTAACATATATATATATATACACACAGAAAGCACACGCTCACAACGTCGAACACATGCGAAACCGATCAATGCAGCCCGTAACGAACCCAAGATTGAAACCGAAATCGAAACCGTGACGAACGTAAAAACTAAAAACAATTAAACTCGTACCGGACAGGATGCGGAGGAAGAGAGGATCCCACCGATGCTACTCTACTCCGAACCGCGACTGCCGAATGCTAAAAACACGGTTTTCAATTGTGATAACCGACCGAAATAGATGTCGCGGATTAGGATAGTTTGCGGTATAACGACGTCGTTGCTTGATGATGGATTCACGATGGTACACAGCTGTGGATGGGAGCAACCGCTGGAATACTTGCAAACCTGTCGTCCACAATGGTGTTGAGAGGGAACGGTTTAGGGTTTACGGGTGTGAAAGCCAATGTGTTTTTGAATGGGAGGAAAACGTGGATCGGGAGCATTATAGGGTTAATATAATAGTATAATAATAAGTTTAGTAATTATCATTCCAACTAATTTATTTTAATTATTTTCGGATGGAAAAGTGGGTGCATTAATCAAATATAATAATAATAAATTAAGTAATAATAATAATAATTACTTCCATCTAATAAACAGAATGAGATTAGGCAATGAAAGTGGTGTTAACCTGAAAGCTCGGGTTGTCACGTTTTTTTTAAACATTGTTTTTTATTATAATGACATGATGACATAACATAATTTTTTTGTATAATTATTTTATATGCAAGACATAAATTATACACTACTACAAAACTACTAATAGATGACGTGCAAAAGATGACGAACGAAAAAAGATGACGCGCATTTTTGCGCGTCATAAAATTATGTCATATTTTAAAAAAATTATAGAAAAAATGACACACATTTTTGCGTGTCATCTTGTTCCGTCATGTTTTAAAAACTCGCGCCCATATTTCAATTCCCCCTACTTCCTTAAATGATTTCTTGCCCTAATTTCTCCCCAAATTTCACAACCACCTCTCGCAGCCCTCCATCACCGCATATCTGCCGCCTATCGCCGCCCTCCATCACCGCCTCTTTGTCTATCACCGCTCTCCATCACCTCCTGTTAGTTTATCACTGTTACGTTTCATGGTGCGGGGCTGCCCTCAAATTTGAACATCGGTGCTTGAAACGTATTTCCGCCGCCGCCGGCCACCGGAAACGGCCACATCTGCTGGTGGTGGTGGTGGTTGTGGTGTTGGGACTCCGGTGTGGAGTGTTGACTGCTAGTGGTGCTGCTGACGGTGGTGGACACCGGTGTTCCTCAATGCGGTTCATGTGTTTGAGGTTAGTTTGATTTGTTGAGCTGTTAACCTAAAATTAGTCTATTATATTTAACTAGTAGGATCGGGGTGCGCTAAATGAAGTGATGGAGAAGCTTTTCAAGAACTACAAGAAATTGTGCAAGTTCTTCGTTAGAAAAAAAAGACATTGGTAAGGCGTCTCACCTGCATCTTTTTTTCAGCCTTAATAATCTAGATAACAGGTGACTGAGCATGGTCTAAATACTTGCTAATTGCAGAAACACACTAACAATGAAGCCCATTCATTATAGTGTGGCTAACTGGTTGGTGAACATCATCGGGTGGATAATGTGGAGATACGATACTATTGGCATGTTTTCAGAATCTTTGGTAAAATGTGTAGTTTCTTTATAATGTGCTTACAGGTAACATTTAGTATAGTAAATAGCTGATACTACTTACATATTACTGTAATTACCATATACATCTCATTTTATAGGATGTTTTCAGCAGGTTGTTTCTCCTTACAAGAGAACGTGCCAGCAAAAGCAGGCTTGTAAATCTTATTTATGACATATATGATGGTATCGTCAAATTTTGATGCCTCCTTGTTTTAAAATTTGACTCGAAAGCTAGCCATTTCTTCCTTTCTGTGTGTACAGGTTATAATTCTACCCTTTTGACGTGAGGTCGAAGTCTCAATCAAATTTAAAACCAAATACTACTAATTAGCTAGTGGTAAGTGGGTATCGAACACAGGGAGTTTGTGGAATATGTGTTAACTTAATTCAAATTGCAATTAACTAGGTTTAACTAAAATGATAAATAAGTAAGGTTCATTAATTTGTTGATTTGTGAAATTGGCTTAAAACTAGAAATGAAAGTGAATTGATTTGTATATAAATCAGTAATGATAAATATGTTTCCCTTTGGTATCCGGATTTTAACAAATGATGATATTGGTGTTAATTGGGAAGAACCACATAGACATGGTTCATGAGTGTGTGCTTATATGTGATCAAAGAGGACTAAGTACTTGTGTTAGCAAGGTTATCTCTCGATAATCAGTATTATTCTTGAATTACCCAACCCTTCCACTAAATCAAGATTTGCCTATGGCATCAAGAACGTATGGTTAAAGTTAAGCAATCCATGAATGACCTATTACACATAATACACAATCATCATGACAAAACAATCATAAGATTAATTTCATCATCCCATAAATATAAAAACACCAACATGATCAAAGTTTAAATCCTTCAAACCAAAGGAAACACACAAGAAACTAGCCACTCATAGTTTTATACATGAACACAAGATTCAAAAGACAATTCATAACAATCAAATTAAAATAACAAGGATCAAATTACCACAATATCTTGTTCTTCAACACAACTTAAAAGGATCAACAAAGCTTATCCAAAGAGAAATCTCAAATCTTCATCTCCCCGAATGTGTTTTTGGTTCCAAGAGAATGATAATCATTCCATCCAATCCTTTTCCAATCATTTTAAACAAAACAAAACCCCAAAAGTTCCATCTTTTCTGCCAACAATCGTCACAATTCCATATATCCCTCAAAAGCACTCCACTTGTAATTAAAATATGTGAACCCACTTGCCAGGAAATCACCTCTACCGTAACTTACGGTAGCTACCGTAAGTTACGGTAGACACAAAGATGATACGGTGGAAGCTTTCTGCTATACGGTGGAAATTATGAAGGTTTAGGGCCACCGTAATTTACGGTGGCTACCGTAAATTACGGTAGACCCTCATTTTTCTTGTTTTGTTCCTTCTTCCATCCTTTCTTGCTCCATCCCGTCGTGGTCCGTCCAAAGCTGCATTCTCTCCGTATTAAGCTCCATAATGTGCCTGAAACAAAAGCAACTGCAGTTATCTAATTCAAGATAGTTACATGATTAAAAGAGAGAATGTTACGCGTTTTAACATCATAAAGGGTTGTTCTTTGAACCACCCGTCACATCCCCACACTTAACCGTTGCTTGTCCCAAGCAACATATCAAAACATTTCCAAACAAGCGATCAATGTAACTCAAGCATAAACATGTAATACTTTTACTAACCCTTTCTTAACAACCAAAATGACACACCCCTCGCTATGTCCCTCCTCTCAGCGACAAGTAAGCACTAGCGTCCATGAGCTAGACACACAAAAGGCAAATAAGCGGCTGTACAACTATAAACTTGTACTTAAATCGACCCTTCTCTTAACGGTTACCAAACATGAATGCATATCAAAGGGACTTCAAGGTTGTAACTTGGCTAGGTGTATGGGTAGAAAATGGAATATATATGAGGAAGCGAAAACTTAACCTGGTCTTTTATTACATAATAACATAAACAACTAACTATCAAAACTAATACTATGAACAAAGTTCTCAACTTCAATCCCCCTTTTTTTTTCTTCGTAATTTTTCTCTTGCTTTTTCTTCGTTTTCTCTTCTTTTTTAATCACTTTTCCTTTATTCTCTTTTTTTTATTTTTTTTTTTATTATTTTTTAATAACAATGAAACAAACACAAAATCTTCATGCAAACATTTAACATAGCATTGAAATGATTACAGTTACTAAACAACTAATAACACTATAAGACCAGGTCAAGTTAGGTAAATTTTAAGGTAACTAGCTAAGGGGTAACAAACGATAGGCTTTTAGGCACAAAATTGGGCAACTAAATGTCCAAACCCCCGTCCCTCTCGCAACCAAGCTCATATATATAATTTATGAGGTCCAACCTCCCAAATCCCACACTCGCACACATCAAAGACGAGGCTACCTAAATGCCCTTATCCTTTCACATTCACATCCAACTTAAAGTCTCAGATCGTATTCAAGCACAAGTTCTAATGCACCCCCACCTATTGCCACTCTCACAAAGAAATGTGTTATTTATCTACAAGTGTGGCTTCAACTCTTACCAAGAATAAGAATGAATAAAGGTTGCCGATGCATCATTTGGATTTAATTCAAGGTGTTCAAATTCTCACAATGTTTTGCTTGAAATTTTTTTTTTTTAAAATTATTCAAAATTTCTCCCCATCCCCACACTTGAGGTACATTGACCCCAATGTACGGTTTTAGGAAGATTTGATCGCTTCAACAACCCAAACATTCATAAACTCAAACCATAAATTTCTTTTTGAGATTTTTCATTTTATATATATATATATTTTTTTTATTTTTTATTTTTTAACAGAAACACACTACCATCTCTTGCATAGCCCGAAACAAGACAAAATCATTTAACTCCACCCTTCCACCCATCCATAAACATGACAACTAACAAATATTCACAAAATGTAAAAGAGAGAACACAACCTGACTAATAATAGCGGGGCTGAGGAGGTCCGAAGATAGAAGACATCATATCAGTCCACTCTCCGAAAGCAAATGCACCGCTACCACTTCCTTCCTGCTGCGATGCTCCTTGTTGTTGACGAGGATCTACCCATTGCGAATGATGGAACGGCGGGGTCGGATACGATACACTACCATCGTAAGGTGGTAGAGACGCATAATCCACCGGAGGTGGATCCACAACCACAGGCCGCCCGGCATGCCAATCTGCATGCATCCTTCTTGCTTGATCATCTTCATACCTATTATTCACCTCCACCTCATGAGAATAAGCATGTGCACGATTCCATGCTTCCTGACGGTCAAAACTATGCTTCAAGGCTCTTTCCATGCTCGCACTCATCATCGTATGTTGATCAAATAAGGTTCGCTCCGAACCCGACCACGAATCGAAGATGGATGCCGGAGGACGTTGGTTCTTAATAACTTCCTGCATGGTACCATCATACGCCCAATTTGGCGCGTACGATCGTTCCGTGTAATCGTAGAAAGCACCACCATGTCCCCCACCTGGACCCCCTTGACCCTCATGCACATCCTCATCATGAGGCTCATCCGCATAATCCTCATCCCCACTCGGGGCTTCATTTCCGCTTTCAGGATCATCCTCTTCTCCCGGTAAAAGTGCCCTTGCATCATCCTTCAACACTCTCCATCTCTGACCTTCCGATTTCAGCTTGTGATATCTCTCCGATTGAGTGTAGGTCCATCCAGTACCCATTTTCCGAATCTGCAAAGGCTTATGTCTTTTGAATGCTCCTTTATCCTCAGCGGTGATTGCTCCGAATTGCTTCAACAATCCCGTGATAATTCGGCAGTACGGGATGATGTTCCTCCCCACTTTGTTACGGCATATCCAAATGATTCATGATTAAATACCGTATCGGAAATCTGGGCGACCCGTTAAGCAATGAGTAGAGAACTGGTACCTCTGAATACCTAACCTGTTCCTTGTCTCCTCTTCGGGGAATGACATTCAGAATGCAAATGGTAAGCAGCAATTTTGCTTCAATCTTCAAATTCCTCCGGTACAAAACACCACTAAAAGTACCGGGCAAGAATATAGCTGCCAACATGTCATTCCACCTTGGATGTTTCTCTGGTTTCAGCAACAAATCATCAAGGCTTGGAATCATGTAATCACGGGCAGGTAAACTGTCATATTTGGCTAATCTTCGCAATGATTCGAATGACATCTCCACCTTTATCCCGTTCACCTCACCCGTTAGCTTCATCTGTGATGGCCTATCATATCTGTTACATTTCAACGTCGCCATCCATTCTTGAATTTCAGTCATAAACAGGTTTTTGTTGTCCCTATCATAACAACTGAGTGCCGCCTCCCATCCTAAAGCTCGAAATCGGGCAAATACATTGAAGGGCCCAAACTCAACTTCCCTAACTTCTCTTTCACAAATAAATGCAGCAGCCTTATTCTTCAACCGGTTCATGCGGTCATGAAACAACACCGGTTGCCACTTTTCCGGTTGATCCTCGAGGGGACCTGATTCCCACTTCGGTTTATTACCTTGATCCACGTCCATCATCTCCTCCTCCTCACTCTCACTTTCATCAACCCTGCCCAAGTATTGTCTCTTCCTTGGTTGTTCCGGTTCCTTGCCTTTTGAAGAAGAAGAACTTGCCCCGGCTCTATCCTTGGTTCTCACCATTTTTCTACACACAAAACAAATAACACAATTAACACACTAAGTATAATCCTTCTTCCACAATATCCCCACACTTGCTTGTTACTATGGTTGTAAATGTTAGTTAATGATGAATTTGCATATTTGATTTTAACAAAAATTGGGCATGATGCCTCTACAATGTAAAGGTTCCCAAGTTCAAAACTTTACCATCAAATTACATCTACCATAACAAACAAATGGTCATTTCATTATAATTAAGCCAATTAGTCCATCATAACAATGATCAAACAACCATGTCATTCCAAATATAACCCAAGAACAAGCACATGTGTATGAACCAATAAAAACAACAAGATATCACCTTAATCTTCACAATGCACCATCAAAAACAACAAAACAATGTAACATACCTTCGATTGATGATGTTAGATGTCAAGAAAAACCAAAGCTTGAAAACCCCCAAAAATTCCGAAACTAGGGCTTGCTATTCGGACCAGCAAACTTTGTTTTCGAACAATTATCTTCCCAAAATCAGAATCTACGTGAAATTCTAGTCAAGATAGACTCAAGAATCACGTGATTTGGTTAAGAATCGAAGGTTTTATGAAGGAATGAAGTTTGTGGGTGTTGTGGGTTATGGAGAAGAAGAAGATGATGAAAATGTGAATGGGGAGAGAGAGTCCCGTAGGTTTTGTAAAAAAAATATTTTTTTTTATCAACAACAGTGGAAAACGGCAACATCCTGAAACCCACCGTAATTTACGGTGGGTACCGTAAATTACGGTACCCCTTGACCTCAAAAACCCACCGTAAGACAGTGAGTTGCTGCCGTATCAAAAATCAAGTCTACCGTAAGTTACGGTACCTACCGTAATTTACGGTAGGCTTGATTTTAAAATTCCCAAATTATTTTTTTTTTTTTTTTTTTAAACTAATCTCTGGAAAATTTTTAATTAGTTGGTAAAACGTTGAATAAACATTGAATTTTTACGAGATAGCAATTACCTACCCCCTCGAAAATTTCATGTTGTCCTCAACATGATCTAAAACTAATTGTTACCCGAACGAAAACTAAAATTTTGCAATCAAACAAAACAAAACAAAAACAAAACTACATATATACACTACCGCAAACCTGGGCCTCTTAAACGTTACCATCCTCCAGTGGATGGAGAATGTAGCTCTCCTTGTCCACTTCAAGCGTTTTCAAGTCATTCCCATCTAAATATGGTTTGAGACGGTGACCGTTTACCACTTGTTTCTGATCCTTTGGGTCTTCAATTTCAACTTCACCAAATTGACCCATTCTTGTGATCACATACGGTCCCATCCATTTGCTTTTTAACTTCCCGGGAAAAAACTTGAGCTTGGAATTATATAGCCACACCTTTTGCCCTTCTGCGAAAACTCTCTTCCGTAACTTCGCATCATGAACTCTTTTAAGCTTGTCCTTGTAAGCGGATGCACATTCATATGCCTCATCTCGGATTTCTTCCAACTCACACAACTTCAACTTTCTTAACTTGCCAGCTTCATTGTACTCCATGTTGACATTCTTGATTGCCCACCAAGCTCTATGAGCTATCTCCATTGGTAAATGGCAACCTTTCCCATACACCAACCGATACGGTGTTGTTCCAATTGGTGTTTTATACGCCGTTCGGTATGCCCATAGTGCATCATCCAACTTTACTGACCAATCTTTCCTGTCAACTCGAACTGTTTTCATCAAGATCTCTTTAATCTGACGATTTGACACCTCAACTTGACCGCTAGTTTGTGGATGATATGGAGTTGCAATTCGATGATTCACATTGTACCTTTTCAACAACTTCCCAAAGTTGAAATTCTTGAAATGAGATCCACCATCGCTTATAATCACCCTAGGCACCCCAAACCGTGAAAAGATGTTAGATTGCACAAACTTACATACCACTGTGTGGTCATTAGTTCGTGTTGCAATTGCTTCAACCCACTTCGAGACATAATCTACTGCAACAAGAATGTACAAATAACCACATGAGTTTGGGAAAGGGCCCATGAAGTCATGCCCCAAACATCGAAGATATCAACCACAAGAATCGGTTGCATTGGCATCTCATCTCGTTTTGATATGCTGCCCATCTTTTGACAATTCACACAATTCTTTGCATAATCTCTTGCATCCTTGAAAATTGTAGGCCAATAAAACCCACAAGTGAGAACCTTGTAACCGGTCTTTTGACCACTAAAGTGACCCCCACACGCGGATGAATGAGCATGTGCCAAAATCTCTTTAACTTCCGACTCGGGAACACATCTCCTCAAGATTTGATCCGCACTAATTTTAAACAAGTCGGGTTCATCCCATATGTATTGCTTCACTTGTGCCAAGAATTGTTGTCTCCTTTTCTTCACCCAATGTTGTGGCATCACACCCTTGGCCAAATAATTAACGAAGTGGGCATACCAAGGTGTATTAAGAATGGCTAATACGTATTCATCTGGAAATTGCTCATTGATCTCACTTGAATCTTCGACTCCTTCCAATGGAATCCGAGATAGATGATCTGCAACAACATTTTCACAACCTTTCTTATCCCGGATTTCTAGATCAAATTCTTGTAATAACAAAATCCATCTTATCAATCTTGGCTTTGCATCCTTCTTAGCCATCAAATGACGAACTGCACTATGATCGGAGTACACAACTACTTTGCTCCCCCAAATGTAAGACCGGAATTTATCTAAAGCATACACCACTGCAAGCATTTCTTTTTCAGTTGTGGTGTAATTCAATTGCGCTTCGGACAAGGTTTTGCTTGCATAATAAATCACAACAGGTTTCTTATCAATCCTTTGGCCCAAAACAGCTCCGATTGTGTTATCACTTGCATCACACATGATTTCGAATGGCTTTGTCCAATCTGGTGGTTGCAAAATAGGAGCTTGCACTAATTGTTTCTTCAAAACATTAAAAGCTTGCAAACATTCATTAGTAAACTCAAAAGGGACATCTTTCAACAAGAGATTACACAAAGGTTTTGTGATAACACTAAAACCTTTTATGAATCTCCGGTAGAATCCCGCATGTCCCAAGAATGATCTAACCCCTTTAACATTTGTTGGAGGTGGCAAAGATGAAATGACTTTTATTTTTGCTTTATCCACCTCCATTCCCCGGTTGGACACAACATGTCCCAAAACAATTCCCTCTTGTACCATAAAATGACTTTTCTCCCAACTTAAGACCAAATTTGTTTCGACACATCTTTTTAAAACCTTTTCTAATTCATTAAGACATGTGTCAAAAGTTTGCCCAAAAACAGAAAAGTCATCCATGAATACCTCAAGTGTGTCCCCAACCATATCCGAAAATATGCTCATCATACAACGTTGAAACGTTGCCGGAGCATTACACAATCCAAATGGCATCCTTCTAAAAGCAAAAGTGCCATATGGACATGTAAAGGTGGTCTTGTGTTGGTCATCCGGATGAATGGCCACTTGGTTGTACCCCGAATACCCATCCAAGAAACAATAAAATTTTTGACCCGCAAGTTTTTCAATGATTTGATCAATAAATGGTAACGGGAAATGGTCTTTTGAAGTGGCCGAATTCAATTTTCTATAATCAATACATACTCGCCACCCGGTTACCGGTCGGGTGGCGATTTGCTCACCATTTTCATCTTTGATCACCTGAATGCCTGCTTTTTTCGGTACCACTTGTGTAGGACTTACCCACGCACTATCCGAAATGGGATAGATGATCCCCGCATCTAACCACTTGATGACCTCCTTCTTCACCACTTCTCTCATGTTGGGATTTAACCTTCTTTGAGTCTCACGAGTTGGCTTTGCGTCCTCAGTAGTAATGATTTTATGCATCACTACAGAGGGACTAATACCTTTCAAATCGGCTATTGTCCATCCAATTGCGGCTTTGTTTGTTTTTAACACCTTTAGAAGTTTGTGTTCTTGAGCTTCGTCCAAGTTGGATGCTATGATGACCGGCAATGTTTCCTCTACTCCCAAAAACACATACTTCAAGTGATCCGGTAGAATCTTCAACTCAATCTTAGGTGGACATTCCAAAGATGGCTTTGTATTGGAATTAATTTCAGCAGGTAAACTTTCAATTTGGTGAGTCCATGGTGGCCTCCCTTCCTGCACAGCCAACACATCTTGTTTTTGCTCCTCCATCCTTAATGCACAAACCTGTACCTGTTTAGAAAAATCACACAAACAAACCTCCACCGAATCTTCTTCATACTCATGAGGATCATACTCATCATATTCATCTGCCATGAAGCATTCATCATCATCATCAAAATAAGATTTGTTAGCAAACACATTTAAACTCATTTGGCGTTTACCAAATGCCATTTGTACTGTACCATTCCTGCAATCAATCCGTGCATGAGCCGTGTTCAAAAATGGTCGTCCCAAAATAACACTTGGGATGTGGTTTGAATCAACCGAAGCATAATCCAAAACCAAAAAGTCAACAGGGTAATAAAACTCCTTAACCTGCACAATCACATCACGCACAATCCCCCTAGGAAGTTTATGAGACAAATCGGC
The DNA here is from genome assembly GCA_024085815.1 of Flaveria linearis. NCBI lineage: Eukaryota > Viridiplantae > Streptophyta > Magnoliopsida > Asterales > Asteraceae > Flaveria > Flaveria linearis. The sequence continues at coordinate 122,458,155 of CM044001.1, forward strand.
TAACACCACCGTTGTCTCCACCCGTTTTAATGGACCAAAATCGTATTGGTCATATAAACTTCCCGGGAGGATACTCACCCCGGCTCCCAGATCCAATAATGCCTTAGACATTTTGAAATCACCCACTTGGATATCTATCAATGGTGCTCCCGGATCTCGGAGCTTGAGTGGGAGGTTTCCCTCCACAACTGCACTCACCCTTGCAGTTAATTTAACCCGTTTAGGCACCCTTTTCCTTCTTTTAATTGTACACAACTCTTTTAAAAATTTTGCATAAGCTGGAATTTTCTGAATTGCCTCAATTAATGGAATGTTAACTTTGACTTGTTTGAAAACTTCCATTATGTCATCTTTTTCCAATGATGAATGTGAGATCACACTCTTTTTACCCGGGTCAACCAAAGCCGACGGAAATGGTATTTGGCTTTGGTCCACCTCTTTATCATTTTGAATCACATTTTCTTTGGAAACAGGTGTTTCAACAACTTTCTTATTTGTATTTTTGTTCAAAACATTTTCTTGAAGACTTTGGTCTTCCTCATCACTTTCTAACCCGGTAATATCCTCAACCACCCCATCAATTAAAACCGGAGAAGGTGGTGTTTTATATTCTTTACCACTTCTCAACACACTAACATGATTAATAGGAACATTACGAGAAGAACTGTGAGAGGGATTTACCTTTGTGTCACTAGGAAGTTGACCTTTGTTTTTCTTGAGATTTGCCACATCCGTTGCAAGTTGACCCATTTGATTAGTCAGCGATTGAATGGCTTGTCTCGAATTTCATCTTTTTGAGCTCTAGCATCATCCAATTGCTTCAAAGATTTTAATCCATACATACATGCCCACATTCACAGCCACACACATACACGGCTGAATTGCTTCATAAACCCACGATGATACATACATGTACACACGGTTTCACACCCATACATTATAATCGCAGGAGTATATATATGTATATCTACACACACGAACACATATACATTACCGTCTCATACGAACAATCGAAAAGATACATATACCCGGTTTCACATACACATATATGCTTACAAGAACCCTTACATGCACATTCATATGCATACGCAGAAGATATTCTAACTTCATATGCAAAACGTATACATACATTCATATGTAGAAAGCACATACATACATATATATGCATACAACACATACATTATACATACATATCGTAACATATATATATATATACACAGAAAGCACACGCTCACAACGTCGAACACATGCGAAACCGATCAATGCAGCCCGTAACGAACCCAAGATGAAACCGAAATCGAACCGTGACGAACGTAAAAACTAAAAACAATTAAACTCGTACCGGACAGGATGCGGAGGAAGAGAGGATCCCACCGATGCTACTCTACTCCGAACCGCGACTGCCGAATGCTAAAAACACGGTTTCAATTGTGATAACCGACCGAAATAGATGTCGCGGATTAGGATAGTTTGCGGTATAACGACGTCGTTGCTTGATGATGGATTCACATGGTACACAGCTGTGGATGGGAGCAACCGCTGGAATACTTGCAAACCTGTCGTCCACAATGGTGTTGAGAGGGAACGGTTTAGGGTTTACGGGTGAAAGCCAAGTGTTTTTGAATGGGAGGAAAACGTGGATCGGGAGCATTATAGGGTTAATATAATAGTATAATAATAAGTTTAGTAATTATCATTCCAACTAATTTATTTTAATTTTTCGGATGGAAAAGTGGGTGCATTAATCAAATATAATAATAATAAATTAAGTAATAATAATAATAATTACTTCCATCTAATAAACAGAATGAGATTAGGCAATGAAAGTGGTGTTAACCTGAAAGCTCGGGTTGTCACGTTTTTTTTTAACATTGTTTTTTATTATAATGACATGATGACATACATAATTTTTTTGTATAATTATTTTATATGCAAGACATAATTATCACTACTACAAAACTACTAATAGATGACGTGCAAAAGATGACGAACGAAAAAAGATGACGCGCATTTTTGCGCGTCATAAAAATTATGTCATATTTTAAAAAAATTATAGAAAAAATGACACACATTTTTGCGTGTCATCTTGTTCCGTCATGTTTTAAAAACTCGCGCCCATATTTCAATTCCCCCTACTTCCTTAAATGATTTCTTGCCCTAATTTCTCCCCAAATTTCACAACCACCTCTCGCAGCCCTCCATCACCGCATATCTGCCGCCTATCGCCGCCCTCCATCACCGCCTCTTTGTCTATCACCGCTCTCCATCACCTCCTGTTAGTTTATCACTGTTACGTTTCATGGTGCGGGGCTGCCCTCAAATTTGAACATCGGTGCTTGAAACGTATTTCCGCCGCCGCCGGCCACCGGAAACGGCCAATCTGCTGGTGGTGGTGGTGGTTGTGGTGTTGGGACTCCGGTGTGGAGTGTTGATGCTAGTGGTGCTGCTGACGGTGGTGGACACGGTGTTCCTCAATGCGGTTCATGTGTTTGAGGTTAGTTTGATTTGTTGAGCTGTTAACCTAAAATTAGTCTATTATATTAACTAGTAGGATCGGGGTGCGCTAAATGAAGTGATGGAGAAGCTTTTCAAGAACTACAAGAAATTGTGCAAGTTCTTCGTTAGAAAAAAAGACATTGGTAAGGCGTCTCACCTGCATCTTTTTTCAGCCTTAATAATCTAGATAACAGGTGACTGAGCATGGTCTAAATACTTGCTAATTGCAGAAACACACTAACAATGAAGCCCATTCATTATAGTGTGGCTAACTGGTTGGTGAACATCATCGGGTGGATAATGTGGAGATACGATACTATTGGCATGTTTTCAGAATCTTTGGTAAAATGTGTAGTTTCTTTATAATGTGCTTACAGGTAACATTAGTATAGTAAATAGCTGATACTACTTACATATTACTGTAATTACCATATACATCTCATTTTATAGATGTTTTCAGCAGGTTGTTTCTCCTTACAAGAGAACGTGCCAGCAAAAGCAGGCTTGTAAATCTTATTTATGACATATATGATGGTATCGTCAAATTTGATGCCTCCTTGTTTTAAAATTTGACTCGAAAGCTAGCCATTTCTTCCTTTCTGTGTGTACAGGTTATAATTCTACCCTTTTGACGTGAGGTCGAAGTCTCAATCAAATTTAAAACCAAATACTACTAATTAGCTAGTGGTAAGTGGGTATCGAACACAGGGAGTTTGTGGAATATGTGTTAACTTAATTCAAATTGCAATTAACTAGGTTTAACTAAAATGATAAATAAGTAAGGTTCATTAATTTGTTGATTTGTGAAATTGGCTTAAAACTAGAAATGAAAGTGAATTGATTTGTATATAAATCAGTAATGAAAATATGTTTCCCTTTGGTATCCGGATTTTAACAAATGATGATATTGGTGTTAATTGGGAAGAACCACATAGACATGGTTCATGAGTGTGTGCTTATATGTGATCAAAGAGGACTAAGTACTTGTGTTAGCAAGGTTATCTCTCGATAATCAGTATTATTCTTGAATTACCCAACCCTTCCACTAAATCAAGATTTGCCTATGGCATCAAGAACGTATGGTTAAAGTTAAGCAATCCATGAATGACCTATTACACATAATACACAATCATCATGACAAAACAATCATAAGATTAATTTCATCATCCCATAAATATAAAAACACCAACATGATCAAAGTTTAAATCCTTCAAACCAAAAGGAAACACACAAGAAACTAGCCACTCATAGTTTTATACATGAACACAAGATTCAAAAGACAATTCATAACAATCAAATTAAAATAACAAGGATCAAATTACCACAATATCTTGTTCTTCAACACAACTTAAAAGGATCAACAAAAGCTTATCCAAAGAGAAATCTCAAATCTTCATCTCCCGAATGTGTTTTTGGTTCCAAGAGAATGATAATCATTCCATCCAATCCTTTTCCAATCATTTTAAACAAAACAAAACCCCAAAAGTTCCATCTTTTCTGCCAACAATCGTCACAATTCCATATATCCCTCAAAAGCACTCCACTTGTAATTAAAATATGTGAACCCACTTGTCAGGAAATCACCTCTACCGTAACTTACGGTAGCTACCGTAAGTTACGGTAGACACAAAGATGATACGGTGGAAGCTTTCTGCTATACGGTGGAAATTATGAAGGTTTAGGGCCACCGTAATTTACGGTGGCTACCGTAAATTACGGTAGACCCTCATTTTTCTTGTTTTGTTCCTTCTTCCATCCTTTCTTGCTCCATCCCGTCGTGGTCCGTCCAAAGCTGCATTCTCTCCGTATTAAGCTCCATAATGTGCCTGAAACAAAAGCAACTGCAGTTATCTAATTCAAGATAGTTACATGATTAAAAGAGAGAATGTTACGCGTTTTAACATCATAAAGGGTTGTTCTTTGAACCACCCGTCACCTTTGTGAAGACTCGCACATCACAGATAGATATAGGTTGGTAAAGGGAGGGTGTTGGTCATAATTAAGTATCTCTATTTGAGGTGAATATTGCGAATGGAGATTGGGAACAAACACTCAGCCAGGGACAGGCTTGGACACTGTTTTCACAATTTCAGGTTGTTATCCTGTCCTCTAGCTCTGCTTGTAAGAGTATAACATGATCAAAAAGGAAGTTATGTTTGTGTCCTGTGCACTTACCGCTTTCCTCACTGTTCCATAGTAAGCTGCCTTCGAGCAAAGTTGTGAAATTAGAACGCTCCCGGTGGACGTATTATGACGATCTAAATGAATGTTTTCGGTAAGTCTGTTTGATATCTTGAATTGTTTACAATACATATATTAGAACATTCTTGTTTTAAGGTTTATGTGATTTTTCTTCTTGACCTGTTTGTAACATGATCAATGAGAGTTATGTTTGCTTCCAACAGAAGTAATTCTTTACTCCATTCTTCCATAGAAAGCCCTCTCGAGCAGAGTATGGAAATCAAAACTGTCCGGTGGACATATTATGATTATCTAATTATGTTTGCACAAAGCAAGAGACTAAAACATCTGGTTGGCAACAAATGTCATCTCATGTTAGGGCCTTATATAAAGTGGTAGCTAACCCTTGACAACCTCAAGGCTTATAAAGTGGTAGTAAATAGAAGACCATCTTATTCTTTGAATTTATAGATACGGGCTAAAGCTTCATGTATTTAAATTATTTAATGACCTGATGAATATAAACTGATTATATATTCCTCTGTCTGCTCTTTTATCTGCTATCTAGATTGTATGCTTGTAAAAAAACGAGGTGTTTTTGTTTGAGTAGGGGCTTGCCCTCACTGCACTCTTCCCAGGCCCTACCAATAGCTTAGTTATTCATGGGGTTTACTTGGTATATTCTTTTGGGACCTACTAGCATCTGTTTTTGCCTCTTGAAACTTTTTCAGGTTCAAGCAGTAGCATGGAATCATCATGAACATGAAGTTCTTCTCAGTACAGGTAGGAGAATACCAAGGTGAATGTTTAATTTATCAAAGGCTGGTAATATAATCTGCCATGATAGATTCCACAAAGATCAGAAATGGAGTTGAAGGATTCAGAAGAATGCAAGGTTTTCATCCTTTAAATATAAATTATAAATAGCTTCGAGCTTGCTTAAGGCCTTAACTTTACAGTCTCCCATTTGTTTTAGAGCTTATGCAGGCCTCCAGGCAGTGAAGTGTTGCCAGAAGGAATTCTTGCCAAAACTTCTAATGTCGGGTTTGCATTAGAATCATCCAATGTCGACGCACAAACTTAGTCGATGATAGATTTGGATGAAGTTCGTGAAGACTGGTTGCGTTACGTATCGAATTTCATGTATATGTAGGCCTGCAATGATAGATTTGGACTTGTATTAGTATTGCAATGAATTAGGACTTGTATTGGTACTGGAATTGCAATGAATTTGGACTTGTTTATGTTTTGTAGTTGATGTTATTTAATAACTTTGTAAATTTTGTTAGTATTTAAATGGATTTTCGCTTTTAGTGTTATTTGACAATTTGTTTTAGAAAACAACAGGTAAATTTAATAAAAATAAAAACGAATATTTAAAAATGCAGCTAAATTTATGACGTGCATTGCGTATCATTTTTAGCACGTCATAAAAATTATAAAGATGACACGCACATGTGTGTCATCTAGTCATTTATGACTACCCCTTCCTTGACGCGCATTGCGCGTCATCTTTTGCACGTCATAAAATGCGCGTCATCGTTTGCGTGTCATACAAAGATGACGCGCGGATGCGTGTCATCGTTCATTTATGACTACCCCTTCCTTGACACGCATTTGCGCGTCATCTAACCCCAAAGATGACGCGCAAGATGACGCGCAATGCGCGTCATCTATTGCAGCTTTTCTAGTAGTGATATAATCTTCTAAGTTTAAATAGATTCAATTATATTTTAACTAGTGCGTTGTATCTATGTTAACAAGGCAAAATATGAATGGAACCATCGGTTGCATGCAATTAAAGACGATCTTGTGACAACCCGAATTTTTTTTTTCGGTTAATACTATCGCGAATTAATCCATTTTGTTATTAATAATAATAATAATAATAATAATAATAATAATAATAATAATAATAATAATAATAATAATAATAAGTTGAGGGGTTGTATTGTTATTTTGGAACTTTAAAAATGAGTCTTGACATAAAATAATACAAGTTCAAACCACAGGGACCATTTCTGTAATTAACCAAAACCCAACCCAAATCTCGCCCGTCGACCCTCTCCCGCCGGCCACTATTCCGACGGCCTTCCGGCGATCCCAATAGCCACGAAACACACGGTTTTGACTCGATCAAAAGCTACCGACATATTCTAGTGGGAGTTTCGAACTCAGGGGCCATATCAATTTGTATATTAGAATCGTTTGTGCGGATTACCCACTAAACCTAACTTTCGGCCGACCCACCAACGAATTCGAGCACTGAACAATAATTATAATCAAAAGTAAATGCACACTAACGAATTTGTAATCCTATATAAACTTCCTATGGGTTCGATTGACCTGAAAACATAAAAACACATCAATTCAAACACCACATTACCCGCGACCTGCAACCTGTCGAAACCCAACATCCGAGTACTTTACACCCACATTAACATAGGGCTTTGCAACTAGAGAATCACACGAAGCTACACACGAAGTTAATTTGATTTTCATTAACATTTGCACACGAATTGGATCCAACCTACTGTCGCGACTGCTCATCGAGTGTTCACCATCCATATAACTTCAAAACAGGTAATTAAACATACATACATGCTCGGTTTCATATGGGGATCGAAAGCCCTAACAATAATCTGATTAACAACGTTGAATTGGGGTTCGATTTGGAGTTAATCGAATTAGGGTTCTTCATCGATTTGGGGGGAAACAGGAAACATTAATATAAGAATATTTCGGGCGGAGTTCTATCGCGGCTTAGAGCCTTGGTTTACTGGTTCAGTGTGTGTGTGGGCAGGGAGAGGACCCGGGTTCGACCCCGGGCAGCCTCTTCTTATTTGTTTTATTTTTTTAAGCTTTTTTAAATACTTTAAAAATATGGAAAAATTCCTAAAATTATAAAAATAAATTTTATAAGTTTCCCTTATTTTAAATCTTACAAAACAGTTTCCTGTAAATTATTTTATTTAAAAACTTTAATAAAATTTTATAAAATATTATTTAAAAGTATTAAAAATACTTATTTTTGTAAAATAAATTCTAAATCATGTATAACTATGCAATAATCATAAAAGTCATAGAAATTATATATAAATTATTTATAAATATTATAAATAGTTATTTCTATAAAATAAACATTATATTTAAATATAGATTAATATATTTTATAAATTCACAAATTATTTACAAATGAAATTGTGGGTTATTTCTTGTAAAATATATTAATACCTTATTATTAATCAAAATACTATAAATGTGATTATCCTTATTTGTAAATATCCTTGGATAATTATAAATTATATAATTAAACCATATCATTTTTATATTTAATTCTAAAAATATTTAAATACATATATGAAACCCTTTTAGTGAAATCAAAATGTAAATAATTATTTGGTAAAACTTAATGCTTATTGATAATTATTTATTAATACAAATCTATAAAAATATTGTAACATATATACATCTAATTGTGTGTGTGCCACGTGTTAAATCAAATCGACACAAACCTTACCTAATATATTCGTATTATATTAAAGACTCCATTACAAACAATAATAGGTATTGAACGTGTTTGATCGTGCATTGCCCAATTCTTTGAAGTTCTTGTTCATATACATTACATCGATCCAAGGTGAGTTTACAGCCCCACTTTTACTTTATACTATTTTCGGGGGAGAGAAACATGCTGTTTTCATAAACGTTACATTATATTGGATTGTTGTGATACTGCATATACATGATACTATGTTCGTATACTTTGCCCTTCGGTCCGTTACTACGCAAGTAGAAACGTGGAAACAATTTCATTTGGTCCGTTACTACGCAAGTACAAACGTGGAAACAATTTCATTTTCGTTGATCAGTATTATTGTAATATCACCGGTTTACTAGTGTGATACCACTAAAGTCCTCACTCTCGAACCGTTAATGTATGTAGTATAGCGAGGCAATTCTGAGTAGATCTACTGGGTTTGACAAACCCCACCGGGCTAGTCGCGCTAGCACAACGTTCGTCAAACGGGTGTTTAATTGACCTAAGTTCTGTTGCTGTGACCTGGTATTCACAGCCGAGGCGTTCAGTTTCGATTGTCAGCTTCGGTTTCGAACTTCATACACTGAGTAACTGGTTTAGTAGACTAGCTACCTACTGATATTACTTTGTTTACTATATCGGTTTACTTTATGTTCTGTTTATCAAAACCTGTGAACTCACCAACCTTGTGTTGACACTTTAGCATGTTTCTTTCAGGTTCACAAGACGCGCACGATTAGGAGCATTCACTCATGCATTTATTGTCTCACGTGGCTTATTTAATATTTTTCAATAACTTTCATTTATTCGGTTTGCGCGTGTTGCGCCATTTAAACAATTAAGATTTACTATGCTTCCGCAACTTCTGTTATGTTTACTTTAAAAACTTGGTCTTTGGTAATATTAAACTTCAAAAATGAATTATGTTTTACAATTAACGTGTCGTTTGGTGTAACTAGTGGCTGAGATCCTGGAAGTCACACGCCTAACGGTAATACCCGTTTGTGGAAATTTGAGGGTGTGACAGATTGGTATCAGAGCCAGGTTATAGCGAACTAAATTGACATTGCATCTCATTTGCATTGCATTTAGACTATAGCCGTTGCCTTAGTTACACGCATATAGACACGTTTAGTTTGTTAGCTGGTTTTGTTTGCATGCCTTACTGTTTTTATCTGCTTGAGAACTGTTTGCTTTGGTGTCTTCCTGTAAGTGTTCGTCTACAGGGAGGGTGACTCCGAGTTGCTGTGAGTCACGGGAAAAGGGTTACTTACAAGGTTTCCCAAACTTTTGATTACCTGAAAACTTTTGCTTTAACATATCCCTGTGAGCATATGGCTACCGGGATAGTGGCTCCAAGTTGCTGTGAGTCACGGGAGAGTTTGTGTGCATTTGACATCGCCTAAATGTTCTTCGTGATTTGTGTGACACATAGACACCTGTATTCTGGATTTCCTGGCAAAAGGCCCTCGGGCTAAGGCAAGCATATCGCATATATCTCATTGCGAGACCTGGTATGCTTACCTGGGGATTTCTGGGATGAGTGATAAACTATGGTCAATACACAGGTCTCTAAGGCAAATGGGTCAAATTACCTTGGCGTGTCAATGATTCCCAAAACTTTACTGATCCTTTCGTATACTTTGATTAATCAACCCCGATATAATACATACATACTTGGTACTTCTATCATTGATGACCACTGTACTTGACAAGATATGTTAGCCTGATAGGAGGAACCGGGGTGATCATGCAAAGCAAATTACCATTACGGGTGCACACGTAAATGTAATTTGTCGTGCATGCTAAGTCCGGTGAATCTGGTCCGGTGGTAACATTGTAGTCAGTATAAGTCATCATTCCTACACGTTAAGCAAGAAAGCCTCGGTTCTCATAGAACATAGCCACTGATGTGGAAACTATTTATCAGTTCTACTTGTAGGAATGCTCACACTTACCCTGAATTTGGACGAAATTCAAACCATGAAATTTGTGTTAATCCCTCAGATTCGGACTGATTCTCTAGCTTGACTATTTCTTTAAAACTTTGAATTCCTTTCCTCTTCATTCCAAGACAAAAGGTCTATTTTCATATGACTGATAGCTTTTGATATTTGGTAATGTAAAGAATGTCTGGAAGAGGACGTGGACGTGGAAGAGGTAACATCTCACTGACGCCTGCAGAATTGGCAGCAATAATCAATCATAGTATTACCGCAGCGTTGGCAAACCAACCCCTCCACAGCAGAATCCTATTGGACAACCGACTTGCACCTACAAGTCCTTTATGGACTGCAAACCTAACCCGTTCAATGGAACTGAGGGAGCGGTAGGACTGCTCCGTTGGTTTGAAAAGCTAGAATCGGTGTTCGAAATCTGCAACTGCCCTGCTGGGAATAGAGTAAAATATGCTGCTGGCACACTAGATGGTGCTGCTCTAAGCTGGTGGAACACACAAGTTCAGATGCTGGGCATTGAAGCTGCAAACGCCACAACATGGGTAGAATTCAAGAATCTGCTGAAAGAGGAGTACTGCTCACGGGATGAAATACAAAAACTGGAAACCGAATTTTGGAACCTGAAGATGGTAGGTTCTGAAATTGAAGCTTACATAACTCGTTCTCACGAGTTGGCTACTCTGTGCCCTATTATGATTAACCCGGCTTACAAACGGGTTGAAAGATACATCGACGGACTGGTACCTGAAATCCAGAGCATGGTCACCACTGCTAGACCAGCTACCATTCAGGAAGCTGTTCAACTGGCCCACAAGTTGACTAATCAGGCTGTCGCACAAGGTAAACTACCTCCACGTGGTTTTAACTCTACCACTACTGACGGCCATAACAAAAGAAAGTGGGGAGTCAGGCTCACAAACAAGCAGAACACTTCCCACCAGCATGGAAGTTCGACAACCAAGTTCTACATCTTCACAGCATGGTAATGGCTACAATGGAACATTACCTAAGTGTGAAGAATGCAACTACCCATATTGGGTCGTGTAACAAGAACAACTGTGAGAGATGTGGCAAGTTTGGTCATTCTGCTAGGAATTGTCGTGTGAATTTATCAGACAAGCAGCCAGCTCAACAGGGGGAACAAAGAGGCTGCTATGAGTGTGGTCAGACTGGCATATCAAAGGTATTGCCCAAAACTACAGAAGAACAATGGAAATGGCAACAGGAACGGAAATGGGAATGACAACGGTGGTGCCAAAGGCAGAGTGTTTATCATAGGCTCAGGTAAACCTTAATGACCCTACTACAGTATCCGTAGACTTCTTGTAGATAGTCACTATGTCTTCTCTTTTGATTTGATGCCAATTAGAATTAGGTAGCCAACAGGTTAGGAATAGTACCTACTGACTTGACCCCGAATGCCATAGAAATAGCTCTCACGAAACCTTACGGTTTGTTCAGAAACTCCCGGAGACCCTATCTTGCCTATGACCTAGATAACTAATCAGCTTACTCACTGACCAGCTTGCTTGCTAGTAGTTCGTTAACGCGTGTGTTCTAATTTTCGGGACGAAAATTTCTTCAACAAGGGGATAATGTGACAACCCGAATTTTTTTTTTTGGTTAATACTATCGCGAATTAATCCATTTTATTAATAATAATAATAATATAATAATAATAATAATAATAATAATAATAATAATAATGATAATAATAAAGTTGAGGGGTTGTATTGTTATTTGGAACTTTAAAAATGAGTCTTGACATAAAATAAATACAAGTTCAAACCACAGGGACCATTCTGTAATTAACCAAAACCCAACCCAAATCTCGCCGTCGACCCTCTCCCGCCGGCCATTATTCCGGCGGCCTTCCGGCGATCCCAATAGCCACGAAACACACGGTTTTGACTCGATCAAAAGCTACCGACATATTCTAGTGGGAGTTTCGAACTCAGGGGCCATATCAATTTGTATATTAGAATCGTTTGTGCGGATTACCCACTAAACCTAACTTTCGGCCGACCCACCAACGAATTCGAGCACTGAACAATAATTATAATCAAAAGTAAATGCACACTAACGAATTTGTAATCCTATATAAACTTCCTATGGGTTCGATTGACCTGAAAACATAAAAACACATCAATTCAAACACCACATTACCCGCGACCTGCAACCTGTCGAAACCCAACATCCGAGTACTTTACACCCACATTAACATAGGGCTTTGCAACTAGAGAATCACACGAAGCTACACACGAAGTTAATTTGATTTTCATTAACATTTGCACACGAATTGGATCCAACCTACTGTCGCGACTGCTCATCGAGTGTTCACCATCCATATAACTTCAAAACAGGTAATTAAACATACATACATGCTCGGTTTCATATGGGGATCGAAAGCCCTAACAATAATCTGATTAACAACGTTGAATTGGGGTTCGATTTGGAGTTAATCGAATTAGGGTTCTTCATCGATTTGGGGGGAAACAGGAAACATTAATATAAGAATATTTCGGGCGGAGTTCTATCGCGGCTTAGAGCCTTGGTTTACTGGTTCAGTGTGTGTGTGGGCAGGGAGAGGACCCGGGTTCGACCCCGGGCAGCCTCTTCTTATTTGTTTTATTTTTTTAAGCTTTTTTAAATACTTTAAAAATATGGAAAAATTCCTAAAAATTATAAAAATAAATTTTATAAGTTTCCCTTATTTTAAATCTTACAAAACAGTTTCCTGTAAATTTATTTTATTTAAAAACTTTAATAAAATTTTATAAAATATTATTAAAAGTATTAAAAATACTTATTTTTGTAAAATAAATTCTAAATCATGTATAACTATGCAATAATCATAAAAGTCATAGAAATTATATATAAATTATTTATAAATATATAAATAGTTATTTCTATAAAATAAACATTATATTTAAATATAGATTAATATATTTTATAATTCAAATTATTTACAAATGAAATTGTGGGTTATTTCTTGTAAAATATATTAATACCTTATTATTAATCAAAATACTATAAATGTGATTATCCTTATTTGTAAATATCCTTGGATAATTATAAATTATATAATTAAACCATATCATTTTATATTTAATTCTAAAAATATTTAAATACATATATGAAACCCTTTTAGTGAAATCAAAATGTAAATAAATATTTGGTAAAACTTAATGCTTATTGATAATTATTTATTAATACAAATCTATAAAAATATTGTAACATATATATACATCTAATTGTGTGTGTGCCACGTGTAAATCAAATCGACACAAACCTTACCTAATATATTCGTATTATATTAAAGACTCCATTACAACAATAATAGGTATTGAACGTGTTTGATCGTGCATTGCCCAATTCTTTGAAGTTCTTGTTCATATACATTACATCGATCCAAGGTGAGTTTACAGCCCCACTTTTACTTTATACTATTTTCGGGGGAGAGAAACATGCTGTTTTCATAAACGTTACATTATATTGGATTGTTGTGATACTGCATATACATGATACTATGTTCGTATACTTTGCCCTTCGGTCCGTTACTACGCAAGTAGAAACGTGGAAACAATTTCATTCGGTCCGTTACTACGCAAGTACAAACGTGGAAACAATTTCATTTTCGTTGATCAATATTATTGTAATATCACCGGTTTACTAGTGTGATACCACTAAAGTCCTCACTCTCGAACCGTTAATGTATGTAGTATAGCGAGGCAATTCTGAGTAGATCTACTGGGTTGACAAACCCCACCGGGCTAGTCGCGCTAGCACAACGTTCGTCAAACGGTGTTAATTGACCTAAGTTCCGTTGCTGTGACCTGGTATTCACAGCCGAGGCGTTCAGTTTCGATTGTCAGCTTCGGTTTCGAACTTCATACACTGAGTAACTGGTTTAGTAGACTAGCTACCTACTGATATTACTTTGTTTACTGTATCTGTTACTTTATGTTCTGTTTATCAAAACCTGTGAACTCACCAACCTTGTGTTGACACTTTAGCATGTTTCTTTCAGGTTCACAAGACGTGCACGATTAGGAGCATTCACTCATGCATTTATTGTCTCACGTGGCTTATTTAATATTTTTCAATAACTTTCATTTATTCGGTTTGCGCGTGTTGCGCCATTTAAACAATTAAGATTTACTATGCTTCCGCAACTTCTGTTATGTTTACTTTAAAAACTTGGTCTTTGGTAATATTAAACTTCAAAAATGAATTATGTTTTACAATTAACGTGTCGTTTGGTGTAACTAGTGGCTGAGATCCTGGAAGTCACACGCCTAACGGTAATACCCCGTTTGTGGAAATTTGAGGGTGTGACAGATCTATTGAATTCAAACCTTCCAATATGTGCAATTGTGCACAATAAGACATTACATTAACTGATGATAGAGTATATAGATATTCTATCGAAGGATCCAATAACACCATTACCCAAGCTGCTGGCACAATTGAGGCTCGACGGTGTCGATAACATGACACGTGTATGTTTGAAAATGGTTGCCGCTTATGGTGAGCTCTCGATTACTATGTATAGAAAAATTTACAAACGAATTCAATAACACTGCCTCCCACACCCATCATCACGATCGAGGCACAAGTGTATTAGTGTTAACATGCACCAAGACATATAGGTTGTAACATGGGTTACAGGTGATAAATGTGTGGTAGGGGGCTAGAGTAAAAGAGGGACATGTACCAGAGCGATGGTGTTGCTGGTAGATGAATGGTGTTAGACCGACGGTGTAATGAAGACGTGTAATGATATTGGTTGGAGATGAGGGGGACATATCCAGTCAATTTTTTTTTGAACGGCCAACAAATCAATATATATTAATTTAAACTAGCGAGCTGCTAGCAAAAATTACACCATAATACACCAAAACAACACCAAACAAAGATAATACTATCAACAACACATATGCTATAACACCTCGTTAACCAACTCAAAACACTCCCATTGACTCCAAGTAAGTGCACCCATCTTTGCTCTACATTTGACCCAAAAGAAGCTCTTTGCCTTAATCTCTCCAATGACTCTACTCAACTGTTTACTTTCAAAAATCAACTTGTTCCTAGTGTCCCAAATCATCCACATTGTGGTTAGCATAATTGCTTGAATAACCTTTTTTCCATTTGACGGACCCCTTATATGCCGAATCAATGTCTACAATATCACGTATTGAAAATGGGAAGAACCTTGATAATTTACACCATCTAACAACTTCATTCCAAACATTATAAAAATGTATTTTTGTCATTTACACAATGGTCCCTAAATTAAAATAGAGTTAATTACATAATGGTCCCTAAATTAAAATAGAGTTAATTACAGAAATGACTATTTTAGTTATAAAAATGTATTTTTTCATTTTATTATTATTCATCAGAAGAGTTAACGAAAAATAGTCTTAATATCTGAATTCGTTAGAAAACTGAAATTATAAAACTTAAACTTGTTATTTAGAAAAATTAGTACCTAAACCTATTATTTACGTCAAATCATAAGGACTATTTGTGTAATTGATTTTAAATATGATTATGATCGTGTTAATTATCAACATGTAATGATTATTAGTAGGTAAATGTGTATTTCAAAAACAAAATCTTATTGATAATGATGAATCTACATATTCACGTAGAAAATTCAGTAGATACAAATTTCGAAAGAAACTAAATTTGTCTTGTATGACGGCAAAAAGAACTCTAATCACCAAGCATAGTAATACCATTTACAAATCGACTTAAAGATAGTATAATGACATTTCACCCTCTAAAGATCCATTTATTATAAGGGTTGTGTTATACAAATATTATTTTTATTATTTAGACACCCTATTGTTTCTATCTCTCTCCATGTATCTATATGTATATATAGAGAGATAGAGAGGATAAAAATAAATAGGGTGTATCTATACATATCCCTTGTTATAAATCGCAGGGCCGCAGGGTGTTCGTACGATAGAACAGGTAAAACAAAATGTAATTTTTTTAAATTAATAAAAAAATATAACACTAATATATTTAAATCAAAATTCTGTTTTTTGTAGTGTAATTTCTAAAAAAATATTAACGTATGAAAACGTAATAGCTAGTTAAATTAAAGGAAAATTGGTTCTAAAGTCAACAATTTAATCATAAAAATATATGTGTGTAAAATATAATATAGATAGTTCAACTTATAAAATACAATTTTCTTCCCTTAAACTCCTAAAAATTAATGTAAGAAAACAAGACCGTTCTTCTCAAATGTTTTATAATATAATATACTATTAGGGATACGATCATTACCAAACCAGTATAAATAGTATCGTACTGGTACTAAAAAATTGATACCTAATTTGAAAAAAAGAAGGTACCGAATATAGTATCGAATGCACCAACACGATACCAGTTTTACGGTACTTTACCGATATGGTACCGCTTTTGTATTTCTTTTCTTGTACTAAAAATAAGTTGTTATGTGATTTTTTGTATATTGATTTACAAACTGCAATACCAAAAACGTTAAAAGTTGTATAAAAACATTCTTGATCCTGAACTTGTACATAAAACATTTAGAATGTCCCAGAAACTTCTATTAAAATAGTAAGAAATAACTACTTTTAAAATAGTAAGAAATAACTACTTTTAGTACTCAGCATCAAATTAGTACTTTTGGTTTTGGTATCGATGATACCGAAATTAAGCAAAATCGAGTATCGATAAACGTTTTGTTTGGTCGATACAGTTGGTGATTACACTACTTGATACAAAAGCTCATCCACGTATAGATACATAATGTCACACAATTACACTACTGTCTCAAAAGGCTACATTTGAAGGATCTGTATTTATAATCCAAATTAAATAAAAAGAACCAATAAATTTGACACGTAATGTGTCATGTGTGGAGGGCCGTGGTCATGAAGTCATGTTACAGTGGCTTGTTTCATAGGATGAAGACAAACGATACAACTTCCCGCAATTTATTATTCATTTCATTTGTTGTCCCAATGCTTATTTTTTATCATGTCTTTTCTGAAACTTTTAAAACAAAACTTCGTCAAATTCATAATTATATATTTGAAAAACTCTATTATATCACTAAATGGTTTTAAGACAACATCTTAGTGATAAAATGGTTACCAAGTAAAAGTTGGGGGTAAAGGCGAGCATATACGTCGTTTTCATTTGGTTATGAGCTAAAACTATACCTATAATCGATGTTCTATTGTGTTTAGACTTTATTAACCAGCACAATTTTTTTAAAGCGGATTATTTCAGTATGAGTTTTTCTGTTATTTCGAAATAGTTGTTTTTTTTTACACTTTAGTAATATAACATATAATTTATTAGTGAAATGCATATATGTTCTTGAAAGCATAGAAGTTTTATTTTGGGTATTATGTACACTGAACCTGTTGAAGTTTGCAGAGGATGATTCAAGAGACATGGTCACATGTATGTGGGTCCCAATAACTCCTAACACGTGGCCTTAATTGTCAATCTTGCTGGCCAACAAGCCCATTGGGTTCATATTTTTATTATGTTTCATTTTAATGTATTCACAAAAGGTTAAAACGGAGCCAATGAAGATTTCAATAGAAGGAATTTCGATGTTTTTCTAATTTTCTATGCATGTCATGAAGAACTCATATTGAATAGACTGTATTGTATTTTTTTATTTTAAATATATTATGAATTACAACTAATATTCGAATATATAAATTTACTAGCTATAGTAACCGTGTGTTAAACGGGTTGAATAAATAAAAAATTAAGATAATAAAATTTATTAATTATAATAATATTTTAAGATAAAACAGTGAAATTATGTATTAGAAATGTCTGTAAGATAAAATAGTGATATCAACTTTTTAAAACTTTATTTTAAAAAAAAAATAAATGTTTTGTTCTAAAACAAACCGTATATAAAATGTCATTTTTAAAATGTTCTTATTATAACTCTTAAATTTAATTATTTTTGGTTTAAAAAACTAACATTTTAAAAATACCAATTTTAAATATTTCGTATTTAAAAAAAAGTCTTATGCTTTAAATAAATTATTATTTTATAAAAAAATTATTTATTTAGAAATAACATTAATAAATAGATCTCTTTATTAATTATTAAATCTAAAAAGTGTTAAATAGTATTATTAGTAATTAAGGTAATATTTAATAAGAGAGAGAGGCGGGAAAATTTGATGAGAATGATTGTGATGTTGATACGTGTCATCTAATATACCTTTTTATTAGAATAGGAAGATTTATAGAAATTTGTTAACTTTACAATAGGTGGCATGTAAAGCATATCCATTGATCTAAACGTCTATAAAGTATTGAAATAGTTGCTTGAAACCCGGATCTTCTTTATATCCAAAAGCTCAAGCGGATATAAAAATAGATTTAAGGAGAACTAATTAAATTTATGATGTATAAAGAATTGAATTTGAGTTACACTTAATCAAATGGGTTATTTGACATTGTATAATAGAAAAATTATAATCGAATCGAAAGTATTAAACAAAAAAATACGTATACATTTTGGATTCCCTACTTCACACAAATTCATATTTGATTTAAGTTTCGACCATTTAAAAAGTGTGAAGTCATCATAATTTATTAACAATTTAGTAACTTTTTAAATTAGATTTTAAGAAATTACTATTTGATGGTATAAATCTTACATATTCATGTAAAACATTAGAATACCAAGTATAACAAACAAATAAATCTTACATTTTCATGTAAAACGTTAGAATACCAAGTATAACAAACAAACCTAGAATTGAAAGAAAGAAAAAAAAAAGACACAACCTGGAAATTATAAAATGATGCACGGATATAAGAATAAAAAAACAAACAAATAAACATACTTAGTAAATTTCACTTAAATAGTAAGATTTGAGAATAGTAAGACGATAGAAATTTTGCCTATATCTTAGGAGAAAGATAGTCTGCTCTCAAGAAGACATCGGCTCAACAAAAACCTCCTTTTAGATATTATTATTGCTTTACACCGAACAACGATTATGAGAACACGCATTATTAGCCACACAATATACTAAGATAAAAACAAATTCGTCACAAAGCAAAAACACTAAAGAGGATATGTTCTCTAATACTAACAGGTAAATCGCGAGGGCAAATGCTAAGTTTACATGACTAAGGCACTCTTAATAGTAAAGGAAAGCCTTAAAGTAAACCTAGGAGCGTGGCTATCCATAACCCTTGTGGTGACAACAAACCTAAAATACGACTTCCTAACACAGCCCCACTCCACACGTACCCCTATAAATCCCGAACGTGCATCATACGTCTTCAAGAGCTCCTATAATTGATATGTTCTTAGATTGATGCAAGTCTAAAAAATCCTGTCTAATCTTTTCCTTCCATGTTAGCCTAGAACTGTCTTTGCTTCTCTTCCCCTCCACTGTAATGACCTCTGCTCTCCTTACAGGTGCCGTCAACTGTCTCCCCATCTTAATCTCCCCTCCCTTATCTTATCCTGAGATCGTGTTACCCGTAATCTATCCCTTTAAACTTCATTATGCACTTACATAAGAATATGAAGCAATATAAAACGAAAAATATGAACTTAAGCCAGGAGCCATAAATGAGTACTGGGCTTTTCTGTTAATGTCTTCCTGAGAAAGGAAACAAAAGTTGGTTTTATTTAACAGCTCTAATTTAATTGCTAGCTTTAATCCCACTTAGGTTGAATGCAACACTTTTAGATGAGGCATACCGCATACGAAGTAGAAACTAAGTTATATTTTGGGCCTTTATTTAAATGTTTAAATAGTATTTCAAACATGTGTTAAAGTTGATCAAGGCCTTTGTCGTTGTTATATATTTATATGGATCAGTTAGCCCATAAACATAACATAAAATAGGTCCAAGTGTTTACTCGTTTAGACGTTTATGCCTAAGGGCTAAGACCCAGTTTTACAATGGGTGGGTTCGTACTTTCTCTGTATCTCAATTCTCATAAATGAGTTTGGGACTTTGGGTTCCTGCGACTTGTTGATAGTCTAGATGTGTGTACATTATATAAAGCCGATTTATGGGTCAAACCGAACATGTTTGAAAACATGTTAAAATCGAGTTGAAAAGAGTCGAAGCCTTTCGGCCAAAACCCGATCCTAAAGGAAAACCATACTAGGTCGGATCACATCAATTTCAAAACAGATTCAAAACCAATATCATCCCCAAGAGCAGTTTCAAAGTTGACATGCCCAGCTAGTTTCCAACTGGCAGATTAGATTGGAACTGATTTGATTTCACTTAACATGGTTTCGATTTATATATCCATTATCCAAAATTGTTTTTTCACCGCCGTACAAATGATAGGATTTTTTTATTTAGACTTTAATCTATACATATTAATAAAAGAATAACTTTTGTGCCACATGACCTCTTCCTAGGGTGTCCATCTAGGGTTTGTCCACGTCTCATCACTATAATATACCTATTGTCTTAAAAAAATCAATCATGTTAAACTTTCTAAATTTAATCTTACTTTTTAGTTTTTATTTTAAAGAATATAAATAAATATCAATTACGTCAAACTTTTTTAAATTTGTTCATATTTTTTAAATAAATAAGTTTTTATTTAATACGATGATAATATCATAGCAGTGACTTTTTAATAATCACAACTTAATTTTCAAAGTTTACATATCATATGATTTAATATGATAATGATTTTTTAATTAAAACAAATTAAATAACTAATATGCATCTCCTATTCAACGCGTGTAGTACACATGCCACTAACCTAGTTTTTTTTTTTATATATAGCAACATTGCATATTTATTGAATTATTGAATAAGACATTGTAGTTACATCATTACTCAATATAACCTTTAAAAATCAAATAAATAAGGATAAAAAATCAAAAAAGTCAGAAATATGATATGTATAGTTACTACAAAATATAATGGAAGAGACCATTCGTGCATTCAACTAGAAACTATCAACTTAGTTTAATAACTAAAAGAGAAACAAATGTATCTGTAATGTCAATAAAACGAAAATAACGCATTATCAGACGAACTATAATATTGTGACAAAAACCATCTAATATTTCTCTTCATCCCATCTCCTATCATCGTATTTAAGGGGAAACCAAAAACACCACATATTTGGGGCTTACTATGTGTCCCTGAAATTTAATTTCTATATTTTTTATGAGTGTATGTGAGTGAGAGAAAAAAAAAGAATTAAAAAAGAAATAAAAGGTATTATTTAATTAAATAGAAATATATATGAGAATTAAGATGTGAAAGAGTGTTAGAATATAAAGGATAGTTTTGAAAAGTGTTTGTCTTAGTCAAATTATAAGGTTGTGAATGGTCTTGCACATATATTTAAAATCAAATTTAACATATAAATATATTATAAATAAAGAACTAATATATTGACTTTAAAAGTGAGAGTAGCGAATACTCTATAGAATATATATCCAAACTTGGTGGGGCCTTGGAAATCTAGTAAAACATCCTAAAAAAACAACACACGAGTACAAAACCAAACATGCAATGCAACCCCACTTGTCTTTTTAAGTAGTCGCTGGCGGGTCTTTTACGACACTTCAACGGAAACTGCAAAGAACCTACGTGAACATTGCCCAATATTCACTTATAAGAATCAACATTGTTCTATCACCACACACACGACCCGAACAACGATGGACTCCATCCAACGGACTCATCAAAGTGTCGTGGTGATGCGCCATGGTGACCGGCTTGACAACTTTGAGCCACACTGGACCGCAAATGCTGCTAGACCTTGGGATCCGCCGTTGGTGTTAGACGGCAAGGTTAGAGCTTTCAGTACAGGTAAGTTATTCAACAGCAGCCTAGGCTTTCCAATCCATCGCGTCTTTGTATCACCGTTTCTCAGGTGCCTAGAGACCGCGTCTGAAGTCATTCACGCTCTTTGCGCCGTTGATGATTGTGGGACTCACATGAGTTCTGCAGATGGAGTCTCCATTGATCCTTCTAAACTCAAGGTCATATATGCTGATTCTACTTACACTTGCAGTTCGATCATGTTATTGCTTGCTTTACTGATATGTTAAATATGTAACATGTTCAGGTGTCTGTCGACTATGGACTGTGTGAAATGCTGACAAGCAGGCCATACGGGCCGAAAGTGCCCCTAAAGATGGAGACTTTGCGTTTAAAATTCAGAATGTGAAGCAGTTTTGCCACAAGGGACACTCGATTCAACTGTAGAACGAGTTTACAAAGAGGTTATAACCTATAAGACTGCAAATCTTTATTAAATCATTTTTAATCGAGAATGCAATTAGATAAACAACAATACGATTAACTCTATCAGATGCCAAAGTGGGGAGAGTCGATAGAGGGCGCTAGAGACAGGTACAAGAACATCATCAAGATCCTTGCTGATAAGTATCCTACAGAAAACTTGTTGCTTATTACACACGGTAAGCCTTGCTTTCACGTTTTGCTTTAGTTAAGTTCTTAAATTTTTTTACTATTGACACTTTATGTATAAAACATAACCAAAATCAACCCATTTGTAAGGACGAAATGGCTAACTAAGATTTCAATTTACTTGATGCAGGTGAAGGCGTAGGGGTCTCTGTCACTGCATACACATCAGATAACTTGACAGTGCATAAAGTAAAATACTGTGCATATTCGATACTACAGAGAACAATCAAAGAAGATGAATCAGTTACAGCTGGAGAGTTCAAGGTGTGTATAAATCAAGGGGATACTGGTATTTCTACCAGGCCCAGTACCCCAGCAGCGGATGAAATCATCAAGGAACCTAAAATACCAGTTTATTAAATGAGTAATTTACCCTTTTGATTCATGTAATTTGAGTCAACTTCATGTCAATGCTCACATCAAATGTGGGCTCAAGTTTATGAATAACAAATAAGTTTTATCTTATAACTTCCAGAATAATAGTTAATTACATTATCCTTTACATAAATGACCAACAACAATATAGAATATAGATAATACAGAATCTTGCAATCAAATAGTTCTTTCTCTAAGATCAATTTGATTAAAATTAGATTGTTAAAAAATCTCTCCATCTCTCAGAAACAATGCAGCCGCGTCATATGTGTAGTCCCGAAGTTGTTAGTCTTAAAGTTGTTCAAGAAAAGAGGGTTTACGCTAATAATAGGGATTATCATCTGTTGTGTACCTGATGTTTAATAAAGATCTTGCAGCATCCAAAGTTAATCAAAGCCATTCAAGTGATGACGCGATTCATCCCCTCCCCTGACTCCAAGCCCAGACTTTATACTCGCACCAACTTCCATAGCATCCTTCACCTATGTTATCAAAGTTGATTGATTATGAATCTTGATAACCAATTTTGAAAAAAAAAACAGTTGTGTTATGTATTAACAATATATAGTGGGTTCGTGTGTGTTCGTCAATAACCACTTAAGCTAGATTGTGTTGGGTTAGATAACAGTTCAAAGCAGACAGTTTATTAATAAGGGTTTAAATGGATGAGCTTTCACCAGCAAGTTCAATTTGTTAAATGCAACACAGGCACAATATAAGTTGATGATACAAGCACAAAGATTTTAAAATGTCAATTGCTGGCAGAAGCATTATTCAAAAATCTACCCTTTACATATGCATCAACCAGAAATTTACTTAAGAAATTCGACCATGGTTGACATCAAATTATATTACCTCAGAAATTCATACCTAAGTTTAAAATTATATAATTCATGATCAACAATCACCCATTAAATCTGATGTGATCCATGTAGATAATCATAGAAAATTCATACAAATTGGGAGAACGATGACCTAAAACGTACCAACTATGATGCAAAGGCATACGATCTTCAAATTTCAAATAGAAATCGCATATAAAGAGAAGACATACCGATTGGATGCCGGAGGCACTAAGGGTTCCGGCGGTATCCCTGCCGGCTGCGCCACCACCGGTAGCCACCTTCACCGCCGTCGTCACCCCTTTCTCCACCACGTGCAACCGTTTCATCTCCGGCGTTTGTGACAATGAAATTATAAGGACTGAAATTGTTATTAACAGAAGCGTAGGGTAGAAAGAGACGTAAAAAAGAAACTCTTGCCGGTCAGTCCAACATCAAAGCCCATGCATCGGCCTAATTGTTAACCCTAATCAAAATCCATAACAACCCATTAACCGGCCCATTATATCACCTGCTTATTACTGATAACGTGGCAGAATTTGTGTTGTTTTAACCTCTTTTGATGACGTGGTGTAGAACATGTAGCCTTGAAGCTTCTAGAGTTCTAGATCGTGTGTTCCTTAAATCTCTCGAAACTCACCGATCCTTCTCCATCGTAGAATACTCCAGAAATCTCCTCCTCTAACTCACCTCACGTGTATATAAACCCCACAATCTCATTATTGTTCCTCAAGTTGAATTCACACAATCAAGTTATACATCTCTCTTCTTTGCCAATATTCCCATTTCAACTCACAAGCAGATCGATCTGAAATACACAAAAATGGCTCTCTCGATCAAGCAACAGACGACAACATTCTTGATGCTAATTACAACAATGGCGTTTATAATAACGATCACATTTCCCACAAAAACCAATGCTTAATCCCATACAATAGACCTCTATGGGACATGATGATCCCATCCGAAGACCCATTCAAGATCCTCGAACAAACACCTCTCAACATCCCCAAGAACCTCGACACCATCAATCTCGCACGTGCGGACTGGAAGGAGACTCCGGCCCATCACGTGATCACCCTCGATGTCCCGGGATGAAGAGGGATGACATAAAGATCGAGGTGGAGGAGAACAGGGTGTTGAGGGTGAGCGGCGAGAGGAAGGCGGAGGCGGAGGGCGACGGAGATAAGTGGCACAGGGCGGAGAGGACCACCGGAAAGTTCTGGAGGCAGTTTAGGTTGCCGGCGAATGCGGATATGGAGAAGATAACTGCGCATCTTGAAGATGGTGTGTTGAAGGTTAAGGTGCAGAAGTTGGCTCAGGTGAAGAAGCAGCCTAAAGTTATTGATATTATGGAGCAGGGGAGCTCTGGTGAAGATATTAAAGCCACAAAGGCAACTGCTTGATCTTTGACATAATATTATGACGTTTGTGGTTGTTTTGAGTTTTGATGGTTGATCTATGTTGCATGTGGAGAAGAATACTACATAATAATATGTCGTACGTTATTGTAAGGCGATGAAATTAATGTAATAAACTTCTTTTTAATAAACATAATACAACTTGCAATTAAGATTCTAATCTTTAGCTACAAAACAACAATCGAAGCTATTGCTTGTAAAAAGAAAATGAAATTATTGTCACGACTCCAATTCGTTCGTGACAATCAAAAACTTACCTTGATTAGGTTCAACCACCGCTCACTTTAGCTCCCTGTGACAGCCGTAACTTATCTCACTATTGGTTTGAGCTACCTCTCTAATTAATTTATAATAATCGGAAATTGTTATTTGTTGAGTTAACACTCACTTTATAACTTGCGTCTATTACCACTTGACGGCTTATTGAGTGCGACAAGAGACATCTTAGAGTTTTTGGGTTCAATCTCACATCTTAACAAGAAAGAAATAAAAAAAATACTATGATATACTGGACCGGATGCCTAATCTTTATTTATCGAAATATATGTTTTTTCTTCAAGTTTTAGACACTTATCATATGTGATATTACACATATAATGTGAATCAACGGTTATGTGAATGAATAATCATATTCATCAAATGTGTTACAATACAAACACTTGCATCACTTCCTTTTTCATGTTTGTTGCGGGTCATCAACGGTTAGTTAACAAAGAATAAACAATAAAGATACAAAGCCAAAATTTTGGTGCGACTCTAGGATAAGTATAGTTGGAACTATGAGACATATAGATTTGTGGCTCACAATCTCACATCAGGCTCAATGTTTAGAACAAGTCCATGTAGTTTTGGGCCATTGGGCTTGATCCAACCACAAGGCCCTAACATATGGTAAAATAGGTATCGGTACATTCGGAGTTTTTATATAGTTTTGTTGACCAACAAGAATTGTTCTTCTTTTCCCCTTAACGAAATCATTAGGAAGCATCATGTAATTATGAAACTTAATAAGGGCAAAATAGGCACATCGAAATGTTTCGACCCCTGTAAAGTGTAAAACCACCACCTCACCCATCTTCTTTGTTTCTCTCTTCTTCTACTGGTTTTTCAGTTAAAAAGCCTTTGAAAATTTTCTATTTCGATTTGACATCACTATCAAATCTATAACATTTTCCAAAATCGAAACCATTTTGATTTGATCTCTCTTCAATTTCTCAAAAAATTGTATCTTTTAAGTTTTATACCATCGATTGATGTATAAAATCTGTTCATCAGTCGGGTTGATTATCACTTATGTTCTGATGTGTTTGTGATTGTTGTTGGTACACTGTTTTCTAGACGATTTTGATTGATTCAATCTGTGTTTGAATCGATGAAGCTTTTCAGTTTTGAGTTTCGAATTTTGATCGACTCGTGTTAGATTGATTTCTAGGGTTTAGGTGGAAACAGTGTGAAAGAAATGGCTTCTACAGTACCTGCAAAATCTCAACCGCTTCACAACTTCTCGTTACCGCATCTGATATGGAAGAACCACCGCAGCGGCCGGAACAGAGTCGCCGGAGAGACGTCATCGTCATCGTCACCGCCGCCGCATCGACCTCCGTCGACTCCGTCGCGTGAATCTCCGCCTCCGGCTTCTCATGCTCATATTCCTCCTCCGCCGCCGAGGCGGCAATCGTCTCCGTCTTACGTTTCACGGCGGCCGTCTCCGTCACCTCTGCGTGAATCTGAACGAGGCGTTCCGATTGGAAAACCTAGCAGAAGAACAATTTCTGTAAAATCAACGAAATCGATTGACGGTAGTAAAGGAAAACGATCGAATAAGATCTGTATTCGTTTGTCGAAGAA
The DNA here is from genome assembly GCA_024085815.1 of Flaveria linearis. Lineage (NCBI taxonomy): Eukaryota > Viridiplantae > Streptophyta > Magnoliopsida > Asterales > Asteraceae > Flaveria > Flaveria linearis. The sequence continues at coordinate 122,485,288 of CM044001.1, forward strand.
CGGCAACATTAAGCAAAACGACGCCGTGATCGACGAAAACCACTCGTTAACACCGGTTGAAACCACCGTCGCTCCGTCGTCAGCAGCGGAAGAAGAAGAATCGTTACCGAAGACATGGAATCTGAGGCCTCGAAGATCGCCGATGAACCACAAGCAGTTGAATGGAAGCTTCCCGAAGATCGGCTCATCGCCATTGGCGGAGAATAGAACCTCTAATGGAAGTAATAATAATAATAATCATAAGAAAGAAGCATTAGAACTGAAGGTTAACGATCCTAGCAATCTGATGAATTCAAAGAAGCAGAAGTTCTCGATTGCACTTTCGCGTGACGAGATCGAAGAGGATATATTTTCATTCACCGGATTAAAACCCTCCCGGCGACCAAAAAAGCGACCAAGGTCTGTTCAGAAACAACTTGATGTAAGTCTTCCATCTTCGTCGTCTTCTAAATCTCATCAGATATCAGTTTCTTTCACCCAATTGATCTTCATCAAATGAAATCATAAATCGTCATAGATTGAATTGTACAAATTAGCTTTCTTTTTGCCTAATGATTTCTGCAATTTGCTATTCTGAATTCGAACCTTAATGGGTGATTTTCCTATTCATAAGATCACTAATCAACGTTTACAGAAATCCAGTCACTTGAATGATTAGAACAGAGGAAAAGATCCAACCATTTGTTTATGGCTGGATTGTTAGTGTTATCACCTACTTCTGCTAAAGATTTCTGGATCATAAGATATTAAGATCACTAATAAAGTTTGCAGCTTTATTCTTCTAACCTTTGAGTTTGTTCTTTGTTTTTATCTCTAACATCCTGTAAATTTCTGCAGACTCTGTTTCCTGGTTTATGGTTGGGATCTATAACTGCTGATTCATACAAAGTATCTGAACCTTCTCTAAAGGTATATAAATTAGTTCGATCAATTTTATTTTGTGTGATTTGAAGAATTGAATTTTAACTTAAGCTTGTTACAATCTGCAGGGTTAGATTTGGATCGGGCTCGGGCGAGATGAGGGTTGTTCTTCGATTGTTTTTTGACGAAAGTTCGAAGATTTACGCCTTCTGGATCCTTTTCTTTAACTTTTTTCTAAGGTATTGAAGAACCCTAACTCGTATTGATGAATGTGGGAATAATCCATCATCTGGTTATGGTTCATTTATCTTTCTATTGATAAGCATAATATGATGAATTAATAAAATAACTTGTTTTTGTGAACAACAATTAGAATAGCTTTGTTGAGTTGTAATTTTTAGATATAACTATGTAAATTAGAACCAAACTATTATAGTCACGGATAAGGGATTGGTTTTATGGTTTGTGGGCTTAGAAAGTCTTGAAATAAAAATGTTAGGGTCAGTCCAACATAAAAAAGCTTTGGATACTATCTCTAAATAAAGCTTTATAATAACCTATCAAACCAAGAAAAAGGCTTACCCAATTTAAAATTACTTGCAGTTTCGAAGGATTAACTTGAACACACATGGGTTGCCCATGTCTCCAAAAAAATTAGATTTCATGTAATTAAAAAATTAGATTTTCATGTAATTAAAATTCACATTTGAAGAAAAAAAAGCATATGGCCTCTACCTCCTAAAATTCTCCAATATCACCCGCAAATGCCGCTCATGAGAGATTTGCTTTTAAGTACTTCAAGTGGATAGAAACAATTACAAATAGATCAAGCATAGGCTGAAATACTCGATTCATAATATCTCTAGCCTTTACTCTTTAGTGCATAGGCAAACATGAAAGGCTTAAAATAATTTTGTAGTGACCATACACAATCCAAAAATCTATCTTTGGAATGTCACCCTCTCAACATCATGTGTCCTGATCTAAACTCGATCTTAGAGAACCAACAAACAGCTTATAATAATTGAGCTAGTAGTCAATTAAGTATATATACCTAACTTTTGTCATATTGTTTCATTCTTGACAGTCTGTACACGGTACCATATATTCACATTATTTAACTTTTTTTTTTTTTTTTACTTTGTCTAATTTCCGACTAATATGGATTTTTAGCAACCGACGCCAGTAATTATTAGCTCGATCCTAAATTCCATTAGTTTTACTAAGAGGCACTATAGGTAAACCTTACGGATACGCATTCGGGAATTCATTACCAACACTACCAACACTTATTTTAATTGGTTCTTGTCTTCTTGATTTTCTCTTTTGAAGTAATCTTGTTACGTTTTTTATACCTAAAGATATCAAATTTTATTCAACAATACCTATTGCTTTTGCTACATGTACGTTGTAGTTTTGAATCTATTGAATTGATTCCAATTACAAAGTTTCTTTATTTTCCTCTCTCTATGCATCTTATGTTGATGAGGAATATTAGTTATTTAAAAAACCACAAAATCATACACCATAATAGGCAAAACACATATGTTGAAGCAGTAGTCAAACACATATAATTCAGATCATCTAAGCTAATAAGCGAAAACAAAACCATCTTGGGCCAATGAACAATCAACACAAGTCTACCAGGTAATGTAAAATAATTAAGTATTATAATAAATGATTTAGTTATAAATTAAAAATTCAAGTGATATGACAATATGACATAAATCATGCATTATTAAGGCATATTGATACAAAACCAGTACAAGAATTGAACTCATATTTGAACTGGCTGAGGGTATGTTTAGTTTTGCTTTTAAAAAACAAGTGATTTATTAATTTATTCCCTCACAACAATCACATTCTCAAATACTATAAAATAACTTTTTAACTTTTTAAAAGTTAAGTTAAAAATCCATAAAAAAAGCACTCCCAAACTCTCACTAAATGAAAGTTGTGAGATAAAATAGTCCAATTTAAAACCCACCATATGTGATGAAAACGCCTTAACAAGCCGGACAAATGGACAAACCCATAGCTAGTTTGCCTGACTCTCCGGTCTAAATTTCATTTAATTTTTAATTTTAAGCTTTTTCTTAAAATTTTAATGTATTGATTATGTTTGATTGTAAAATATAACGCATAAAGTGTAGGTCTTATAAACTTAAACATTGTAGTTGCGTTGAACTATATTTTTCTAACTTGAGTTGTGCTAGTTTCTATTCATGGCATTGTAGACTGATAACATTAGTAACTGATTTTCATAAATTTGATTTAAGTTTAAATTTTTACAAGTATTAGACTAGGTACAAGACAAATATACTTTTATTATGTTATCATTTAAATAACTCATTTGTTACAAGGAAAAAAATAACATGGCATTTTTAACGTGTTCTAAAAAGTAAAAAGTGTTATATCAAACTGTAAAATAGTACTAATACATGATAAAAATGACAAACACACATGAAATTAGTGTATACTTTAATAAACACTCAAAACATATTAAATACGATGACTTTGCTAATGTATAACTATAAGTATGTTGTGGCTAGCTTATTACAAAACTTTGACATGATAACAACTCATATTTGTTTATAGTTCTACTCTGTAAAAAAAAATCAGAACAAGCTTTGATCCGCTGAATCACTTTTATTTTATTGATTGTCGCTTTCTATGTTTATAAAACCAGTTGAACGTAAGTATTGTAAAAAAATGTACAGTTACATGTTAAAATTAAAAAAATGGGTTACGTCATCAAGCTTAGATGCTGTCTACAGATTCACAAATTTGTCTATTGTTGGCACCTCGTATTTGTGAGTGTGACATACATATTCATGCATTAATAAGCCATACTATTTGCTAAGTTTATTGTATTTTTAGTTTAACTTTATGCATCTTGTTTGTTATATGTTGCTTGACAATATCTTAATGATACTACCAAGGATTTATGACGTCGTCGCATTTTATTTTTAAACTTCTAAAAAACAAAACAGCTGACGTTTTTGTCCACACATACAACAATTTCTTAAATAAATACAACATATTTTCATAGGATGTCTCTATAATATCTTTTATATACCCGAAGATATAAGTTCATGTGAAGGTGTACATGTGAAGAAAGAACCATAGAAAGTTAATCTATATAGTCATTTTCATTGACGGTCCCATATTGGGAGGGTTATTTCAAGATTATGTCTCTATAATATCTTTTATATACCCGAAGATACAAGTGATTGTTATAAGACTAAGAGATAATTTCTTATCTAAAAGCGAATAAACTATATATATCGTGATTCTTCATTATTTTGTTTTGAGCAAACAACTTAACCTATGGTTTAACATTGGTTTATTCTCAGCTTCTTCTTTCTTTTAAGATCTTTGTTTTTTAAATAATTACCTACTTATTTATTAGCAAGTAGAGTTATTACATGTTAAAACAAAGCTATATATGATTATTGAAAATCTTGATGAGGTATATGTTACTAGAGAAGTATTGAAATTCAATCAGATTAATTTAAGTAAAAAGAAAAACACACAATTTAGTAGTAAGTTGTTTTCTTTGAATAAAACGGTAATCTATTATTGACGGAAATGGAAATATTTTAAACAAAGTTTAAAAAGTTAAACAAAACACGAATCCTTAGAAGCAGGTTATATTAAATATAATAGTACAAAATTCCTTTTTAAAAATCAAGTTAAATAATTAGGTTGGTTAAAAAGAGATACTCATGACGTGTAAATAATAGAAAGTCATGGGTGCAAGTCTAACTCTGAGCAAAAATGCTCAGAGTTGAACCAGTGAGTTGTCTTAGCAATGAGTGTCCTATTGAGGGGGTTGGGGGTGCGGTCACGGTTGAAACCACCCTCCTTCGTAACAAAAGAATTTATTAGGGACCCGTAATTAATCACTTGAATAATTTGAGAATCGTATGATCACTTTCAGATTGAAACAAACTAATGTTTCATCCGGATTTCTCAATCGGATCAAACTAATAAAAATATCAAGAAGTATGAATGATTTTGTGATGAATTTGCAACTCGATATTGTATGAGCAAAAGATTGATTATGTATTCAATGAGTTGCGGACCGGAAACTGCAATCAAGCAGTTTTCATCTTTTTAAGAATTTTTAATGTATCAATTTTTTAATAAAAATAAAATATATTTATTTGGCATCGGCCGTCTGTACCCGGCTTCCAGTGGCGCGACCCCTGGACTTCCCGAATGATTGTTGCCCTCTTGCAACCCAACAGCTTAAGAGGTTTGTCCTCAAAAAACAATAAGGTTTTAACTACCGAAAGTCGTAATAAACTCAAAAAAACACATACATACACTTTTCACCCGTTAACTCATTTAATTTATATTATGATTTACTTTGTTTAACAAATTAATCTAGTTACATTAAAATATCTAACATAAAATTTATACCAATGTTATAAGAGCCAAAACATACCATGAATTTGCATATCATTTATAATTTCAAAAACAAACCCATTTATGCCATCGTAACCAGCCGGCATCGATTTGGACACATTGAATTCTCTTATATTATTATTATATATCAATCAACCCACAGCTTGTTTCCTACCAGACAATGTTTTGTGCTCATTGATCATAACGAAAGTCTTTCAAAACCTCGTGATGTCCGATCAAAAAAAAAAAAAAAAAAAACAAAAAAAAAAACAAAAAAAAAACATTGACGTCATGACTCATGACCTCCCCTACAAATCTCCCCACACTTCCTTAGCTTCCAAAATTTTGAAACTTTTCAAAATTTTCACAATGAAGAGCCCTCACGTCTCCCCCGAACCGCCGACGTTACTCACGGACGACGGCATGTCAAACCTGACCAAAAAGTCATCATCTGGTCCCACTGGTTCTGTAAAATCCAGTGGTACGAGAAAAATCCCACATCATTTTTTTTACAGAAAAAGACCCTCTACTTTAACTAAAGAAAACCTTGACCAATTCAATAATAGTGTGGAGGACAAACGGTACATCAGCCCTTACTACAAAGGGTTGTTGTTTACTGAAAAGATCCCCGGTACAAGTTCAGATGTAGAGAGTTCAAATCCTGCGGTACATGATTTTCAGAACCTTACAGTGTCGAGTCCTTACTACAAAGGACTCCTCTACACTGAAAAGGTTCCGGGCCCGGGTCCGGGTCCAGGTCCAGGTACGGGGACAACTGCTGAAGCAGAGAGTACTACTGCTATACCACATGACTTGATGATCACCTCTAGTCCTTACTACAAAGGACTACTAAACTCAGCGACGAGCCCAGACCGCGAGAGCGTAGCCACTACGCTCGCGAGTTCAAGCTCGAGAACAAGCTTTTCGCTTAAGATGCAAGAGATATTGGGTGCAGGGTGCTTCAAGTTTAGAGCAAAAGATGAGAAACCACCAACATTGGTAAAGGTTTATTCGACCGAAAATTCAACTCAGGAGTCCTTGAGGGAGAGAGGATCAGAGCCAACATCACCACAGTTATCACCACAACCACCGCCACCGCCACAACCAACGGCACCCCACCGCTGCCACCACCACCACCACCGCTTTCAGCACCATCGCAGAATAAAAAGGTAGTTGTAACCGCGAAAGATACTATTGAACCAAAGGACGAAAAGAAGTATACATGGGCAGATAAATATCGACCTATGGCTCTTAGCGATTTTATCTGCAACAAAGACAAAGCAATCGAACTGCAAAAATCGGTAAGATTTGAGATCAGCATGGAACGACTTATTAACTTATTTATCTTACAACCCATTATAATCCCAAACAACTTTTGAGTTTCCAAAAAGTTAATAAGTCATAAGTTGTTTCAAATAAGCAATCGCAAACACCGAGAATATATCGTTTTACCATCAGGATATTTAACTATGTAAACGTAACGTTTGAATTGTGTAGATAAAAGATGAGGAATGTTGTCACTACATATTTGAAGGACAAGCAGGTGTTGGAAAACGGACGATGATTTGGGCTTTGCTTCGTGAAGCATATGGACCCGATAAAGTTCAGGTGATTAATACAATCTTATGAAATGATGTAAGATAGCAGCAAGAAATTAAATCTTTTGTTTATGTTGCTTAATTAATATTTGATTTAGTGTTTTGATCTCATAAGATGAACAAACAAACAAACAAAACTACTTATCAGTAATATCAACTTGCTCTCATAAAATGATTGAAGTCAATTATAGATGAGTAATTTAGCATGAGCTTTAAAATTACGGAATCAAAACAGATATAATATATGTGTTGCAAAATTCATGGGAAAGAAAAACTTGATCGTTTACTTACAAATGACATGGTGTTTACAGGCAAGAGACGAGTGCAAGACATTTAACTTGAAGGTAATATATAATTGTTATTAATGCCACATAGGGTCGGCTCTATAGGTAAGTTGTGACGTATTGAGCTTGGGGCCCCTAAAAAATAAGGGCATCCGTTTATAAAAAAGTATTATAGTGGTTTTTGATATTATATGGCTCAATGAAATTTTGAAGCGAAAATAACACTTGATAGTTGAGTTCCGATAAAAATTTTGATAATTTGATAGGTTAGTGAAGAAACACGGTTACACAATTTACAAGGCAAACGACCATTCCTACGTTTTTTCTTTTCCGATTGATTTGATCGACTTCGTCTAACTCTTTTTTATTTAAAGAAATCAACTATCAAGGACTTAAGTTGGTATACCAAGTTTTCTTTGATTTATTGCTTTCGTTCAAACAAATTTGATTAGATTGATTTTGTTTAAATTGTGATTTTCAAAAGAGCCTCATTTTTTTTAGTTCGATTGGGGCCCCAATAAACGTAGAGCCGACCTTGATGCCACAACTACTTGTGCACACGTTTCTCTGGTAAATCGGCCACTTTTTAGGGTTTTCAGTTGTATAGCTTGGATATTTATTTTATATTTTCAAAATAAGTTTGCATCGTCATTTTGTATCATTTTATAAAAAATAATTAATTTTTTTTTCAAATTTTTAGCAAAATATATCAGAATATGAAAAAAAAAACAATTTGAATTTTCTAAAGTTTAATATTTATAAGAGAAAAATCTACTTATATGTGAAATCGTAACTTAAAAATTAAAACAAAAACGGTTGAATGGGCTCCGGTAACCCACATCCACTTGCATAATAAGCAGATCTCTCGCTATATCCGCTAGTTTGCTAGTTCACTAGCGGATGTTCTATTTAAGTTTATGTACGCCTGGAAACCATTAAATTATTGTCACCTCACCTGCAAAGGAAATTTTTGTAGTTTAGAATGTGATTATTTACAAATTTGAAATTTCATTATGTTTACCCCTTGCCTTGATCTATGTGTGCAAATTTCAGGGGGAAGAAGTAAGCAGTATCATGGTGAACGTGAAGGAATCGTCTCAACATGTAGAAGTTAATCTGTCTGAGCTTAAAGGGTTCGAGAAGCATGTCATTGTTGAACTCATTAAAGAGGCCAATATGTTAACCAACAAAGCTAGATGCAACAATATTGATAATTGCAGAGGTATATTCATCATAATTACAACCAAACAACTCAACAATAATAATTAACCTCAAATCATATCGATCATCAAGTGCAGCCATCATTCTCCATGAAGCAGACAAGCTATCAACTGATGCTTTGCTTTATATACGATGGGTTATCGAGCGGTATAGAGGATGCCATAAAGTCTTCTTTTGCTGTCAAGATTCTTCAAAGTTGCAACACCTTAAGAACATCTGCAAATTGATCCAATTCCTTCCACCTTCTAATAAAGAGGTTATCACTTGATACTTTCAAACAATGTACAATTCATGAATGAATTATCATCATCATCATCATCATCATCATCATCATCATCATTTATCGTTATAAGTTGTTTCCTGCAGATTGTTGAGGTTCTGGAGCTCATAGCAAGGAAAGAGAAGATAGAATTGCCAAGGCAATTAGCCGAACGAATAGCTATCAATTCCAAGAACAACCTGCGCCAAGCCATTCGCTCCTTTGAAGCTAGCCACCGTCATAAGTTCTGTTCCATCCTGCTTATACAATAACATACACAAATGCATATGTTATATGTATACACAGGCTTCTTTCAATCACATCTTACCTGTGTTTAATGTTTTCTTGATGATCTATCTGCAGCTCACTTCTGGAAGGAGATCAGCTAATATTGACTGGGTGGGAAGATGATATTGCAGATATTGCCAAAAGTATAGTTGAAAAGCAGAGCCCCAAACAGTAAGCTATCAAATTACATACATTTACACAAGCATTTGCACAAAAATTAGACAACTTTGGTCTAACTTCTAACTATTTAAAATCAATAATCTTGGCAGACTATATGATATTCGTCGAAAACTGCAAAATCTAATCGACCACAGCGTACCACCTGAGTTTATATTTGAAGTAAGAATGATCAAAGATATATACATATATAACACATATGCATGATTGAATTCATCATGTATAAATTCTCTATTGTTTGCTATTTGCAGACTCTTGAAGTTGAACTGAAGAAGAATGTTGATGATGAGTCAATGCATAAGCAGATTGAAAAGACTTACAAGGAGTATGCTGTAAGATAGAACTTTTCATTGTTGCTTACTAAATGTGATTGGAATGGAAGCATGACATGATCGAATGACCATTTTCATGTTGTATATATTCAGGGAAAGGGCTCTGATAGATTTTCAAATGATCAAAGGAAAAGGCTTATCCAGCAATTCATGAATATTGAAGGTAGATTAACAATATCACTGTCTATCGATCTCTCCATATTATTGATTATATAATTACTTCATTCAGAAAAGATCGTGTAGCATAATGATATCCTGATAATTTGTTAAATGGTACCCTTGTCAACAAGTTGAGATTGGTAGACCATAAAATATAATTAACAGTACGTTAGTCCTTGGGGATATATAGTTAGATACTTCGGATATATGTATATATTTATAAATCAGTTTTCTCATAACTCCTCCTTATTTCCTTCTCCAAGTCAAATTATATTGATCATAATAATCTAGACGTCATAAACATAAAACAGAACTTGTACCTTAGTTATCATTTTAAATCAAATTTTCTATACAACATTATTTTCTATGATAAGCCACTACCATGTATTTATTCGAGTAATTATATATCTGTATGTTTTTTATTCATTCTCTCTAACTAAGTCAATATTTAATAATTAAGTTAGATGTTTCAATTAAAATGTTTACATTAAATTGTTATATAAGTATACACATATTGATATATGCTGTCAATATTTTTTTGGTTTTATAAATATTAACAAAAAAGGCTACAAATGATTTTAATAAAATAAAAATATTTAAAATTAAAGAAAAGGACCAAACAAGCGATTTATAATTTCTTTTTTAACATCCTAAATGCCGCCACGTCCTTGGGTTTCTCATGTATGGTCATGCCACTTCAATTAAATATCATTCTGCTAATGAGTTTTACATTAACTGCTTTAGAAATAGTTATCTGATTTTTCAAATTGAAGGTCATGTAATATATATGCTTCAAGTGGGTCTTTGGGTGGGTTTCCTTTGGAATGGTGGGTGAGCCGGGTCATCAGTGTTGTTTGTGTTTGCGGGCGTGAGTGACCTTTTGCCAATGGATTTACCCGGGTGACCGGACTTAAAAATTATCCGTTGGTCGTTAAAAAAAAATTAAACGTAATATTTTTAAAAGAAATAGCTCAAACAATTTTTTTTAGCTTGCAACTATATATACATATTTAATTAAGTCTCACTTTTTATATTAATACTTTATGCTATGATATTCGCTTTTATAAAACAATAAATTTGGAAACATATTACATAATTTAAAATTTAATTAATTCGATAAACATACTAATATGTTTCACATATTACTTAATTTGAAACTTAATAAAGTCAATAATAAGACATAACTTAAATCAAATTGTCATGTTAATATACATTTGATTTATATTAAGAAACAGAAATTTATAAATATTATAAAGATACAACAGAGAGATTACAAGTTATTTGTTAATAACAAAATGAAAATACAATTATTAGAAGAAAACTTAGTAGAAGTTATATTTTTTAAATTAGAACTTTAATAAAAACAATGGAAGCACTCATATGTCATCTGTAGGAGCCGGTGATCGTTCACATGGGTAAACATGTTCCTCCAAATTTCTTCCTAACTTTCCTATAAATCTTATTACCCATATAAAAGTTGGTTTGCTTTTTGATATTTTACATGTTTAACATATGACTTTTTTTCTTACAGAATTTATAGCGAAATTTATGAGCTGCTATAAGAATTATTTGGCTAAGCAGGCGTTAGACGTGACAAAATCCGAAGATCAAAAACTACATATGACGTCAGAATCATCAACAATAAACAAGTAGAAAACAACTTAAATGATGTGCTTAAGCTACAACAAAAGCCACATAGCTGAAATACAAATAAGCTGACAACCGAGATTGCCACATTATACTCATTTTGTGAGCTAAAGACATCCTTGCATAGTTGCAAGTAATACAAATTATATATGCTACAGAAGATAATTTTCATGGTTTTTACTTTATGTTTAATGTATGTCGATCAAAGATGTCTCCGATCTTGTGATGTCATGAAACTTTAAATAAATCAAGTACTTGATGATGTTTGAATAACACTACGTTAGGCCAAAATCTTGTTGACAATAAACTTATAAAAGTGTTCGTGTTTTGTACAATGATTATTTACATGTTATTTTGAGATTAAAACACATTTCTTATTAGATCGAACGTCATGATCACGTAAAATAAAAACTTTTATAAGATTTTTTATGATCTTATGGCTACGACAGACATGCCTTACCTTTTTCTTAAGAAATATACATTTTAGGCTAATAAAGTGTCCATGTTTGGAGGGTAATCAAAATAAATTCGGTATGTCAAATATTTTTAATAAATCATGTTATATGTATTTATTATTGTGTGTTCTGTTTTAAATCATTTCGTGTTATATGTTGTTATTGTTTCTAAGTATTAGATAAATTTGTAATTATATGTTTATTGTATTTTACATATTAAACGTAAATGATTGTGTTATTTACCATTATGTTTTTCAGAAATCATAAAATTAGAAAAACAAACTAGTGTGAAGGAAAATACAATGACAAGTCGACAGACAAAATGACGCATTGGAAAACACAATGAGTTGGATTACGTAAAATTTACAAAGAGTTGGTGGATTTTAATAATCATAATTTTCATTTATTAGCCGTGACTAGTCACAACTCAGGAAATATTTATAGACACTCGTAACTTTTAGCTTATTTTCATTCAACTATTAATCACAAAAGAAGAGTTAACTCTGGTAGTTTTTGATAACTTGGACTGTTTATATGGTCAAATAGAATGTTAAAATATATCATCAAGTCTGTCAATCTAAAAGTATTGCACCATAAAACCCGTCAATCTTCACATTTTAATCTGAACTACTTGATTCTTTGGAGATAGATTGTAGGTGATGGTGGTGGCTAGACATCAAAAATGGATCTGATGAAAGCTAGGTGGCGGCAGAGTTGAAAACTGGCTCAAAGTTGCTCCCATTTTGTTAAAAAAAACTAATGGTGGTTGACTCTCAGTTAGTAAGAGATCTTAGAGGAAAATAAGTTTAAAGTTGGAAGTGTCTTTAAACATTTTCTGAGTTGTGATTAATTCCGGTCAATAGATGAAAGTTGGGATTATTAAATCCAATAACCATTTTTATAAATAAATACTTCAAAAAAATGACTATGATTAAAATACATTTTCATAGCTTCTTTACTACAATTTGATCTCAATCATTGCTTGATCAATTTGATGGTTAATATTGCTTTTTAAACTACTATTTTAAATATAACCCAACTTTTGGGTTTGCATGAATAAGGAGATCATGGGTACGTATGCATGTGCATGTGATCGTGACTCCATTTGTCCGGGTCTTTTGGTTTCATGTGATCGTGAGTAGTGGAGTCTTAGTTTGTTTTTATTTCCTTGTTTCTCGTATTAGTTTGTTTTCGCACGTTGTATTTGTTTGGTTAAATTGATGAATGAAGTATGCACCGAAACATTGTGTTCTCTTACGCACTTGAAACTTCAGGTGGAATCAGAGCGCAATTGAGAGATCCATTAGAAAGAGAAGAGAGATCTGTCAGAGTGCTGAGGGAGAGAAGAGGCGGTTGCAGCACTGACGGAAGAGACGAGCAAGTTCTAGGCGACCCATGTACCAAAGTTTGATGGAGATTATGATCACTGGAGTATGGTCATGAAGAATCTTATTCAATCAAAGGAATATTGGGGTGTGGTAACCAATGGGTATGGAGATATCAGGCCTGGAGAACAAGCAACAGCCACGTAGCGGAAGAACTATGAAGAAGGCAAATTGAAGGACTTGAAGGTATTGAATTATCTTTTCCAGACAATTGATAAATCAATACTGAAGACAATTACCCAGAAGGAAACTTCCAAACAAGTGTGGGAAGCCACGAAGAACAAGTATGAAGGAAGTGCGCGAGTCAAGAGGGCTCAACTTCAAAGGCTTCGGAGAAACTTTGAGGTGCTAGAAATGAAGACGGGTGAAAGCGTGACCGATTATTTTAGCAGAGTAATGGTCATTGCGAATGACATAAGGACATGTGGAGATGACATGACTGATGTAAAGATAGTTGAGAAGGTACTTAGAACACTCACTGAGAATTTCAATTTCATTGTGTGTTCGATCGAAGATTCGAAAGACCTAGACAAGATGACTGTGGATGAGCTGCAAAGCTCTCTCCTCGTCCATGAACAGAAGTTGCTAAAGAAACCAACAGAAGAACATGTTCTCAAGGTGGAGCAAGACACCTCTTATGCACGAGGCCGTGGACGAGGGAGGTCGTTCAACAATAGAGGAGGTAGAGGCAGGGGCAGAGGATGAGGCTCCTTTGACAAAGCTACCATAAAATGTTACAAATGTCACAAACTGTGACATTTCCAATATGAGTGTCCTGCGGAAGAAAAGAATGTGAATTATGTCGAGTATGACGAAGGTGAAGAATTGCTGTTAATGGCACTCATAGATGTCAAAACGCATGAAAGGGAAAAGAAGGCTTTGATAACCAGGTCAGAAGTATCAAGAGAAGGGAAGGAGAGAATATGGTTTTTGGACTCAGCATGTTCAAACCATATGACTGGGAATAAGTCATGGTTCATGAAACCAGATGAGATTTTCATCCATTCAGTGAAGTTGGGAAATGATAAACGTTTAGAAGTAAAGGGGATTGGAGATGTGAAGCTATGTGTTGATGGAACAGTTCAGATCATCACTAACGTATACTTTGCACCAGATCTAACTTCAAATCTCATTAGCGTGGGGAAACTTCAAGACAAGGGAGTAACTTTCATTTTTCAAAGGGGTACCGGGAAGGCATACCACCCGGATAGGGGTTTATTTCTGACCTCTCGCATGACTAGGAACCGAATGTTTCCTATCTTTGCAGAGCCAAGTGATGTCGGTACTTGCATGCAAGTTACTACAGGTGAGGATTTGTGGCATAGGCGTTTTGCACATGTCAATCACAAAGCTCTGCGAACAATGCAGTTTAATGGCATGATTGATGGGCTTCCAAAGGTGGGTGAGAAAACCCAAGTATGTGAAGTATGCGCCATTGGAAAACAAAACCGTGTAGAGATACCAAAGAAAAGCAAGTGGCACGCTACTGAGAGGTTGGAGTTGGTGCATACAGACATATGTGGACCTATAAGCCCCAAATCTCATGGAAACAAGAGGTATGTGCTAGTTTTTATCGATGATTACTCTAGAAAGACTTGGGTCTACATGTTGGGAACAAAGGGAGAGGCGCTTAAAGCTCAAGTTGAGAATGAAACTGGTAATTGTATTAAATGTTTAAGAAGTGATAGGGGAGGAGAATTCACTTCTTAAGAGTTCAAAACATTTTGTGAAAAGATTAGGATAAAGAGACAATTAACGGCTGCATATACGCCCCAACAAAATGGGGTGGCAGAGAGGCGAAATAGAACTCTCATGAACATGGTAAGATGCCTCTTGGCAGAGAAGAAAATGCCAAAGCACTTCTGGGCAGAAGCAATTGCTTGGGGATGCCATGTGTTGAACAGGTGCATTAGTCGAAGTCTAGACAAGAAAGTACCGGAGGAACTCTGGACCGGAGTTAAGCCAAGTGTGAGCCATTTTAGAGTGTTTGGAAGCATTGGCTATGCACATGTACCTGCACAGCTAAGAACCAAGTTGGACGATAGAAGTCACAAGTGCATCTTCCTAGGGGTCAACATGGAATCAAAGGCATATAGGCTTTATGATCTAATCACTAAGAGATTAGTGATAAGTCGGGATGTCACGTTTGATGAGAAGGATGTGTGGGATTGGAGAATAGAGGAGAAGGAGACAAAATAACTTATCATTGAAGGAGAAGATGATGCAGGTGGTCAAGTGATACCTCAGCCCATTTCCACTTTGATAGAAGAGAATCCTGATGAAGAAACTGCAATTACGGAAGAAGGTCCACACCAAGCCACTATTGGTGAGGGACCAAAAGGGGAAACAAGTGACATGCAGATAAATGATGAAGGAGATGGTACTACCACTGTGCAACCAAGCCCCTTGACAGCCACCAGGGCCAGAAAGGCGCCCGTTTAGATGGATGACTACTATACCAGTTACGCTGAGGAAGATGTGATGGCCATGTGCAGTGTTCTAGAGGACCCCATAAGCTACGAGGAAGCTGCTAGAGAAGAGAAATAGGTAGCAACTATGAAGGCTGAGATCGAGGCTATAGAGAAAAACAAAACTTGGGAGCTAGTTAACGTTGGACCAGAAGTGAAGCAAATTGGAGTTAAATGGGTTTTCAAGACAAAGTTAAATGAGAAAGGCAAAGTTGAAAAGTATAAGGCAAGATTAGTTGTGAAAGGTTATGCTCAGAAACAAGGGGTGGATTACACTGAAGTTTTCGCTCTAGTCGCTAGATGGGACACAATAAGGATGTTCTTGGTTGTGGCTGCGAAAAGAGAATGGATAGTGTGCCAACTAGATGTAAAAAGCGCCTTTTTACATGGGGAGCTGCAAGAAACGGTTTATGTTGAGCAGCCAAAGGGTTTTGTCCAAAGGGGAAAGGAAGATCAAGTCTGTAGGCTCAAAAAGGCACTCTACGGTTTAAAGCAGGTCTCTAGAGCCTGGTATCACAAAATTGAAGCATACTTTATGAAAGAAGGTTTCGGGAAGAGCAATCATGATCACACACTGTTTATTAAGAAGATATCAAACAAGTTCTTGATGGTGAGTTTATATGTAGATGACTTGATTTATGCAGGAAGTGATGAGCAGGTATGCGATGATTTCAAGGAGTCTATGAAAAGGGAGTTTGATATGACTGATTTGGGAAGAATGAGATAATTTCTAGGCATAGAAGTTAATCAAACAGATGATGCTATAGAGATTAATCAAGAGAAGTATGCCAAGGAGATATTAAAGAGATTTGGGATGGAAGAAGCGAATGTTGTGCATGTGCCCATGGTACCAGGTGCTGTGTTAGCATGAATCAGGGGAGGAGGTTGATGAAACTCTGTATAAAAGCCTAGTTGGAAGTCTCATGTATTTGACAGTGTCCAGGCCCGATATTATGTATGTTGTGAGTCTCATTTCCAGGTTTATGTCAGCACCACGTGGGGATCATCTTTTTGCAGCTAAAAGGATTTTGAGATATGTTAAGGGAACGTTCAACTATGGTTTAAGGTATGACAAGAAGAGTAAGGCGGGTTTGACTGTGTTTACTGACAGTAATTATGCTAGAGATACTGAAGATAGAAGAAGCACATCGGGATATGTGTGTTTATTCAGTGGTGCTGCGATATGTTGGTGTTCGAGGAAGCAAGAGATTGTAACATTGTCCTCAACGGAGGCCGAGTATGTAGCTGCTAGTTTATGTGCGTGCCATTGTGTTTGGATGATGGGTTTGTTGGAAGATATGGAAGAGAAACTTGGAAGCATCGTTATTTTCTGTGATAACACTTCTACTATCAAGTTGTCCAAGAACCCGGTCATGCACAGGAGGACAAAACAAATTGATGTTCGGTACCATTATCTAAGAGAGTTAATGGATAAACAATTGATTCGACTTGAATTCTGTGGCACCAAGCAACAAGTAGCTTATGGGATGACTAAGCCAATTAAATAAGACACCTTTAATGAGATTCGTAAACCATGGGATGACAAATGGAGTCACGATCACATGCACATGCATCGCATGCATACGTACCCATGATCTCCTTATTCATGCAAACCCAAAAACTCCTCCCCTTAAACATCTCAGATCCCCATGTTGTGGCACCCAGATCCGTTCCATGAAGTAACGGATTCCATCAGTTTTGATCTCCAACTGTTTCTCCATGCCTCGCATGGATTCCGCTTTCAGGTTCTCGGTCTTCAAGGCCTCAAATTGAGCAGCCTTGATTTGCACAGGTAGATCAGAATGTATGGTCATTTGTAATGCGCGCACCCGACGAGGTTTTGATGTTTCCTTCCGACTAAGGGCGTCGGCTACCACGTTAGCCTTACCCGGGTGATACTTGATTGCATAGTCGTAATCATTGAGTAATTCCAACCACCGTCGTTGCCGCATATTCAGTTCTTTCTGATCGTATATGTGCTGGAGGCTTTTGTAATCCGTATAGATCGTGCATTTGGTTCTATACAAGTAGTGCCTCTAAATCTTTAGAGCAAACACTACAGCTCCCAGTTCCAAATCATGCGTTGTATAGTTCTTCTCATGCACCTTGAGTTGTCTAGATGCATAAGCTATGACTTTGTCACGTTGCATCAGTACACATCCCAAACCTGGATGGATGCATCACAGTAAACTATAAAGTCATCAGTTCCTTCTGGTAAGGATAGGATTGGTACGCTGCAGAGTTTGTCTTTAAGCGCCTGGAACGTTGTTTCCTCTTTGTTGCCCCACTTGTAAACGGTTCCCTTATGAGTCAGGGCAGTCAAAGGTTGTGCCACTTTTGAAAATCCCTCGATAAATCGTCTGTAATAGCCTGACAAACCAAGGAATTGTCGCACCTCGGTAGGCGTCTTAGGTGTTGGCCAATCCTTGATTGCTTCAATCTTTGACGGATCCATATGTATACCCTTGTCGTTCACCACATGCCCAAGAAAATGCACTTCGCGCATCCAGAAGTCGTATTTCGAGAACTTGGCATAAAGTCGTTCATTCCTCAATAAGTCCAGTATGGTTCTCAAATGTTCCCCATTATCTTCCTTATTCTGAGAGTAGATCAGTATGTCATCAATGAAGACAATAACAAACTTATCCAAAGAAGGCTTGCAGATGCGGCTCATGAGGTCCATGAAAACTGCTGGGGCATTGGTCAGTTCGAATGGCATTACAGCGAACTCATAGTGTCCATAACTTGTCCGAAACACCATCTACGAGATGTCTTCTTCTCGAACCCTCAACTGATGATAGACTGATCTCAAATCAATCTTAGAATAGTAGCTTGATCCTTGCAGTTTTTCAAACAAGTCATCAATGTGCGGGAGTGGATTTCTGTTCTTGATCGTCAACTTGTTCAACTCCCACTAGTCAATACACATCCTGAAGGTTCCATCTTTCTTTTTAACGAAAAGCACTGGAGCTCCCCAGGGTGAAGAGTTGGGACGTATGAATCCCTTGTCTAACAATTCCTGCAATTGCTTAGACAACTCTTGTAGTTCGTTCGGTGCCAGACAGTACGGCGCCAGAGCGATCGGAGCTGCTCCAGGTGCTAACTCAATCTGAAATTCTACCTGTCTGTATGGGGGAAGGTTAGGTACGACTCTAAGTTTTAAGATCAATCCAATGAACACGGCTTACATGCGCAGAGAGTATCACCACTCTATTACAACTTTTGAAGATCTGGCACATTGTAAGTTGATAGTAATGCATGATCACTGAAATGCTAGATTGGGTAACGTCTCATAGAGACTATGACTAATGTCATAATATGAATATCATTAAGGCTCGAGGTATATAAAAACTTTCATACGAGTAGAAATGAGGATTGTTTCAATATTAATAGTGAAGTTTTATGAGAATCGAGACTCTCATGTCTCAAAGTATAGAAATGAAAATTTGTACTGACTATGACCGTTATCACCTGACAGAGTTCACCAGACTTTTCATGCATGACAAATTACAATTACGTGTGCACCCGTGATTCTAATTTGCTTTGCATGGTCACCCCTGGTTCCTCCCATCCAAGCTAACATACCTTATCAAGTACAGAGTGTTATCAATGATAGGGGTATCAAAGATATTGTTATTAAACCAAGGATTGATTAACCAAGGCTGTACGAAAGAATCAGTAAGGAAAACATTCACTTGGGCAAGAAATCGTCAATGTACTCAGGTTAGATGGTTGAGAGAGTATTATCGTAAGTAAGCTTTGATAAGTTGTTTCGTAATATCTATGGTAGCCCCAGTATAGCTATTGACTGCTCCACAAGGCAGAGAAGTGGCAAGGTAGGTAAAGAAAGCTTTCCAGACTCAACTCTCGTCCGCGAAATGCATTCAACAGGAGGTAGGACATGCTCCTAATAAACCATCCAGTTTGGGTATCAATGATACTGTATCCAATTCCGAGGGGTATAATGTAAAAGGTAAGGTACAGGTAATTCGTAAGTAACCATCTCGTGACTCACAGTGACTCAGAGTCACTCGCGCTAATAAACATGGTGGTAACAACAGGGGATCAGGACGAACATGCCTTTTCCCTTAGACTTAGCATAAGAGTATGAAGACACCATCCCTGTAGTCGGAATCTCACAGGAATACGCCAAGCAAACAGTTCTCAAGCAAGCAAAGCAAGCAAGTATAACTTAATAATCTATGTGTGTGTAACTAATGCAAATCCAGCTATAGTCTAAAATGAAATGCAAAGGAGATGCAAAAGTTCATTTTTGTTCGCTATAACCTGGCTCTGATACCAATCTGTCACACCCTCAATTTCCACGAACGGGGTTTTATCGTCAGGCGTGTGACATAACCAGGATCTCAGATAAGCACCAGTTACACCAAACGACTCGATAATTACAAAACATATAAGTTGCTTAATGTTAATGAAACAAACCAAATATATTTAACTATTGCGGAAACGAAATTAGAAAATGTTTAAACAAGTGTTAAAACTGCGCAACACGCGCCCAAACCAATTTAAATAATGTAAATGTAATTAAACCATGAAATCAGTTTAAAAATGAATTCCAAATGATATGCAGTGGATGTTGTGCTCCTAAACGTGCCACATCAACGACCTGAGAGAAAACATGCAAAAGTCAGTACAAGACTGGTGAGTTCACAGGTTTATCAGAAAACAGTCAGTGTCAGTAATGAAATTCCCGGATTAGTAATCAAAGCATATAATGGGTAGCTAGCCCATAGCAATCACTATGTGTATGAAGTCGCGACCAAGCTGACATGTAATCAATAGTAATAACGTAGGCCCGGCTGTGGGCTCTAATAGTTATGGGCTCTGATACAAATCTGTCTAGGTCACCATTTCTAATAATCTAATTCCCTATAGTTATGGGCTCTGATACCAATCTGTCACACCCCAACCTTGACGGCGGAAACGTCGAGGTGTGAGGGTTAAGATCGTTCACAGCCACATAACGCTATTAATAAACCAGTTATATAATAATCATAAATGCCAGTTGTACCATTACAAGCATAAGTCTCAAAAAGTAATTAACATAACACTAAACGTAACAATCCAATTTATTTGTTTATTGAACTAGGTCAATTCCTAGATGTGAAAGCACTTCAAGATATCAATCAAACTTGAGCATTTCCTAAAACATGTTAAAAATAAAAAGGTCAACAATTATGTTGGTGAGATTTCCATAGTTTCATTACATAAGTATATATAAAAGATGGCAATTCATGTTGTAAATTAGAGAACAAAGTAACTAGGGATGTAAGACAGAATGCACAATCAAACCTTGACAAAGTTTTACAAGTCTCAAACGTTTAAAGTATATACGATTAACTAAGTGTACTTGGATCAACCAAGCAGGCTTGTCAGGCCCATAGATCTATGACGTCGCCAGGCTAGCAATAGTTAATGATTGTACATATATTCGACATTACATGGTAGCTACAAGGTCCAACTAATCACAACACACAAGTAAATTGCCATAAGTTTACAAGAATCAAACATATTTACAAGTGCAACGTTTATAATGTAACATGTTTCACCTAAAAGTGTGAAATAATAAAATGAGTATAGAAATACCCACTTGATCAAATAAGTATATTATTGATGATTAATAAGAAATAATAACAAACGTCGTTCCAAGTTGTATCGTCACAGGACACCTAAATATATTTAAACACAAGATTAAAGTCTAATATTAAGTTCAATGAATTATTATGAGGTAGGATTCTATTTGAGATTTGGGGGTTTTGTCAATTATATTTAACAAACGAAACCAATTATATTTTCGTGGAAACAATTTGTTTATATTATAAAATATGAAACAAGAATAACATTTTTTTTTTAAAATTACTTTTATTCATAAAGTTTAATTAGGGTTTTGTAATAAAAATGAACACGATTTAACCGACAACTAAATAAACAATGGTTGAAATAATAATTAGTATTTTAAGTCTAAATTTATAAATATATATTAATTATAACCTTTCCTTTAAAATTTTAAATAAAATATAAGGATACTTGTAGAAATAAATTTACAGAAAATATCTCTATGGTTTTAAAATACACGAAGTTCACGAAAATAATCTTTTATAATTTTTAGAATTTTTTTATATATTTTAAAAGCTGCAAAAACGTTTTTAAAAAAATGTTGGAGGTCACCGGGTTCGAACCCGTGACCTCTAAGTTGGAAAGTGAGCATGGAACCAGTGAACCAAGGCCTCAGCCACGGTTTATACTGGGTTCCATTTCTTTTAAACACAAACACTAAAAGCAAATCCCAATCGCATGAACCCTAACTCCAATTGAACCAAATTGATCACCATTTCGTAGTTGTTAATCGGATTAACCATGGGGCTTTTATTCCCCATGTTTAAACGAGTACAACGCATGTTGTAGTTACCCAAATGATGATGGATTGAAGATGAACAAGACGATGAACAGTTCGCGGCCGAGTGGGTGATCGATGTGGTGTTTGTGTGTGTTTTAGAAGGAATTGGACTCGATGGACAGGTATAAATGATTAAACGATCGTAAGTGCGTGATTATTTTTGATTATTATAAGTGTTTAGTGCCCGATTTGGTGGGTGGTCGGCCGAGTGATCGGGGTTCGAACGCGGGGAAAAAGGGGGGTGGGGTTGGGTTCAATTTTACACAAATGGTACCTGGAGTTTCGGGTGGTGGTTATTTGGTGAAATAACTTCTATTTAAGTTTTCAAAATGACATTAAGGCCCCTTGACCTATTAAATTTAAGTTTTTAAATATTTCAAAGTTAAATAAACTTTTATAAATTATCATTATTAGTAACAACAACATTATTATTATTATTATTATTATTATTATTATTGTTATTATTATTATTATTAGTTATTATTATTATCTTTATAATTAAACTATTATTATTATTGTTATTATTATTATTTTATTATTTATTATTACAAAACTAACTTTAAATTATTTCAAAATTACAGGATATTACAGTCTCCCCAACTTAAAAGAATTTCGTCCCGAAATTAAAATTAAAACTATATAAATAAAAACGGGTATTTCTTCTTCACGTGCTCCTCACGTTCCCAAGTAAATTCAGCGCCACGCTTATTCTCCCAACGTACTTTGACGATTGGGGTAGTGGTGGTTCGAGTCTTCTTCATAATGTGATCCATGATTTCAACAGGTTTCTCGACAAAGTATAATGACTCGTCGATCTGAATGTCATCCAACGGGACATACAGACCTTCGTCAGCCAGACACTTCCTTAAATTCGAGACATGAAACACAGGATAAACTCCACTAAGGTCGGAAGGTAATTCCAGTTTGTAAGCCACTTTCCCAATCATTTTCAGAATCTTGAAAGGTCATACAAATCTTGGAGCCAGTTTACCCTTCTTTCTAAAGCGAACAACACCCTTCCATGGTGAAACCTTAAGAATAACCATCTCCCCAACTTGGAATTCCAATGGCTTACGTCGCTTATCAGCATAGCTCTTTTGTCGACTTCTTGCCACTTCAAGGTTCTTTCGGATGAGAAACACTTTATCGATCGTCTCTAATATAAGTTCAGGACCAGTGATGAAGTTTTCACCAATGTCGGTCCAGCAGATCGGTGAACGACATTTACGACCATAAAGCGCTTCGAATGGTGCCATCTTGATACTCGAGTGATAACTATTGTTATACGAAAACTCCGCAAGCGGTAAATGCGTATCCCAATTACCACCAAAGTCAAGAACACATAGTCGTAGCAAATCCTCGAGGGTTTGGATTGTTCGTTCGGTTTGACCATCAGTTTGAGGATGGTAAGCCGTACTTAAATCCAATTGAGTTCCCAGGAGTTCCTGTATAGACGACCAGAAGTGCGAAGTGAAACGAGCGTCTCAGTCGGATATGATGTGCAACGGCACGCCATGACGACTCACAATTTCGTCAATGAAGATGCGGGCCAGTCTTGAAACTTTGTAAGTGTCTCGTATTGGTATGAAATGTGCCGCCTTGGTCAAGCGGTCAACAATCACCCAAATACTATCATGACCACGAGGAGTACGAAGTAACTTGGTTATGAAATCCATGGATATATGTTCCCATTTCCACATAGGGATTTCAGGTTGTTCAAGTAAACCACTTGGTCGTTGATGTTCGGCTTTGACCATTGCACACGTGAGACATTTGGAAACATAAGACGCGATATCTTTCTTCATTCCAGGCCACCAATATTGACTACGCAAGTCCATGTACATCTTATCGGAGCCAGGATGAATAGAATATCGGGTTTGATGAGCTTCGTTCATGATGAAGTGACGAAGATTATCACGATTAGGGATCCAAAGTCGATTCAAGAAGTACCATAAGCCATTCGGTTTTGTCTCCAGTTGTGACGGAACGTTAGACACCAAATCATCATCTTTTCCTTCATTGGTTAATGCCGCTTGTTGAGCCTCGCGAATGCATAACTCGAGATCACTATCAACCCTTATATTTTGAAGCATAATAGTAGCCTAGTTAACGTCCACATGAATCTCGGTATCAAATTCCCTTAACGTGTCAAACCATTGCCTTTGATCTCAAATTTTTTGAAGTGAGACAACCTTGTTGTGAACCTTGCGACTTAGCGCGTCGGCTACAACATTCGCCTTTCCAGGATGGTAGCGAATCTCACAGTCGTAGTCGCTGATCAACTCGATCCAACGTCTTTGTCTCATGTTGAGATCCTTTTGGTTGAACACGTGTTGGAGACTCTTATGATCGGTGTAGACTATGCATTGCGTCCCATAAAGATAGTGTCGCCAAATTTTCAAAGCGAAAACCACGGCACCAAGTTCAAGATCATGAGTTATGTAGTTCACTTCATGAACCTTCAATTACCTCGATGCGTATGCTATGACTTTGCCTCGTTGCATGAGAACACAGCCAAGACCTTGATTTGAAGCATCGCAATACACGGTAAAGTCATCGTTTCCATCGGGAAGTGTGAGAATAGGAGCATTACACAACTTGCGTTTTAATGTCTCGAAAGCCTCTTCTTGCTCGGGTCCCCATTCAAAAAGTTGATTCTTTTGGGTTAACGCCGTTAATGGATTTGCAATCTTCGAAAAATTTGCTATGAACCTTCGGTAGTATCCCGCTAAGCCCAGAAAAGAACGAACTTTGGTTGGGGTTGTGGGAACACACCAATTCTTTACGGCTTCAATTTTTGCAGGATCGACGTGGATTCCTTGGCTATTCACCACATGCCCTAAGAACTGCACCTCTTCTAACCAGAATTCACACTTAGAAAACTTGGCGTATAATTGTTCCTTCTTCAAGAGTCCAAGAACTTGTCGCAAGTGCGTCTCGTGATCGATCTTCGTCTTGGAATAAATAAGAATGTCATCAATGAACACGATCACAAACTTATCCAAATACGGTTTACATACTCGATTGATGAGATCCATGAACACGGCAGGTGCATTGGTCAAGCCAAAAGGCATAACCATGAACTCGTAGTGTCCATATCGAGTATGAAAAGCGGTCTTTGGAATGTCATCTTCGTGAACACGTAGTTGATGATACCCAGAACGTAGATCGATCTTTGAGAATTGAGTAGCCCCTTGAAGTTGGTCGAAGAGATCATCTATTCGAGGGAGAGGGTATCGGTTTTTGATAGTAAGCTTGTTGAGTTCCCGGTAGTCGATGCACATACGAAATGAACCATCTTTCTTCTTTACAAACAGTACAGGTGCACCCGACGGTGACGAACTAGGGCGAATGAAACCCTTATCAGTCAACTCTTGCAGTTGACTAGCTAGTTCTTGCATTTCAGACGGTGCAAGACGATAAGGCGATTTAGCCACAGGATTTGCACCAGGGATTAAGTCAATTTTGAACTCAACTTCTCGTACGGGAGGTAGTCCCTTAAGATCCTCGGGAAAAACCTCGGGAAAATCCCGCACGACAGGAATGTCTTTCAATTCCTTAACCTTGGCTTTCGTATTAACTACATATGCCATGAAAGCTATGTAGTTTTTACATAAGCATTTGCGGGCCTTGATGCAAGACATAAGTTTGAGTCCTTGGGACGATTTCTCCCTAAAGACCTTTCAGGTATCACCAGTCGGTAAGGGAATTCGGATGCATTTCTCAAAGCATAAAATCTCCGCACGATGTTTGGCTAACCAATCCATGCCGATAATAACATCTAAACTTCCCAGTTGCATAGGAATGAGGTCGATAGAGAACTCGTGTTCGTTAAGGCTTAAGGTGCAATCACGTATTACGACGTCGATGACAATGGATTTTCCATCGACGACTTCGACCGTGAAGGATCTTTCCAGATTAACACGTGGTTTAGAAAGTATAGGCTCGAACTCTAACGACACGAAACTCTTATCCGCACCCGAATCAAACAATACAGATGCATAATGACTATTTACAAGATACATATCTGTTTGGTAATAACCTATTATTGGTATGATGAACACAAAAATAGGAATATTTACAGGACAAGAAATGATTTAAAAGGAATTCAACATCGTACCATTCACCACGTCGTTGTTGGCTTTTGCTTGGTTGGCGTTGATGTTAAAGGCCCTTCCACGAGCAGGTGGCACATTTCCCGCATTGCGAGGACATTGCGGACGAATATGACCAGGCTCGCCACAGTTATAGCAGGTTCGGTTGGTAAGCATTGCAGTGTTGTTTAGCGCACGAAGACAAGTAGTCACCAAATGCCCATACTTTCCACACAACGAGCAGACTCGGCACGGAATGTTGCTCGCATGATGGTACTTGCACGTGTTACACATGGGGTATGGACCAACATAAGCTCTAGCCATAGGAGCTTGATTTGCAACTACCATTTGTTTTTGAGGTGCATTTGGGGCGGTCACAGCGTAGTTGCGTGTCGGGGTGAACTTTAGCTTCTTGTTTTGAGAAGATGACTCGGCCCGTACTTCCTTGACCTCCTCGGGGATCGTCTTCTCAGTTTTCTTGGCACCCTTTGCAGACATAGTGCCCGCTCGGATGTGGTTCTCCGTCAATTAGGCTGTGATGGTGATGGCTTCTTCCAAGGTTGCGGGTCAACTACCCACAACGGCATCCTGAATCTGAGGCGGCACACCCTTTATGAATTTCTTCACATTACGTGGAACAGTATCCACCATGTGTGGCAGCAGTATACTCAACTTGTGATGGCGGGTAGAATACGCCAGATGATTTCCGCCATCCTGTTTCAGGTTCCAGAATTCCTCCTCTAGCTTCTGGATTTCACTTCTTGGGCAAAACTTGGCGATGGCTATGTTTTTGAATTCCTCCCAACTTAAGGCCAAGATTGCGTCGGGGCCTCGGTTCCTCTTTTCGTTGTTCCACCACGTTAAGGCCATTTGCTGCAGCATACTGGTGGCATACCTCACCTTGAGTGCTTCGGGGCACTCACAGTTGACGAAGGTGTTCTCCATCCCTTCAAACCATTCTAAGAGACCGGTGGCACCTTCCTTGCCACTAAAACTGGGAGGCTTGTATGAACTAAAGTGCTTGAAGGTGCAAACACTATTTTCCCCTTGGCCGTTGCTGTTGTTCGCGACGTTGGCGATCATAGTGCTGCTGAGTTCAGCCACCATAGTCGGGATGACCGCAGCCATTTGCCAGGCAATCATGGCGGCAAGCTTACGGTCGGATTTTCCTCGGTTTCCGTGACGGCGAGACATGCTGGAAAATACGAATTGGATTAGGAACGGGTAAAAGGACAATAAGGATAGACAGTTAACGTAAGAATCATGAATTATACGGAATGTTTCCAGTCGGTAACGTATCACCATTTGAAAACGTTAACCCGTCAAGGTAAATTGACCCATTTACCTTAGAAACTTGTGTATGTTGACCATAGTTTATCACTCATCCCAGAAATCCCCAGGTAAACCTAACTAGTCCCGTAGGATTTATACGAAACGCTTACCTTAGCCCGAAGGCTTTTTGCCAGGAAATCCAGAATACAGGTGTTTATGTGTCACACAATATTTCTTAGGTTTATGAAATCAAAACCTTAATGAGATTTATATAGATTAGACATAACGTCAAAAGATCCAAGTCATAAGCATAAGTATACGATTCCACGTGTCGTCATGAATAAGATTAGGAGGTTTCATGCTCGGGGAGAGTCAAAGAGTCAAATATAAGTTTTGGGAGACATGTAGCAATATTTAGGCAATCCTATGCTAGGGCATCAAATTGCACATAAGGAGACATAGCATTATGTAGCATGCAAACTATATAATTTAAAAGATAGAAATATAATTCTATAAGGTTTATGCATATGCTATAGTCTAGGTCACCATTTCTAGTAACCTAATTCCCTATAGTTATGGGCTCTGATACCAATCTGTCACACCCCAACCTTGACGGCGGAAACGTCGAGGTGTGAGGGTTAAGATCGTTCACAGTCACAAAACGCGATTAATAAACCAGTTATATAATAATCATAAATGCCAGTTGTACCATTACAAGCATAAGTCTCAAAAAGTAATTAACATAACACTAAACGTAACAGTCCAATTTATTTCGTTTATTGAACTAGGTCCATTCCTAGATGTGAAAGCACTTCAAGATATCAATCAAACTTGAGCATTTCCTGAAACATGTTAAAAATAAAAAGGTCAACAATGATGTTGGTGAGATTTTCATAGTTTCATTACATAAGTATATATAAAAGATGGCAATTCATGTTGTAAATTAGAGAACAAAGTAACTAGGGATGTAAGACAGAATGCACAATCAAACCTTGACAAAGTTTTACAAGCCTCAAACGTTTAAAGTATATACGATTAGCTAAGTGTACTTGGATCAACCAAGCAGGCTTGTCAGGCCCATAGATCTATGACGTCGTCAGGTTAGCAATAGTTAATGATTGTACATATATTCGACATTACATGATAGCTACAAGGTCCAACTAATCACAACACACAAGTAAATTGCCATAAGTTTACAAGAATCAAACGTATTACAAGTGCAACGTTTATAATGTAACATGTTTCACCCAAAAGTGTGAAATAATAAAATGGGTATAGAAATACTCACTTGATCAAATAAGTATATTATTGATTATTAATGAGAAATAATAATAAACGTCGTTCCAAGTTGTATCGTCACAAGACACCTAAATATATTTAAACACAAGATTAAAGTCTAATATTAAGTTCAATGAATTATTATGAGGTAGGGTTCTATTTGAGATTTGGGGGTTTTGTCAATTATATTTAACAAACGAAACCAACTATATTTTCGTGGAAACGATTTGTTTATATTATAAAATATGAAACAACAATAACATTTTTTTAAAAAAAATTACTTTTATTCATAAAGTTTAATTAGGGTTTTGTAATAAAAATGAACACGATTTAACCGACAACTAAATAAACAATGGTTGAAATAATAATTAGCATTTTAAGTCTAAATTTATAAATATATATTAATTATAACCTTTCCTTTAAAATTTTAAATAAAATATAAGGTTACTTGTAGAAATAAATTTACAGAAAATATCTCCATGGTTTTAAAATACACGAAGTTTATGAAAATAATCTTTTATAATTTTTAGAATTTTTTTATATATTTTAAAAGCTGCAAAAACGTTTTTAAAAAACGTTGTAGGTCACCGGGTTCGAACCCGTGACCTCTAAGTTGGAAAGTGAGCATGGAACCAGTGAACCAAGGCCTCAGCGGCGGTTTATACTGGGTTCCATTTCTTTTACACACAAACACTAAAAGCAAATCCCAGTCGCAAGAACCCTAACTCCAATCGAACCAAATTGATCACCATTTCATAGTTGTTAATCGGATTAACCATGGGGCTTTTATTCCCCATGTTTAAACGAGTACAACACATGTTGTAGTTACCCAAATGATGATGGATTGAAGTTGAACAAGACGATGAACAGTTCGCTGCCGAGTGGGTGATCGATGTGGTGTTTGTGTGTGTTTTAGAAGAAATTGGACTCGATGGACAGGTATAAATGATTAAACGATCGTAAGTGCGTGATTACTTTTGATTATTATAAGTGTTTAGTGCCCGATTTGGTGGGTGGTCGGCCGAGTGATCGGGGTTCGAACGCGGGGAAGAAGGGGGGTGGGGTTGGGTTCAATTTTACACAAATGGTCCCTGGAGTTTCGGGTGGTGGTTATTTGGTGAAATAACTTCTATTTAAGTTTCCAAAATGACATTAAGGCCCCTTGACCTATTAAATTTAAGTTTTTAAATATTTCAAAGTTAAATAAACTTTTATAAATTATCATTATTAGTAACTACATTATTATTATTATTATTATTATTATTATTATTATTATTATTATTGTTATTATTATTAGTTATTATTATTATTTTTATAATTAAATTATTATTATTATTATTGTTATTATTATTATTTTTATTATTTATTATTAACAAAACTAACTTTAAATTATTTTAAAATTACAAGATGTTACAACATTCATGCATACCCATTAGTTACCCATACATACGCATGCATACATACTAATTTTAAACACAACAACATCCATGCCCACGCAGGAGCACCCACAACCAAGATATATTTTTATATATATCTATAAGAGATCGCAGAACATACATACGCACACACATTCATATATTTCTCCCAATCCTTGAACCCGCAATGACCGTACACGAAAACCGTAACCGAACACTCGGAACCGTATGTAACAAACACGGATCAACAATGAAAGACCGTACCGAACAAGGCTGTTGTAGTTGTTTCTCGCGATGACCGCAAAGACGCCGGTGGCCAAGAGATCATGGTTTCTAGCAACGGGAGTTGTCAAAGAAGTGTCGGTCCTTGTCACAGTTAACGTCGGGGAGGCTGCCGGAGATAAGGTAGTCGCGGACCAGAGACACTCGGAGAAATCTTGTGCGTACCCGGTGGTTGACGGTAGGGGGGTCTTCGGCGGTTTAGGGTTACGGGAGGAAGTGGGGTTCGCAATTGAAGGTGTTTGATCGAATGAGTGGGAGGGTTGATATTTTATATTATTTTGATTTCTAAATCTATCACTTTGCTCCCCTTATCTTTTCATGGTTTGACATACTTACTAACTAATTTGCAACCAATAATTGTATTATACCATTATTTATGGTTTATTTGTATTTTATGAGTTTAGGGTTAAAGATGACTTAATAATTATTATCATACGCGTAGTACACCGTTCACCATAATAATTACTCTTCGTATATCAATTACTATAATAGCATAACATAAACAGAACAGACGGAAGGCGGTTAATGGTGTTAACCTGGAATTATGGGTTGTCATATCATCCCCTTGTTGAAGAAATTAACAAGTGACCGGTGAGAAAACAAATCAGTTATCCAGAGCCTAGTTGGGGTAGGGTTTCTTAAGATGTAGATGACTGATCCTGGAACAGTTGTGGGTACTTCTTTTTCATCTGGTCTACCAAAATTAAGGTCTACCAAAATCTTGCCACGTGGCCAAACCTCTTTTCATTTATTATACATAGAGATTATCACAACATTTAGGTCTACCAAAATTAAGATGGCAAGCCAAATTGTTAGGTTTCATAATTAGTTTGGTGTTTGTTCGATCGTTATTGTTTAAATAGAAAAAGATTTGAATTTTGACTAGATGAGAAAATAGACTGTGGCACAACTCGGAGAGAATTTTTTCAAGATTCATGACAACATCACTAGGTCTGTAAATGAACCGAACGTTCATGAACTGTTCGACAGAAGTTCGTTTATGTTAGTTTATTTAGTAAATGAACGAACATGAACAAAAAATTCGTGTTCGTTTAATTAAACGAACAAACATAAACACATGCTTTGTTCGTTCGTTTACATTCATGAACGTTCGTTTGTGTTCGTTTATATATGTTCGTTCATTTACGTTCGTTTATATTTGTTCATTTATGTTCATTTATGTTCATTTATTTTATATATTAACATATTAATAAAAGGGTATTATGTGTTAACATCTGAAACATAAGTGTATTAAATTATACTAAAAACCTATAAGTTTAGTGAGATTTTAATTTCCACCAATACACCTAAAAATTTCAAAATGATCATTTAAGGGTTTTTTTTTTGTTCAGTTTTGTTTGTTTATTATGGTTCATTTATGTTCGTTTATTATTGTTTATTTGTGTTCGTTTATGTTCGGGAACTGTTCATTTAGCTTCTTATCGAACAAACATGAACGAACACGAACATTTTTATTTTCTTAATGAACGAACATGAACAAAAAAACGTGTTCGATAATGTGTTCGTGTTCGTGTTCGTGTTCGTGTTTGTATTCGTATTCGGTAAAAGTTAAATGAACGAACACGAATATACTGATGTTCGTATTCGTTCGGTTCATTTACAGGTCTACACACGACCACCTTTAAATCAATGTCACCACCTTAAAACCACTGCCCAACACTTTCACTGTTTCATTCCATACAGTTCTCATGAAGGGTATTATTTGTGAAATTTAACAATACAATACAATACACCATGACCAAAGAGATTACTAAAACAAAAAATGCAGTGAGCTTTTTTTTTCTTTTAGAGTATTCTACGAACCAAACGATTCATCTGCTAAAACAAAAAATGCAGTGATCTTTTTTTTTTCTTTTTAGAGTATTCTACGAACCAAACGATTCATCTGTTTTTTTTATATTTTAAAATCTCTTATTATAAATGGATCGTTTCCTCTACCATCACCTTTCAAAGTTTAGTAACTAAATTTATTATTCAACGAATTACAATTAAGGTTAATGCAGTAGACTAGCCACATTTTGTTTGTTTGTTTTCTCTTTTTTTTAATTAAGAAACGATAATCTAATAGGCTTTGCCTATGTCACGGGCCATCTACCCCCATGGTAGTCTTGTTTAATTGTTTTTCTAATTGTTTATTTAATTATTTTAACTAACTCCATTTTTTTTTCTTAACTTAACCACCTTATCGATCAACTTTAACTTGCAAGATTTTAAATTTATAGCATAGGATCTTTTATTTTCTATTATGTATTTAGATAGATCTGCAGTTAAACGATTACCCAGTACGTGATAATTAGGCTCTATTATATTATCTACATTGTATAAAATAAGATCTTGCTATATTAAAATTTTCCAATAGGAAAAAAATTAGGGAAAGCCATCAATCAGATATATATATGTTTATCTATAATTATGACAACATTTAGGTCTACCAAAATTAAGATGGCAAGCCAAATTGTTAGGTTTCATAATTAGTTTGGTGTTTGTTTGATCGTTATTGTTTAAATAGAAAGAAAAAGATTTGAATTTTGACTAGATGAGAAAATAGATTGTGGCACAACTCGGGGAGAATTTTTTCAAGATTCATGACCGCACCACCACCTTATAATTACCACCACCATCTTTAAATCAATGTCACCACCTTAAAACCACTGCCCAACACTTTCACTGTTTTCATTCCAATATTCCATACAGTTCTCATGAAGGGTATTATTTATGAAATTTAACAATACAATGCAATACAATACAATACACCATGATCAAAGAGATTACTAATTAAAACAAAAAATGCAGTGATCTTTTTTTTTCTTTTAGAGTATTCATTTTTTGGCTAATGAAATGACAAGATTAAAGAATCTTGCTTTGTTGATACTTAGATGTCTGGCCGCATGATTCTTATACTTCTCAAATAGCCCCTCAATTATGGATTTTCCGAAATGAGAAACCAACAATGGTTCTGTAAAAGCTCTCACTGCTTTTGCTGCATTTTCCCCATGTCTTTGGCTAAGCTCATCAGAATCATTTAAATTTTTGTAATCTGTGTCTTGTGGATCCCAATTTACTTGAGAAGTAGTCAAGCTTTCAAGAGAAAACGATCCCTCGTTTTGTATAACATTCATAACTTCTTCCTCGCACGGATAATAAATTGGGACATTGAATGACTTAATATCAGACTCTTGAACCAGCCCCTATGAATATGTAGGTACGTAAATGTTGAATCAAAGTGGAATAACAAAATCTCATAATTAATAGTAACTGATAGTTTTGAGGTGTAACTTCTTATACCTCTTTGACCATGTCAAGAAGTGATTGTGCAAGTAGCTCCCATACTAGACAACCATCATCGCTGGTTGGATCGGCGACACTTCGACCAACAAGTGTTAAAACCATGCGCCCACCACAAACAATTTCCCGAGAGCGCATTTGTAAAAAAATTGTGAAGTCGAGTTTAAATTGCTTCCTATATGCTTGAAACACATTTGGATGACTTGTTTTTGCCATGTATATATTTAGCGTGTTACCTTCAAGGCCTTGAGGTACCTATAAGATATTGACACACTCATTTTATCATTGATAAACATATTTAGTAGATATAAGTATGTGTAATAAATGGATGGCTATTAACCTATAAAGCAAACCTGAGAAAGCCAATGAACGCTATAAGAGGAGTGAACAAGATGCAAACTTTGGTCCGGAAAGAGTCTACCATAGAAAGAACCGGGAACCGCCGAAACAAAACAAGAGGCGGAATTTTCTCCCTTCTCCTTCTTAAGCGTTGCGTAAAAGTCGGGTAACAATTTGAAAAGGGTATTGAAATCATTTCCAAGGAGGTCATTTAAGCATACTTGAAACTGTGGTGGTTTACGATTATTTTCTTTACAAACCTCAATGACTATATTCATTATGTTGGATGCAACCAATAGTGTATTTTTACTAGAGGAGCATCCTAGATCTGCTATCATGAAGCAGGGACTGGAGAATAAATCATGATCAGTAATACTTTTGATTGTATGCTTTAGAACCGGTAGTGTTTTATTTATCGCAGTTTCCTGAAAAGAGAATATGAACTTGTATATCAGTTTGGATGTCATAATTAAACGAGTACTTAAGTCGTTTCAGAGTGAATAATCAATCATCCCATAATAATTAACAATGGCCGGTAGTTGAAGCCTCATACATAGAATCTTATTCTGATGTTGGATTGTATAAGTATGAACTCCAATTTAGCCAACTTTTGGTTTAGAAATATGATTTAATTTTGTTTGGTGACTGTAATTTTAATTGTTCTTCGCTGACGATATAGTTATACAGAAGAAAAGTTGGTACAAGTTGTTAAATCTAATATAAATATTTGGTTATGAAGTATATTTAAATATAATTTCGTTTAATTCTTTTTATAAAAAGTATATAACCTTAATCATCGTTTAGCTACTTTATTTAAATATATATATATATATATATATATATTATATATTTATATAATATAATATAATATATAATCCATTATCAAATTTAAGAAAAAGAATAAGCTAGACACATTTTCTACATCCTTACGAAAGGAACAAAAATGATCCCTTTGTTTGTTGCTAATCTTATTAATTAACAAAACAATATTGTAGTTTGATGTAATGTTGGAGTAGAATTTCTTTGGTGTTTAAAAAAAATAAAAAGAAAAAAAAATCTAACAATTTTCCCACGTGATTCCTGCATTAACTGCGCAAATCAATATAGGGTCCCTTTATTTAGACACCCCTTAATTTTAAATCAACACCCCTGTACCCTATACGCCGCGTATGGGTCCATACGCGGCGTATAGGGTACATTGTTGATTTAACGTTTTATACCCTATACGTCGCGTATGGGTCCATACGCGGCGTATAGGGTATGTTGTTGATTTGACTTTTTATACCCTATACTCAGCGTATGGGACCATACGTGGCGTATAGGGTTTGACATTTTATACCCATACGTGACTTATGACCCATACGTGGAAGAGCTATACGCCGCGTATGGA
The DNA here is from genome assembly GCA_024085815.1 of Flaveria linearis. NCBI lineage: Eukaryota > Viridiplantae > Streptophyta > Magnoliopsida > Asterales > Asteraceae > Flaveria > Flaveria linearis. The sequence goes on from CM044001.1 coordinate 122,520,629, forward strand.
ACCATACGCGGCGTATAGCTTATATATTTATTTTTTTTTAATTTTTTGAGTTTTATTTTAATATATACAATATGAATACAATAATAAAATTAAAATTAAAATATATAATTCGCATATTACAAATTATAAATTAAAATAAATTTATATAAGCCGGGGGTTCTCGGTTATTCTCTATTATTGCGTTGTATTCCGAGATACGAATCCTATACATAATCTCCCATTCTGCAGCACGTACGCTTCGGTTAAGAATCCAAAGATTACTTAATGTTGGCATCGGATAATCTCCTTCTAACTTAACGTGGACGAAATGATTGTTGTTGATATGAACAATCGACACGACATGATGAGGCATGACAGTTTTCGGATCAGCCCATAATGGGAAAAATGTTTGACAACCATTATTGCTTAGTAAATGAAGAATAACCCCAAACTTTTGAGCAACCACTAATCCCGTATACGGCATTATCATCCAATGTTCTTCTGGTGCAGGTTCCACACTTTGCCAATCGATGGTGTGACGTAATTCGTTATACTGTCCGGGGTACAAAGTATCGAAAACTTCTCTGTACTCCAATTCATGTCTGTCCAACTCTTCTAAAAGCTGTGTCCGCACATACATCCACTTATTTTCGTCAAACCCTAAGCCTAAAGCTATTGATCGAAAACCACAATTCCCATCGGGTCGGACATCTCGTATACGTGAAATATACTGATGAAAGATTGACGGAATCCAATTTTTTAACCTGTTTATATTGTTTAATTGGTTATCTCCGACAATCGAAGAAAACTCATTAGTACCCCGTGATACTTTAGATGATGTTGAACGACTACGTTGCATGGCAGGCTTCTGGGGCTTTACAGCTGAACTTGTTCTTCCAGAAATGTGAGACGCAATAAACGAGCTATGTCTCGGCATGTCGCACGTACTTTGTTGAGTGTCGTACTTTTGTTGTTGAACCTTTAACGTTGGACGACCGCGAATATCTGTTTGAACAACAGGCGCTTTTTTGTTATTTTTCCATGGATACACAATTTTTTTTATTTTTTCCACCAAACTAAATTTTACAGCTGCGGGTTGTGTCATTATTTGTTGTTTCACCCGTTCCATTTCTTCTTCAACATCAACTTTTTCATCCACCGTATATGATGGCTTAATGTTATCAAGCTTCGTCCAAAATACGTCAATTGCATCTAATGGAATTTTAGTGCCTGCATTATAAAGTATAAATTAATACATAATTTGTCACTTTAATAGAAAAATGATAATGATGGAGCGACTATTACCAGAATGTTCATATTTTTCCAGCCGACAAGCACAAGGCAAGCCACAACTAGTGAAAAGATGACAACCACATGTTGCATTTGCAGAGCGCATCACATGAAATTTAGTGTTTTCGGCAACTAATAAATCAAGAGCTATGTGTGAAACCTTGCCTCTTAAGTAATCAAATAGCGGAAGTTTATGATGATTCATGGTTTTAATTTTGCTTGTCTCAAAGCTTTCTTTTAAATTTACCTCTTGTGCGTTCACCAATTGATCTACAAACTCCACAAGTCTATCCAGTGAGCTATTTGTTGATTTAAGATATCTTTTTAAATTTGCATGTTGACTCTCCACCCTATTTGTTGTGCGTTGGCCAAAATTGCGGTTCAAGTTAGTCCAGGCTGATACAAACATTTCTTTGTAACTCTCTAACCAGTTTCTGTTTATATATGACAATACCTCTGAAAATATAATAAATCACGCTTAAATTATATATTAAAAATATAATAAAACATAATTAAAATATAATAAAAACTTACTTTCTCGATTCGCTTCAACTAATCGTTCGTAAAGAAGGTTATAGTTATACTCGTAAATCTCCGCCGTGGGAGACTCACACAAACGTGCCCATGCATATTTAAACTTTCTCCAGTCATCTTTCGTAAAACTTGCTTTACAGTGTTTCGCGATATTTTCATCAATATGCCACCTGCATAAACACTTTGAAGCATTCGGAAACACTTTAACACATGCGTTCATTAAAGCGAGATCTCTGTCTGTTATTATGACGCGCGGCTCCATACACTTGCTTAACGTATCTTTCAGTCTATTAAGCACCCATTCAAAATTATCTTCCCGTTCTTTGCTAATAAACGCATGAGCAACACAAAATGTCTTGTGTGTGGAGGTCACACCAACAATCTGAACAAACGGAAGCTTGTACATGTTTGTTTTATATGTAGCGTCTATCATCAGCACGTGCGGAAATGCACGCCAAGTTTCGTATGATTTAGGATGACAAAAAAATATATCTTCTACGACATTAGTATCGGGATCTTCTCGGGTGTAATAAACATACCTTTTAATTGAAAAAGGAAGGAAAATTGATGTTGTTAAGTGGGGATACAAATACAAGTTAGGCTTCATTTTAATTAAGTCTATTGAAAAAAAAACCTCGGGTGTAATAAACGTACCTTTTAATAGATAAAAGGTTTTCTAAGACTTGCATTGGTGTTTCACCGACTTTTCTTTCACTTCTTATCTTATATTGAGCGTTGTATACGTCTCTGGTTATTGATGCGTTATTAGGATTTTGCTTTTTAATAGCTGATAAGATGCTACGAGGCTCCATGTTCTGATCAGTAAGCTGCTCCACCAAATTGTATTCGTTTTGAGAAAACCTTCTTACAAAAGGATGCCCCTCCATATGTTGAGCAGGATCATGGTTATGTTCGTCACTTCGCACCTCTAATTTCCACGAACGACGTTTGTTGTCGTATATCCCTACCAATTTAAAAGGACATCCGATTTTTTTGCTACCAGATCGTCTAACTGTCGCTTTACTTTTGTGTTCGCCCGCACGATCACAGATAAGCCATACCTTTACGACCTGACCTTCTTTTTTCTTTGATCTTCGTGTAATAATAACGTAACCATTATCACGTCCTCTATTAACAGCCCAACAGACTAGCTCATCGAGAGATAAAAAATTTTGAGATGTTTCAAACGATACTTTTGTCGTTTGTTTTTCATCACTCGAGAGTATATTATTTTGTTGCGTGTCGTAAGTTGACTCTCGGCAAAACTCAACTTCATCATCGGGAACATACGATTGGTTTAAATCTGGCAGTCCTGTCTCGTAAGCAGATTGAACGTACGCATCATCTTGATTACTATCCACCACGAACGAATATTCATTTGAATATTCATTTGAATATTCACCAAACAAATAGTTACCGTCCCAAAACGACATACCGAACGAATAAAAAGTGTGATATTTTGAGAGAGAAATACGTTTGGGATTTACAGGAATCGAAAGCATATCGAAAGTGTTATCGAAATCGTTGTTATATAGGTGAAAACGAATCTTGGGTCATGTCATATCGAAATAATTTATACGTGGCGTATGGGTCCATAAATATGTCGTGGGATCTGAGGCTGAGGAGGCGGCTGATGTGGCGGCTGATCAACGTGATGTACGCGCCGCCGTACACCGCTCCTCGCTCCTGCCGATGATAATACGAAGCAAAATACTCCGCCAAACACCTCGCCAGGTTACACCTGGTCCCCGTAATCAAACAGTATAAGTAAAATAAGTCGGGAATGGTACACCACTCCCGACTCTTGCCACGTCCCGTGATGGACGTGGCGATCATCCGATGCAGATAACGGATGAGAGGATCTCGAATGCCGGTGACCCTGCCCTTAGTCCTCTGAAACGGACCTCCGGCAATCTCAGGCCACCACTCTCTCAATGTGCCCTCCTCCATCTCAGTAATACCCTCGGTGAACAGAGGGGTAACAGTCTCCGGCTCATAATAAAGCCCAGAGACAACTGCAAACTGCTCAATGGACATCTGATGTGCATGTCCACAAAGCGTAAAAGATATCTCCGATCGCTCATCGTCCTCCACCATCTCATCTGGACGAATATATGTAAATGTGGATAAAAACTCCACTACCAGCTCACGGTGGGACGGTAAGAATGCGATCTCAAAAAGACGTCTCCACGGCGTATCGTCTCCGATAATAGCAGCAAGACGATCGCGCTCTCCCAACTCAGCCATCACCTCCCAATCTACGGCCTTTTGATGACCGATCTTCATCCGAATAAATTTTGAGCACTTAGCGTGCTCAACGGAACCGGCATCAAACTGCAGCCAAGGATGCTCGGCAATATGGTCAACAACGTCAGCCTCAATCTCAGAATCGGAAGACATATCTGCACAGGTGAACAAATAGGTCAAAAACAACGTATACGTATCTATATATATATACACATATACATATATATATGTATACGTATACGTATACGTATACGTATACGTATACGTATATGTATACACATATACATATACATGTTATATGTATATATGTATATGTATACATATACATATACATATAACGTATACGTATACGTATATGTATACACATATACATATACATATATGTATATGTACATATATACATATAACATGTATATGTATATGTGTATACATATACGTATACGTATACGTATACGTATACGTATACGTATACGTATACGTATACGTATACGTATACGTATACGTATACGTATACGTATACGTATACGTATACGTATACACATATACATATACATGTTATATGTATATATGTACATATACATATATGTATATGTATATGTGTATATACATATATATGTATATGTATATGTATATGTATAGGTATATGTATATGTATATGTATATGTATATGTATATGTATATGTATATGTATATGTATATGCGTATATACATATATATGTATTTGTATATATATATTTACCCTATACGCCGCGTATAGGGCTATACGCCGCGTATAGGGTAGCAGCGTATGGGTCACAGGGCAACGTATAGGTCGAATCAGACCCTATACGCCGCGTATAGGACTATACGCGGCGTATAGGGGACCCACGTATGGCCCCCAAGTCGCGTATTGCAATACCCTATACGCCGCGTATATATCTATACGCCGCGTATAGGGTACACACCAATGTGTCTTCGTCCCCAACCAAAGAACTATACGCTGCGTATAGCCCTATACGCGGGGCTGTACCGGCGTATAGTTCTTTAATCCAGTTTTTAAATCACGCATTTTGGGGCATAAAACACTACTTTAACGTTTAAATCAATGAACGATTAACATAATAATGATGTATGAACAATAATACGTACCTGGATGTTGAAAAATCGAAGATCAATACGTGTAGTATAGTGCTATACGAGAGTGTTTTTTTTTTGAAGTGTGTGTAAAAAATAGAAAATTTGAAAGATATAGTAAGCCGAGGAGCTATACGCCGCGTATGGGACCATACGCGGCGTATAGCTTATATTCTTTTTTAAATCGACACCGACCTATACGTGGCGTATGGACCTATACGCCCCGTATAGGTGAAGTGATGTGACGTCGGTTGTCAGTCATTAATGTCGCATTAATGGTCGTACCCTATACGCCGGGTATGGGCCGCGTATGGACCCATACGCGGCGTATAGGGGGGTGTCGATTTAAAAAGTGGGTGTCTATTTATTAGGACCCTCAATATAAGAACTAAAATCAATGTGAATTTGACTCCTACTTTTTTTTTCAAAAGGTGGTTTTGTATCATTACCTCATTGGTTTAGTCTTATTGTATTACATGACTCTATTTCATCAATAACTTGTATCTAGTATAGTACTTTCAATCTTTATATACCCTTAATATTTCAAGTGTCAAGTTAGCGTTTAAATAAATATAATTTTTATAGATAATGTATCTGTTCTAACACTTGATTATTTTTACTCGCTATTACAGGAAAAAAATACAACAGATTGATTCGGCTCGAGGAACTAGCTTTTTTTTCCCGAAATGCACCACCCGAGGGCCAGTAACGGTGTTGTCGTCCAACCCGAAGGAACCAAATGGGACACCCTTACATATAAAAATGTGTGTAATCACTAATCACCTACTAATCAAGAGCTGTGTATGAAAGCTCACCTGAAGTAACGAGTTAGTGGCATAGCTCGATTCCCCATCGCCAGTGTTCATGTGTAGGATCTTTGCAACTTCCATGGTTGTCTTTCGATCAATCTTCTCCTGCTTCATTTCCTTCATATTATTGGTTCATAATTGTTCTTGCTTCCACTAAGCTAGTGGATAAATTATTTAAAACTCTCACATGCAATGTTCTCAGAACCGGATCGGACGTCGAACCGGACGGCTTACTGTTTGGTGGTCGGACCGGTCGGACCGGTCGGACCGGATGGACCGGATTTAACTATATTTTAATTATATTTATATATGTAATTAAATATAAGTAATTTATATATGATTTATACATATATTTATAGTTATATATAAAACTTAACTATATTTGTATATACAAAGTACTAATTTATGGTTTAACACCCCGTTTTTACCCACTAAAATCAAAAAAAAAAAAAAAAAAAAAAAAAAAAATCAAAATCCGGTCGGACCCGAACCGGTCGGCCGGTCCAACCGCCGACTCGGTTCGAACCGGCCGGTTCAAAGCTCCAAAAACGAACCTATATCGACCGGACCGGACAGGCCTCCGATTCCCGGTTCGACCGGTCGGACCGGCCGGTCCGATCCGGTCCTAACAACATTGCTCACATGTCATTATGGTTATCTAAAGATTTGCCGGTGAAGAAGCTAGGCTATGGAAGACGCTAGGCTATGGAAGACGCTAGGCTATGGAAGACGCTATATAATAATTTCTTACTGAAACGTGTATCACGCATTATATATAAATATTAATTAATAACAATCTTTCCTAAATAGTAAGTTTAATGATTTTTAAGAACGTAAATGAACTGAACGTTTATGTATTGTTCATGGATTGTTCGACGAGAAGTTCATTTATGTTTGTTCATTTAATTAAATAAATAGTCACGAATTAAATTTGTAGATTCAATTAAACGAACAAACATGAACACATGATGTTTTGTTCGTTTATGCATTGAAACATAATTTCATGTACATATTTTTTTATGGTTTTTTAGATGAGTCATTATGGGTTATGTATATTTGAACCAGTAATTTGCATGTATTTTTGGATGAATTATGATGTGTTAAATTTATTCGTTTGTGTTTATTAATATTTGTTTGTATTCATTTATGTTTGTCAATTATGTTCATCTATTTTTGTTCGTTTGTGTTAGTTTACGTTCATGAACTGTTGGTTTAGTTTTGTAAAAACGAATATGAACGAACACGAATATTTCCATTTCTAATGAACAAACATAAATAAAAAAATTTTGTTTATTTATGTGTTCGTGTTCGTGTTCGTGTTCGGTTAAGGTTAGATGAACAAACACGAATATGCTGATAATCGTGTTTGTTCGATTAATTTACAGTCCTAATGATTTTTCAAAAATCATTTTAACTTTTTTATTGTTTCAAACATACACATTCATTGTGTCATCTTCTAAAAATATTTTTCCCATTGTTTAAAGACAAACTTTCATAAACAGTAATTGAGGGGTATTGTTGAAATTTGTTGTTGAGTTTGCCAGAAGTCTTTTTTAAAGAGTTTTCTTTATAAAAATGTTTACATTAAATTGTTATATAAGTATAATATTGATATATGCGGTCAATATTTTTTTTGGTTTTATAAATATTAACAAAATGGCTACAAAGGATTTTAATAAAATAAAGATATTTACATATTAATGAGTTTTAGATTAACTGCTTTAAGAAGAGCCACCCTATTACTTTTTAAATTGGAGGACATGGTTTTAAGTCTCATTTGGTGTAATATATATGCTCCAAGTGGGCCAATAGTTTTACCACAATGAGACTTTGGGTGGTGGGTTTCCTTTAGAATGGTGGGCGAGCTGGGTCACCAGTGCTGTCTGTGTACGCGTGGGTGACCTTTCGCCAATGGATTTACCCGAGTGACCGAACTTAAAAATTATTCGTTGGCCGTTAAAAAAAATAAACATCAATTTTTTAAAAGAAATAACTCAAACATTTTTTTAGCTTGCAACTATATATACATATTTAATTAAGTCTCACTTTTTATATTAATACTTTATACTATGATATTTGCTTTTATAAAATGATATAATTGATACAATAAATTTCGAAACATATTACATAATTTAAAATTTAATTAATTCAATAAACATACTAATATGTTTCACATATTACTTGATTTGAAACTTAATAAAGTCAATAATAAGACATAACTTAAATCAAATTGTCACGTAAACATACATTTGATTTATATTAAGAAACAGAAATTTATAAATATTATAAAGATACAACAGAGGGATTACAAGTTATTTGTTAATAACAAAATGAAAATACAATTATTAGAAGAAAACTTAGTAGAAGTTATCTTTTTTTAATTAGAACTTTGATAAAAACAATGGAAGCACTCATATGTCATTATGTCATCTGTAGGAGCCTGTGACGTTCACATGGGTAAATATGTTCCTCCAAATTTCTTCCTAACTTTCCTATAAATCTTATTACACATAAAAGTTGGTTTACTTTTTGATATTTTACATGTTTAACGTATGATTTTTTTTCTTACAGAGTTTATAGCGAAATTTATGAACTGCTATAAAAATTATTTGGCTAAGCAGGCGTTAGACGTAACAAAATCCGAAGATCAACAACAACATATGACGTCAGAACCATCAACAATAAACAAGTAGAAAACAACTTAAATGATGTGCTTAAGCTACAACAAAAACTACACAGCTGAAATACAAAATAAACTGACAACCGAGATTGCCACATTATACGCATTTTGTGAGCTAAAAGACATCCTTGCATAGTTGCAAGTAAAACAAATTATATATGCTACAGAAGATAATTTTCATGGTTTTTAATTTCTGTTTAATGTAAGTCGATCAAAGATGTCTCCAATCTTGTGATGTCATGAAAAAAAAAAAAAAAAAAAATCTTGTGATGTCATGAAACTTTAAATAAATCAAGTACTTGATGATGTTTGAATCACACCACGTTAGGCCAAAATCTTGTTGACAATAAACTTATAAAAGTGTTCGTGTTTTGTACAATGATTATTTACATGTAATTTTGAGATTAAAACACATTTCTTATTAGATCGAACATCATGATCACGTAAAATAAAAACATATAAGATTTTTTATGATTTTATGGCTACGACAGTCATGCCATACCTTTTTCTAAAGAAATATACATTTTAGGCTAATAAAGTTGGAGGGTAATTAATCAAACTCAATTCGGTATGTCAAATATTTTTAATAAATCATGTTATATATATTTATTATTGTGTGTTATGTTTTAAATCATTTCGTGTTAAGTGTTGTTATTGTTTCTAAGTATTAGATAAATTTGTAATTATATGTTTATTGTATTTTACCTATTAAACGTAAACGATTGTGTTATTTACCATTATGTTTTTCAGAAATCATAAAATTAGAAAAACACACTAGAAATCATAAAATTAGAAAAACAAACTAGAAATCATAAAATTAGAAAAACAAACTAGTGTGAAGGAAAATACAATGAAGAGTCGACAAACAAAATGACGCATTGGAAAACACAATGAGTTAGATTACGTAAAAATTTTTAATTTTATGTACTATAATATAATACCCATTTTACAAAGAGTTATTGGATTTTAATAATCACAATTTTTATTTATTTGTCGTGACTAGTGTCACACCCCGGGCGCAGGTAGGATGGGACGTCACAGACTTGCAACAACATATGGCAGCGGAAACAGACCATTACAAAAGCTCAAAGGATAGAACATCTCATGGTATTTAAAGTTTTCAAAAGATATCGGGGCTAGAAACAGATTTAGCCCCCAAATGAGTTATACAACCAACATAAATACAAATTGTATTGTTCAACAGAAATTTTAAATTGTTTAAATTGTTCATGAAGTAAATTATTGGTTCATAATTGTTCTTGCTTCCACAAGTGGATAAATTATTTAAAACTTAAAGATTTGCCAGTGAAGAAGGCTATGGAATACGCTATAAAATAATTTCTTACTGAAAACGTGTATCACGCATTATATATAAATATTAATTAATAACAATCTTTCCTAAATAGTAAAGTTTAATGATTTTTAAGAACGTAAATGAACGAACGTTTATGAACTGTTCATGGATTGTTCGATGAGAAGTTCATTTATGTTTGTTCATTTAATTAAATGAATAAATACGAATTAAATTTTTTGTTCATTCAATTAAACGAATAAACATGAACACATGATGTTTTGTTTGTTTATTTATATTCGTAAACGTTTATATATGTGCATTTGTTTTCGTTCATTTATGTTCGTTTACTTACGTCTGTTCGTTTATGCATTAAAACATAATTTCATGTACATATTTTTTTATGGTTTTTTACATGAGTCATTATGGATTATGTATATTTGAACTAGTAATTTGCATTTATTTTTGGATGAATCATGATGTGTTAAATTTATTCGTTTGTGTTTATTAATGTTTGTTTGTATTCATTTATGTTTGTCAATTATGTTCATCTATTTTTGTTCGTTTGTGTTACTTTACGTTCATGAACTGTTCGTTTAATTTTGGACAAACGAATATGAACGAACATGAATATTTCCATTTTCTAATGAACAAACATAAATAATAATAAAAATTATTTTTATTTATGTGTTCGTGTTCTTGTTCGGTTAAGGTTAGATGAACAAACATGAATATGTTGATATTCGTGTTTGTTCGGTTAATTTACTGTCCTAATGATTTTTCAAAAATCATGTAACTTTTTTATTGTTTCAAACAAACATATTCATTGTGTCATCTTCTAAAAATATTTTTCCTATTGTTTAAAGACAAACTTTCATAAACAGTAATTGAGGGGTATTGTTGAAATTTGTTGTTGAGTTTGCCAGAAGTCTTTTTTTAAGAGTTTTCTTTTTAAAAGGTACTGATGGAAAATTATTTATTAAAACTAGTAATTACACCCGCGCGTTGCCACGGGATTTTTACCCTACATTCATCATTGGCTAAACTCTCTCTTTCCCATTACGTCTGTTGTTAGCTAAACAAACTCTTAATATATTCTTGCTATTCTCTGCATTTTTATATATTTAAACCTGAGGACATAAGAAAAAAATATGAACTTGACATTAACAAATAAAAAACAATCTACAAAGTTCTAAAAGAAAATATAAACTAATTTTACCTCCAAATTAATGTCATAGAAATAAGTTCAAGACCTCCACCAAAAGTTTCAAACAATGTTGAAAAGGCAATATCCCTACACTTTTCTGATATTCTCTATCATACAACTAAATGTAAATAAGAACCAATACAGATTTTTTAACCTAATAAAATAAATACAAAATTGCAGGAAATCAAAAAAACAAATCATCCTCGTGTATATTTTAACAGCCTTAAAAGAATGCATATAGTTTGCAATTGTTTCTCTATTTCCCCAATTACAACATAAAAAGATTAGGATAATAAATAATAAAGGAGTATGATGTCTTTCACGATCGTGCAAACAACTTCATAATTTTGGTTTGCACCTCCATGGTTTTGGCGCTATTCACTAACACGCAAACAACAATGAAGGAATAAAACCGAGTACTAATGAAAGTCAAAGAACTTATATACAAAAAATTCTATAACATTTTTAGCAAAACTAATTCAAGTAAAATCAATGAGGTTAAACCTTTATTATCAAACTAAACTATCCTTCACTTCAACTTATTATCTTTTCCTTTAGAAGCTACATAGAAATTGGTAACTCAAATGTTTAGTAATTAGTGAAATTAATTTAGATAATCAACCAAATTCTTGAAGTTAGAGTACGAAATGGAGAACAGAAGTTATGCCTAGAGATTTCACTCCATATTTCCCCTTTTGTCCTCCTTTATCATAAATTTAAATCTACTACGAAAATACAAACACATACAAAAAAACCGAGATGGTAAACAACATTTGACTGTAAATTGGGAATCCCTAACGACGATGTTCTTGGTAAAAACCAAATCAAAATATTGCCAAGTTCACATATATACCGAAGGACAACGACCTAAGAAACATGCTAGAAAAGAATTAATGAGCCCAAGAGAGAGTATTAAAGTAAACATAAAGAGAATACACACCATGAACATCACTATAGTCATAATTTACACAAATTTAAACCTTTTAGCAGTTGTTTACAAATCTTGATATCCATTTTGATTCAAGAACATGATTTATTGGTTCAACTACTTGGAGCATAAACTCAACTATAAACATAGAAGTGAAACTCTTCTATAAATAAATTATAAAATAAAAAGACCCCGGATGATAAAATCTAGATTGAACAATATTCTTACACGATAAAATTGAAATGCTAATCAAATTCCCAAGTTAGAAAGCTATTAATACAGTGGTGAACACTTGTTACAAAAAAAACTTTTTAAATCTTTTACAAAGCTCCATAAATATCATAATTACAAACCTATTACAGTTGACTTCAATCTTTCTTCAACCAATATTGTCCTCTAGCCCTGATTATAGTTTTTATTAGCTAACAAAATCACAAACTTAAACCATTACAGTTGAAAGTTTGAAATCTATAACGCTAGATAAGTGAAATAAAATGCCATTAAAATACTTTAAAATCACAAAGATAAACGCATTATAATTAGAAGACTAAAATCTATAACCCCGGTTAGGTGAAATCAAATTTCATTACAACACCTAATTTTAGTTTAATCTTGCTCTAAGCATTAAATATAAGAAAATTTTAAATGCAGAAACAACTAAAACTTAGAAACATGGAACCTGTGATATCAAACAAAACTAACCATTATGATGGCTGGGGAAACAAGCAAGACAAAGTATCAGGGTGAACACCGGCGAGTGACCTAATGGTGTTTTTGGAAGTTTGAGATGATGATCACCGGAAGGTTTTGGTGATTTTAAGGTTGAACTGATAATAATACAATAGGTGCGAGTGGGCGATGCATAATCGTTTATACCTTGTATTGAAATTATCTAGATGACAGAGACATCCTTTGGAGAAATGAGCTCCAATCGCACCCTCAACAACCTTCTATTTAGATTATACCGATGATAGAGACAGCCGCTGTCGGAATAAGCTCCAAACATCCTCCATCCTGATCCGCCATTGCATGCTGCAGTTCCCACTCAGATATGTCAAGACCGGTGAGATATAGTATAAGATATCCGTAAAACTCAAAAAAATCAAAGAATCTTACCTCCAATAGCCATCGATCTGCTGAAAACGAAGCGTGCAGCTCCGATCTGCTTCATTTTGACTCTCTTTTTTATAACAGAACACAACCTTCTTGCTAGGGTTGGGACATCAATACTCCAAAGGCAATCGCTAAAAGATGTAATCAAGCATTCAAGAGGGTGAATATTGCGATTTCTGTGTGAGTGTGTGATTTGATCTTCGTTCACTCTACAACCAGTTGTTAAGCTTCCTAGAAGTTCAAGAACAATCGGTGGGTAGGATGGGTAAAGAATCAATTTGTAATTTGAAGAAGCTATGTGGCCAAATTAGAAAACATCTATAACCACCGACACAAGGGAATAATAGTATTTATAATTATAATTATAATTATAATTATAATTATAATTATAATTATAATTATAATTATAATTATAATTATAATTATAATTATAATTATAATTATAATTATAATTATAATTATAATTATAATTATAATTATAATTATAATTATAATTATAATTATAATTATAATTGGTGATATAAAAATATTTAGTAAATGGGTTTTCTCTTTTTTTATCTTTTTTTTTGAAAGGCAAATCTTTATTAAAACGAAACCAGCCTATCATTCCTCTCAACCAGCCTATAATTTCTCTTTTTTTATCTATTTCAAACCCTGTTATATTTCTAAAAAAAGAAACCAGCCTATCATTCCTCTCAACTCTCAAGACGTGGCGATTCGGTTAATGACGAACTCAAGTCGTCTCAGTTTTGCCAATAATTACTTTGTATAAAGTATAATTGTTGTTCAAAAGTTACTTTGTAAAAGTAATTCTTTATTTGATTTGCTGAATAACATAAACTTAAGGATCCACCATTCCGTTTTCGAATACAATTAATAATTATATATTTAAGAACCATTTTTACAGTTTATAATTATTTATTATAATCTTTATCATTGTAGAGATTGAATTGTCTTAACATTAACACTAATCACTACAAGAAAATTACCTTTTTGCGGCGATATATATCGTCGCAATAAGTTCATTTCTCGTCGCAATATGTTTTTTGCGACGAAAATATCGTCGCTATATAGTCGCCGTAAATACGTGGTCGCAAAAGGTTTATTGCGACGGAATTTGCGACGAAACAACAATGGGTCCCATCTTTTTAAAAAAATTAAAAAACAATGACCAAATTTCTTTTTTGCGACGAAAAATCGCCGCAAAAAAAAACTTTAAAAAAATAATTTATACATTTTCCGCATAAGATTATAATTGGTTTGACTTAAAAAGAAACATTATCATAAGATTACATCCAATTACCATTAGCATAAGATTACATCCAATTACCATTGTACAATCAAGAAACATCAATTCACAACTTAACACAACAAATATCTATTCATCAAATAGTTTGACAAGAGTAAAAGTTCATACATGTTCATGGTAATATCATGATAAGCGCCCAAAACAGTGATCAAAGCTAAAGTAACAAAGAACACAAACCAAAAGATAAATATACACATTAAGAAGCTTACTTGTTATAAAACATACCATGTCTATTACATAGTATGTTTGATCCAACTGCAATCATAAGGAAGAAACAAAAATCACCAAAACACTTAAGCAACGAAATAATTGCAACAAAAAGCACAAATTTCAGCTCAAAAAACAATATTATAATTACACAACTAATCCGTTGAGTAACATCATTATCTATACCCATCATTTATGAGCCGGTAAGAGTGCACAGTCACATCCTGCTTATAGCTATCAGTAATGCTTAGAATCATTCATGTGAATGCTATGGCTGTAACAATAACTGGTTTACAGATCTATCTTTGCAGCACAAGGAAAGAACAAAAAGAATACCTTTCACTTGGGGTTTTTAAGCACAATGATGACAGAATCACCACGAAGAAACATCTTGCTGATAAATCTATCTTTATTAACCGGAAGAGCCTTTTTCTTGCCTTTTCCTGTCTTGGGCACCTGAAAATCAAAACCACAAAGTAATAAAAAGTGCACAATTTGTCAAATATAAATAGAACAAATGAACAGATACACAAGCAACTTTCATGACTTCTAGGGAGAGCAGAGGGAAAACGATGCTTACTAATGCTTTCACAGAGACAAATTATATAAACTATGTTCATCTATGGTGCATACACCAAATCATACTTACTAATGCTTTCACATAGACAAATTTAAACTACTAAGAGCAGAAAACCATACCAATCTTCATAGAGGGCTTCTCATAGACATTTTCATTCCAACTCGAAGAACTTGTGGCAACTGACGGCAGCAACTTGTAACCCTCCGTTCCCTTTGATTACACAAAATCCACTAGATCTGAAACAAATCAAAAATACCGACTAACGAGAGCACAACAGATCTGAAATCGATTTCTTCAACCAAAACGCTTAAAAAAGAAACACTAGATCAAGAATCAAGAAACGAATCCGAAAATCGAAACTTCACTTACAGATTTCCACCGTTGAGCGAGTAACTAGAGCGCGAAATGAAGAGAGCAGGTGGTCGCCGGTGGAGCAAGTGGCGAAGGCGGCGTGGTAAGCAGCGGCCGGTGGAGCGGCGGCCGGTGGAGCGGCGGCCGGAGGAGCGACGGTCAGTCGGTCGGCGATTGGGGGGAGGTTTCGGAACTCTTTTGGGTGAAATTGGGGGAAATGTCGACTGAGATCTGCGATCCCCTATTTTCTGAGATCTGCAATTTTTTTGCGGCAATATTGTCACCGCAAAAAAGGAAAAAATCACCGCTAAAAAGAAGGCGGGAAATTTCCCCCCAAAATGTGGTTTTTTGAAATAAAAAAATAAAAAAATAAATTATTTTACCGTTTGCGACGAAAATATCGCCGCAAAAAACATAATAAAAAATAATTAATTAAAACAATTTAAAAAAATATAAAATAAATTAAAATAGATCTTTTGCGACGAAATTATCGCTGCAAATAAGAAAACTGACTGAAAAAGTCAAAAAGTGATTTTTTTGTCGTGTAGCGTCTTTTTTGCGACGAAATATAAGTCGCCGCAAAAAACTTAGACGCAAAAAACGTAATTTCTTGCAGTGAATATATAAATTATCATTTACAAAAATTTTTATTTACTGCTTTTGTTTTTAAAAACATAAATAAAATTTGACATACTTGTTTGCCTCTCTGTCATTAATTTTTGGATTAATTGTATATATACTCTTGTAAACATTTATTAAATGCATATATACCTAAGTAAAAACTTTAATTAAATATATACATAATTTATTGTTATGACAATATTAACCTCCCAAAATAATTAATAAACACATACAATGGTGTATATATATATATGTCATTAAAGAGCTTTAAAGAGAGAAATATGATTTTGGGTCCTGCTGGGGATACCGCGGGTGTTTTTTGGAAAAACCGGATCAAAAGATCATGGTTTAGCCAAACCGTGACACTTTGGGGAGAAACCGGACCAAAATGTCACGGTTTGGCCAAACCGTGACATTTTGAGATATTTTTTTGAATCAAAATGTCATGGTTTGACCAAAAGGTCACGGTTTGAGATATTCTTGAGATATTTTTTGAGTATTGAAATAAATTAAATGGTATTTCTTGAGAATTGAAATACATTAAAAGTTATTTCTTAAAAACTAAAATACATTAATTTATATTTCTTGAAAATTAAAATACATTAAAAATTACTTCTTGAAAGCTAAAATACATATTCATATTTCTTGAAAATTAAAATACACTAAAAGTTACTTCTTTAAAGCTAAAATACATTAATTCATATTTTTTATGAACTAGAATAAACTAAAATATTGTGCTTAATATTTACATAAATTAATTAAACTTTGGTAAACAAATCATGCGTTATGTTATTGAATAAATCAATTTTTGAGGACTACGATTCATATACACTTAATAAAAATTGACGTTTATAAGTTAGTTTTAAGTGTTAGTTTGTTTATTATATATGTACGTAATACTAAAAGTTTTAATAAAAGAAAATTTGAATCCTATAAAAATATTATAAGTTACAAATTAAACAAAATATCTTACATTTTTATTATAAAAAAATTAAAAAAATTAAATATTATACCCAATATGTCACGGTTTGGCCAAACCGTGACATATACACCACCAAAACCAAGAAACCCACTCCCAATAATTAACACAATCCCGAGGTGCAGAACTTTTTCTGAAGCCCAATATGTCACGGTTTGGCCAAACCGTGACCTTTAGGCTTCAATATGTCACGGTTTGGCCAATATGTGTTTGAATCGGTTTTTTTTTAATTTTCTACGGTGCGCCTAAAATTCTCGTATGATTTTAATTCATTTGTCAATTATGAGACTTGTAGGGGGAAATTTGCCATTTATAAAGTTTTAATAAAGAACTAGGGTAATAGTTATTACATAAACTACTTTTAATGAATATGGGTAAATTTACTAATTATGAGGTTTTATAAGGACTATATACATTTAATTTTTTTGCTTGGGTATATATATATATCATTAAATAGTTTTAGATGGGGAAATATGTTTTTTACCCTTAATTTGTTATGGTATAAATTTTTGTAAACTTTGTTTATCTATTTGTGAATTATTTATATGCTTTTAAATAAATAACTATTCATTTATTACTCGTACGGAGTATATTTTAGGGTCCTAATAAAGGGACACCCACTAATTTAAATCGACACCCCCTATACGCCACGTATGGGTCCATACGCGGCCCATGCTCGGCGTATAGCTATCGACCATTAATGCGCCATTAATGTCTGACATTCCACGTCACTTCAGCCTACCTATACGAGGTGTATAGATCCATACGCCACATATAGGTGGTGTCGTACATTAAAAGCGAGTAGGTAGCTATACGCGGCGTATGGGTCCATACGCCGCGTATAGCTGTCGGTGCAGCAGTCGGGGACCTACCCACTTGTCATGTACGGCACCGACCTATACATGGCGTATGGACCTATACGCCCCGTATAGGTCCCTTTTTCGTTGTGTATATAAAGGGTGGCAACGCAATCGCGCACTCACAAAAAAAAACGTAAAGGTTCGAATTCGCAAATTCGATCGTTTGTGATTAATGCTTAGATTCAAGATCGCAATAAATTCGGGTTTTGTGGTTTAACATTTTCTTCTCGCAAATAATTTACTCGGTAATACTATATATTCTTACTTCAGTAAGTATTTACATACATATATACATATATCTTAATTGGATACTTAAGAATCGTTTCAACTGACTCGGGTTCCATCGGTGTTAGTCGGTTACGGTTAAACTGAATAATTTTCAAGATTTTCATCGTAACCGACTAATACCGTGGAACCCGAGTTAGTTGAAATGATTATTAAGTAATCAAGACATTTATGTGTACGTAAGTATGTATATAAATGAAATAAGAGTTATAATTTACCTAAAAATTATTTTGAAGAAATAGTTGACCCACGTAACCCTATTTTCTTTCCAAGTCATGCGCGTAAACAGTGCTCATTCGCATGAACAAAGGTCGTGCGCCTGAACAGAGGCCAAGCCTTGGGCGCATGAGCACTATACGTGGCGTAGCACTACACGTGGCGTATGGACCCAAACGCCACGTATAGTGCTCATGCGCCCAGTGCTCATGCGCCCAAGGCTTTTGCACTATACGTGGCGTATGGGTCCATACGCCACGTATAGATGTCAGATGTATTGTTTTGTACCATGTACGATTACAGGCAACGTATGGGCTCATACGGGGCAAACGTGGCAAGACTATACGCAGCGTATAGACCCATACGCTGCGTATAGGTGCCTATACGTGGCGTATGGTCCCATACGCTACGTATAGTTGTCAGACATCCTTTAAAGCGTTTTTGTACCATGTACGAATATACGCAGCGTATAGGAGCCATACGTGGAAGACGTGGCAAGCCTATATGTGGCGTATGGTCCCATACGCCACGTATAGGTGCCATTCGCAAGGCTATACGTGGTATAAGTGACTTCCAATATGACGGGACACAAGATTCATTTTCAACTATATAAGAACGCTTTCGATAACACTTTCGATAACGCTTTCGATCTCTGTAAATCCCAAACGTATTCCTCTCTCAAAATATCACACTTTTTATTCGTTCGGTATGTCGTTTTGGGACGGTAACTATTTGTTTGGTGAATATTCAAATGAATATTCAAGCGTTTCGTACATGGCGGATAGTAATCAAGATGATGTGTACGTTCAATCTGCTTACGAGACAGGACTGCCAGATTTAAACCAATCGTATGTTCCCGATGATGAAGTTGAGTTTTGCCGAGAGTCAACTTACGACACGCAACAAAATAATATACTCTCGAGTGATGAAAAACAAACGACGAAAGTATCATTTGAAACGTCTTAAAATTTTTTATCTCTCGATGAGCTAGTCTGTTGGGCTGTTAATAGAGGACGTGATAATGGTTACGTTATTATTACATGAAGATCAAAGAAAAAAGAAGGTCAGGTCGTAAAGGTGTGGCTTATCTGTGATCGTGCTGGCGAACACAAAAGTAAAGTAACAGTTAGACGATCTGGTAACAAAAAAATCGGATGTCCTTTTAAATTAGTAGGGATATACGACAACAAACGTCGTTCATGGAAATTAGAGGTGCGAAGTGACGAACATAACCATAATCCTGCTCAACATATGGAGGGGCATCCTTTTGTAAGAAGGTTTTCTTAAAACGAATACAATTTGGTGGAGCAGCTTACTGATTAGAACATGGAACCTCGTAGCATCTTATCGGCTATTAAAAAGCAAAATCCTAATAACGTATCAATAACCAGAGACGTATACAACGCTCAATATAAGATAAGAAGTGAAAGAAAAGTCGGTGAAACACCAATGCAAGTCTTAGAAAACCTTTTATCTATTAAAAGGTACGTTTATTACACCCGAGAAGATCCCGATACAAATATCGTAGAAGATATATTTTTTTGTCATCCTAAATCATACGACACTTGACGTGCATTTCCGCACGTGCTGATGATAAACGCTACATATAAAACAAACATTTACAAGATTCCGTTTGTTCAGATTATTGGTGTGACCTCCGCACACAAGACATTTTGTGTTGCTCATGCGTTTATTAGCAAAGAACGGGAAGATAATTTTGAATGGGTGCTTAATAGATTGAAAGATACGTTAAACAAGTGTATGGAGCCGCGCGTCATAATAACAGACAGAGATCTCGCTTTAATGAACGCATGTGTTAAAGTGTTTCCGAATGCTTCAAAGTGTTTATGCAGGTGGCATATTGATGAAAATATCGCGAAACACTGTAAAGCAAGTTTTACGAAAGATGACTGGAGAATGTTTAAATATGCATGGGCACGTTTGTGTGAGTCTCCCACGGCGGAGATTTACGAGTATAACTATAACCTTTTTTTACGAATGACTAGTTGAAGCGAATCGAGAAAGTATGTTTTTCATTACATACATACATACAATACTGTTCAATATATAATTTAATTATGTTTTATTATATTTTCAGAAGTATTGTCATATATAAACAAAAACTGGTTAGAGAGTTACAAAGAAATGTTTGTATCAGCCTGGACTAACTCGAACCGCAATTTTGGCCAACACACAACAAATAGGGTGGAGAATCAGCATGCAAATTTAAAAAGATATCTTAAATCAACAAATAGCTCACTGGATAGACTTGTGGAGTTTGTAGATCAATTGGTGAACGCACAAGAGGTAAATTTAAAAGAAAGCTTTGAGACAAGCAAAATTAAAACCATGAATCATCATAAACTTCCGCTATTTGATTACTTAAGAGGCAAGGTTTCACACATAGCTCTTGATTTATTAGTTGCCGAAAACACTAAATTGCGTGTGATGCGCTCTGCAAATGCAACACGTGGTTGTCATCTTTTCACTAGTTGTGGCTTGCCTTGTGCTTGTCGGCTGGAAAAATATGAACATTCTGGTAATAGCCGCTCAATCATTATCATTTTTATATTAAAGTAACAAATTATATATTAGTTTATACATTGCAATGCAGGCACTAAAATTCCATTAGATGCAATTGACGTATTTTGGACGAAGCTTGATAAAATTAAACCATCATATATGGTGGATGAAAAAGTTGATGTTGAAGAAGAAATGGAACGGGTGAAACAACAAATAATGACACAACCCACAGCTGTAAAATTTAGTTTGGTGGAAAAAATAAAAAAAATTGTGTATCCATGGAAAAATAACAAAAAAGTGCCTGTTGTTCAAACAGATATTCGCGGTCGTCCAATGTTAAAGGTTCAACAACAAAAGTATGACACTCAACAAAGTACGTGCGACATGTCGAGACATAGCTCGTTTATTGCGTATCACATTACCGGAAGAACAAGTTCAGTGACAGGATCTCAGCCTCTCGTGTTGATCAATTAGATTATGTTTGCAGCGGATTTAGCACATTAATTAGCAATTATATCAAGAACATAAAAGATATTGCAATTAAAAGCATAAACATAGAGAGAGAAGAGTTCTGCGAAACAATAAATGTTCTATTGGTCGCACGTTTCGGCAATTAAAACTGTATGGTTCCCCATCCTTTTATAGGCGGCAAAAGGATGGGTTGATGTCCTTTTTCTGACATCAACAGAATATTAAAATTACAGCTGACAAAACATAAAACTACTGAAGATGTCAACAACTGACATCTTCTTACAAAAGTTTCCTAAGTACTGACAAAAGTAAACTACTGAAATCCTACAACGACTGAAGAACAAGCTCTTCAGTCGTTTATAACTACTGATACTATAACAACTGAAGAACATGCTCTTCAGTTGTTGTACAACTACTGAAACAAAATAAACTACTGAAAAGGAAAAACCATCACAACAACTGAAGAAGATATCTTCAGCTGTTGTGACAAACTCTGAGTCTTCAGTACTTGGTCTTCAGACTTGGCTTCAGATGATATAACAACTGATGACTTCAGTAGATATCATCAGTTGTTGTCTTCAGTCTTTGTGCTTCAGTAGAAGGTCTTCAGTTCTTCAGCTTTTGATTCTTCAGTACTTGTCTTCAGTACTTGAAGTCTTCAGTACTTGTGTTTATCAGTACTTTAGACTTCAGTACTTGTCTTCAGTACTTTGGGATCTTCAGTTGTTGTACTTCAGTTCTTTGAACTTCAGCTGTTGATTCTTCAGACTTTGTCAGAGCAGCTGATGGGAGTCTTCAGCAGTTGTTGTGATGTCATGTGGGACTTAGAGGTTTTCCTGATCTTGGCTCATTGGTTCTTTTGGTCCAACAAACTCCCCCTGAACCAATGCAGCCAAAACCTCTAATTATTGGTTGTCCCACTTATTGGTGGCATAATGATTGGTCTATTTCCTTCTAGATCAGATTAGAAGTTGACCCAGATAAGTACTGGCCAGAGAGGTAGTCTCAAGTGTTTGTTTGGCTAAGTATGGATGGGAGCTCTGTCTTGGGGAATTGGACACAGAGCTGTTGCCCCATCCATGAGATCTACCTCCCACGTACAAGCCGGTAGGATTCTCGGGTGTAGGCCTGAAGAAAGATCATTTGTTCTTCTTTGGACAGGTCTTCAGGCACACCATCGAACAATCCCTCCCGACCGTACAGCTCTGAGATGTACTTGGCCTGTTTACCATTTTTGAGCTCAACTGTTGTGATTTGCCTGTATGCAAATTCATCAGAGTGTTTTCCCTCCAACAGCAGGTTGAGCTCATCCCTATGGAAATTCTCAAGCTTCTTATAGACCAAACCCTTCCTAACCACCCTATTATCTAGCATTGAAAAGGGTGATTGGCCGGCTCTATAAGCTTTCTCGAATTCCTCTACTATTTCCCAGGGTGTTATTACAAGAGCCACAGAGATCTCTTCATCTACGATTCTCTTTAGTTGGCTCTTGTATCTCACAGGCATGTCCTTCTTGACTATCCTGTGAGACACCCTTGGGTCAGGCCAAGTTCTCACCCTCTCCTTTTCATATTGAAAGGTTTGTTTGAGGGTGAATAATCTCAGAGCTTCTTTCTGCATGTTCATTATAGAGGTCGAAGCAGCATAATATTTGTCAATGCTTTTCAGCATTTCCTCATCATGTCGCTTTTGCTGCTCCTCCTCTTCTAACTTTACCCTCACAGTGTCCTGCTGTGAGGTGGGAGTGATGGTTTGTGGTTTAGCTTTGGGTAGAGGTATAACTGCTGAAAGTGGCAAGCTATCCTCCTCATCCTCCTCTTTTCATCTTGCAGCCTCAACACCCTTCTCTTCTTCACCAAGGGTGGATCATTGGCTGCAGGTTTTGGTGGTAAAGGAGTTGGTTTTGTGGGTTGAGGTTGGGTTGTTGGTGTGGGAATGTTGGCAGGCACTGCTAGCAATCTAGATATTAGAGAAGGCTTAGTCTGTTTTGCTAGAAGTGTCCTGTTCCCAGCACCGGCTTCAGAAAGGGCCTCTGCGACCAGTCCCTTAGTGAAATCACCAGCCGAACAGATCTTGGTGGTTATAGCCAAGATCCTGTCCCTGGTCCATGCTTTGATGTCAAGGACTGGTCTGCCCAAATACTTCGAAATGAATCTACTCATAGCCTCGAGTTTCTTTTGATCCTCTTGGCTATAAGTAGACCATCGGTAGTTTATCTCTCTTCTCTCCATATTCCTGATCTCTTGATCTAGCAGGCCAGTATCCTTGTCAAAGCCTTGCCTGAACAGCTGTTCAATGACAGAGTCCATTGAACGGCTATGCTCAGCATCAGCCTCCTTGACAAGGGCTGCTAGATCAGAGTCAGCCACCTTCTTTCCCTCCTCTCCCTTTTTCTTATCAGTGACACTGAAATCCTGATGGATTTCAGCCACTTCTATTTGCTCAACCTCCCTCTCTTTCCTCTTAACCAACTCCCTCTCAACCACCACCTCTTTCTCTGCCTCTACCTCCTCCTCACCCCTCTTCCTCTTGACTTGCACTGATGTCTCCCCCTTTTTGGGTGCATTGGTTGGGGTTTGACTATCAGCAAGTGCCGTAGAAATGGCAACCTCCACCATGGGTTGTATGTATGTGGGAAGCCTCTCATCAAGGGTTTGAATGACTAAATCTTTAAGCATGGGTGTGATGAGAGGTAGGGATTTTTGGAGGATCGCACCCAGCTGCTCAGGGGGGTTCTGACCCTGAGAGCTAGTGCCAGAAGCAGGGGCTGGTGGCCGAGTTTGTGGGAGTGGCTCAGTGTTTATGAGACCTTCGGGTGAAGGTGCCATCTGTGGGGTAGTGGTGGCAGATGGACTTCTATCCTGAGTCATTTGAGCTAGCAGCTCTTTGAGTCTGCTTATCTCATCCTCTAGGATAGTGTTTTGAGCTACTACATCGTAGAAGAAGCTCAGGTCATCATCAGCATGAGCTGAATCACCTGACCTCCTGACATTGTCAGGATGAACATGTCCTGAGTGTGGCTCAGTAATGACATGTGCCCCTTGTTCATGGTACTGGGGACTTCCAGCCTCCGGATTGGATCCATCATCGGCAGTTGCCTCTGGTGAGGTCTTAGTGATGTTACCAGCTTCACCCTGCTCAGATGTTGATGCAGGGGAAGTGGCAGCCTCACCAGATTGTTCTATCTCCCTAGCCACACAGGGAGATTGAACTGATTCTATGTGCTGTGGGCTCCCATCGGCACTTGTACCCACCCCCTCTTCGGTTGGAGTCTCCCCAGTTGTAATAGGTTTCTGAGGAGAGGGTGGAGTGCTCAGATGGGTCAGCACTTTGGCGATAACCAATGTAAGGCTTTGTGGGGTGGTCTCATCAAGAGATGGGCTCGAAGCAGTGTGCACATGGGGAGGACTGTGCTCTTCAATGGCAGTCTTCTCAAGTGAGAAAGACCCCAGTAATGTGGTTGCCCCAAAATTGGTTGCATCAGGCTCCTGTTGAGAGGAGGCCTGTGCGGTTGTGGTGGGTGGAGTCGTGGTACCTGTTGGGAGAATCGATCCAGCAGGCACATCCTGCCTTTGTATGGCAGGGGCATCCTCAGGGGACTCATCTCCCTGAGTAGCCTTTTTGGGCTTCATTTTGGCTTTTGGCTTGGTGGGGACTTTAGATTTGGAGGTGGAGGCTGTGGGTTCCTGCTGCGTGGGTTTTCGCAGCCGGCCAGCCTGTTTGAGTGTGTGGTCAGTGTTGTGCCTGGAGTATACCTCGGCTTGAACAGCCATGGCAGGGACCCCAGTCCCAACTAGTCCCTCAGCCTGAAGCTGGTTTACGATCATGGCCATTATGAACCGCGGATACAAGTTCCAACGGTTAGAAAATGGTTTTGTGGCCATGTCCTTGAGTTCCAAAAATAAAATATCAGTAAAATTTAGTGGTTGTTTCTCAAGGATAGAGTACAATACCTGTTGCCACCTTGTTGACATCTGGTCCCATGAAGAAGTTTTGGGAGCCAGACACACATTCACCATGTGAAAGATCAGTCGTTGGGGATCTGGGAAGTGTTTCTTCAACAAGGTGGTGGCTGAAAGGTCACCTTGATAGTCATTGGCAGTGAAGCATAGATCGAGGGCGCCTTTGGGGTAGGAGGTTGGGTAGGTGGCATCCTCCAGCTTTAGGGTTTCTCGAAGAGTAGCTGGAGTAATCACCACTGGGTGGTTGTTGACGGAGGACCGGAGAGAGACCTCGCCGTTATTCTCTCCGGTTTGGACGGTGATATTCGTCCAGAACTCCGCCAAGGAGTCGGTGTAGATGGTGGGGTTGAGGAGGAATGCCGTCTGGTATTGTGAGTCGGTCATCAGATCGACGGCATTGTGAAACTTGGGCCATAATGGCGATTTTGTAAGATGGGCGACACAGTTGTGTCGAGGTTTCAGTTGCATGGTCGCCATTAATGGTGTATGGGAATTTCAGAGGTTTGGAAGGATTAGGTCAAGTGAGGAGTAAATGCTCTGAAAGTGGGGTATTTAAAGGGTATGGCAAAGGCTGAAAGAAAACTACTGAAGGTTTGGTGTTAGTTATCAGTTGTTGAAACTACTGATGACGTGGTTTTAACCTTCAGTGGTTGTAACATCTGAGGACTTGGTATTAGTCTTCAGTAGTTGAAACTACTGAGACCTTGGTTTTGTCCTTCAGATGTTGTAAACATCTGAATAGTTACTGTCAGTCTTCAGTAGTTATGAACTACTGATGACCTAGTATTCTTCTTCAGACGTTGTAACAACTGAAGACTTGGTGTTAGCCTTCAGTAGTTGTGAACTACTGAGATCAGTAGTTGTGAACTACTGAAGACATGGTATTGCTTCAGTTGTTGTAGACAACTGAGGACTTGGTGTTAGTCATCAGTAGTTGTGAAACTACTGAAGACATGGTTTTGTCCTTCAGTTGTTTGGGTATGAAACAGCAGTTGTTGGTATCAGCTGATGTGAAATTACTCATCAGCTGTTTCCGTCAAATCAGTTGTTTCATACTAGCCTCCACATTTACTCATCAGCTCTTTGGCTGACTTTCAGATGTTTTATTGACCCTTCAGCTCTTGTGAATATGCCTTCAGCTCTTGTGATCAGATGTTCACAAGTGCTAATGAAATTCTTCAGAGCTGGTGAACAAATTTTGTCTTCAGTATTTGTGTAAGATTACACATCAGTACTTGTGAGCAAAATTTGTTCTTCAATACTTATTTATTGAAAATCATACATCAGTAGTTGTAATCCACCTCACTACATCAGTTGTTTTTCAATAAATAATGTACATCAGTACTTTGAGTCATTTTAGTCTTCAGTAGTTGTGAAAGAGCTGAAGACTAAATTACTCATCAGTACTTGTATTTGACCTTTGCTCTTCAGTAGTTGTGAACTAAGAGTACCAGCATAGGTCAAATCAATCAAGCTGCAGCATACCAAGCCTTAGTACCAAATTTTGGAATGTGGCACTATCTAAAGGCTTAGTAAAAATGTCTGCAAGCTCATCAGCACTAGGTACAAACTTAGGATCAATCAGACCTTTCTCATAGCAATCCCTGATAAAATGATGTCTGATCTCAATATGTTTGGTCCTTGAGTGCTGGACTGGATTCTTAACAATACAGAGAGCTGAAGCACTATCCATTAATAATGGAGTCTTAGTCTCGGTAATGCCATAATCCAGAAGTTGGTTCTGAAGCCAGAGTATCTGAGAGGTACAACTTGCAGTAGCAATATACTCAGCTTCAGTAGTAGATGTAGCAATTGATGTTTGTTTCTTACTCTGCCAAGAAACTAAACAATTGCCTAGGAATTGGCAACCACCAGAAGTGGATTTTCTGGTGACTTTGCATCCTGCATAGTCACTATCAGAGAAAGCAACTAATTTGCATGAATGCCCAGCTGAATACCAAAGTCCTAGTGATTGGGTACCTTGCAGATATCTAAAGATCCTTTTGACTGCAATCAAATGAGATTCTTTAGGTGCAGCCTGAAATCTAGCACAGGCACATGTTGAAAACATGATGTCTGGTCTAGAAGCTGTAAGGTACATCAAGGACCCAATCATACATCTGTAAAGGGTTCCATCAACCGCTTTACCTTTCTGATCTACATCTAGTTGTGTGATGCTGCTCATGGGAGTAGAACAGGGCTTACAGGTTTGTAAATCAAACTTTTTCAACAACTCTTTGGTATATTTGGACTGATGGATGAAGATTCCATCATCCTGTTGTTTGATTTGCAAACCTAGAAAGAACTGTAATTCTCCCATAGCACTCATTTCAAACCTAAGCTTCATAAGCTTTGTAAATTCATTACACAACTTTGGATCAGAGGATGCAAAGATGATATCATCTACATAGATTTGAACAAGGAGCTTATGTTGTCCCATAGTCTTGATGAATAAGGTTTTATCAATGGTGCCTCTAGTGAACTTATTCTCCAGAAGAAAGGTTGAGAGTGTCTCATACCAGGCTCTAGGTGCTTGCTTCAGCCCATAAAGAGCCTTATCAAGCTTGTACACCCAATCAGGATGTTTATTGTCCTCAAAGCCTGGTGGTTGACACACATAAACCTCTTCTTTTATTTTCCCATATAGGAAGGCACTTTTGACATCCATTTGATAAACCTTAAGACTGTGAAAGGCAGCATAAGCTAAGAACAGTCTAATTGCTTCTAGTCTGGCCACAGGTGCAAAGGTCTCATCATAATCGATGCCTTCCTCCTGTGCAAACCCTTGAACAACCAGTCTGGCCTTGTTCTTGACAATTTGGCCCTTCTCATCTGTTTTGTTCCTGAATACCCATTTGGTGCCTATAGCACACTTACCTTTGGGTAATGGAACAAGCTCCCACACTTGCTGCTTCTTGAATTGAAGTAGCTCAAGCTGCATAGCTTCCACCCATCCATTGTCTCTTAAAGCAATATGATAGTTCTTTGGCTCTTGCTGACTGATGAAGAGAGCATAGAAGCAGAAGTTGGACAATTGATTCCTGGTTGAAACTCCAGCATGAATATCACCAATGATTTGTGAAGTGGGGTGATTCTTGAGCTCTTGATAGACTATGATATCCGTGCAAGTGTTTGTAGACCCATCAGCAACAACAGATGGTGATGAAGATTCCTGAAACCATGTAGAGGATGGCAGCTCAAATGAAGTAGAGCAAGCAGAAATCTCATCAGCATTTGTAGTGGATGGAACTGCTGAGGCTACAGGAGCATCAGGTTCAGTGAACTCAGGCAGGTTGTCACTGAACCCGAAGAGGTGAGTACTGACTACATCATCATCAGTACCACCAGGTGGAGATCTGTTGACAGGCTCAACAGATGGAGGTTGATAAGGAACATATTGCAGTATGTCCAGATCAAACAACTCCACAGGGTTTTGTGGAATCTTGTCCTTTGGAGATTCATTGAACTTAACATGCAAAGTTTCTTCAACCCCCTTAGTTCTACAGTTGAAGACTCTGTATGCCTTGCAAGTTGATGAATAACCAACAAAATACCCTGCATCCACCTTACTAGCAAACTTATGGAGTGGGTTGCTAGTGTTGAGAATGAAACAAGGACACCCAAAGGCTCTAAAGAATGAAATAAGAGGGGCCAAATGATGAAGAACTTCATAGGGAGTCTTCATCAACCTCTTATTTACTAAGGCTCTATTCTGTACATAGCAAGCTGTATTGACAGCTTCAGCCCAAAGGGTCAGTGGCAACCCTGAGTCAGCCAACATTGACCTTGCTGCTTCAATGAGGGTCCTGTTCTTTCTCTCCACCACTCCATTCTGCTCAGGAGTTCTAGGAATGCTAAACTGCCTTCTAATTCCCTTGGACAGGTAGAAGTCATCAAGTGTGTGGTTTCTGAACTCTGTTCCATTGTCATTCCTCACACACTTGACCTGTAGGGAATGCTGCTTTTCTACATGTAACACAAAGTTTATTATTGTCTTTGCTGCTTCATCCTTGGAGTGCAAGAAGAAAGTCCATACAAACCTGGAGTAATCATCCACAATTACCAAGCAGTATTTCTTCTTTGCCATGCTCATTACTCTGACAGGACCAAAGAGATCCATGTGCAGAAGTTGTAAGCAGGCAGTGGACTTTGGTTCTTCTATTGAAGGGAATGAAACTTTGTGTTGTTTTCCTTTCAAGCAAGCAGTGCAGTCATCTTCACACTTGAACTCCTTCAGAGGCAATCCTCTTACTAAACCATGGCTTATAAGCTGATTCATGTTCTTGAAATTTACATGACCCAGCCTTCTATGCCATAGTGTAGACTCTTAAGGAGATGCCTTGGAGAATAGGCAAGGATGGCCTTTTAGATCCATCTTTTTGGAAAGATCTAAGGCATACACTCTTCCTGTCCTGTTGGCCTTCAGGAGAGTGTGTTCATCCAATGCCTTGTCAATCAAACTCAGAACTTTGGATGACAGAATCCGACAGTTCTGGCTTGTGAAAAGGGCAACATGGCCTTTGTCACACATTTGACTGACACTCAAGAGGTTGTACTTGAGATTCTCCACATGGTTAACATCATCAAACCTTATTTCCCCGTTGGAAACAAAACCTTTTCCGACGATGTAACCCTTTGCATCATTGCCAAAAGAAACAAATCCCTTCTTTCCTTGAGAGTAGTCATTAAGAAGGGAGCTGCTTCCAGTCATATGCATGGATCCTCCACTGTCTACATACCAGATGCTTCTATGGCATGTTGAAGAACCCTGCAAACACAACCATGTGTTAGTTAGTCTTGGAGACCCAAACCTGCTTGGCTTTGGGTCTGTTCGCAGCTACAGGTGTAGCACTAACAGGTGTGTTATGAGTGACAGCTTGAGGTGAAGAAGATGGTACAGAAGAGGAACCCTTTGGCTTGGACTTCCTTTTCTGTGGTTTCAACATAGGAGCATCTAAGTGGTTGACTCTTCCCACTAGTTGCTGAACCATCATCACCAACTGTCTCTGATTTTGTGATAAAGCCTTCAGCTCTTCAGACACATTGGAGTTTGCTGATGATGAGTTCCTATGTTGTACCATCTTTTTCTGAGCAACCTCAGCTGTTGCCTGAGTAATCCCTACCTTCTTAGATTTAACTTTGGGCCTAGGGATTTCAGGCTTGGATGTTGCCAGTACAAACTTGGTTTCAAACTCATTCTTCATTTTATTGATGCTCTCAGTAATTTTCTCCTTCTGTTTGAGTTTGGAACCCCTTTTGTACCAACAATCATCAGTAAGATGATTGAACAAGCCACATATCTCACATGGCTTTTTCTTCATCTTATGCTGATCATCAGCTGAAGAGGATTTAACTGCTGAAGACTTGTTCTTCAGCTGTTTGTCATCAGTACTAGCAGTTTTCTTCCTAGTGCCTGCTTTCCTGGTATCCTCTCTAGGTGTCTTCAAACCTTTCCTACTGTTAGTTTTCTTCTCTTCAGTTCTAACAGTATTTGAGGTTTGAACTTCAGATGTTGTCACTTGCTCTCTAGTACCTTCAGTACTTCTAGTGACAACTTCTGAGTTGATCAGCCTTTTGGTCATGTGACAGTCTATCTCTGATGATGCTGATTCAGAGGATAGTAAGTCACATGATGAGAAGGATTGGTTATTGCTCTCCCTATCAGATTCAACTTCTGCTCTTGAAATGAAGTCTGTGGGAGGAGCAGTGTGATTATAACCAATGCCAAACTTCACATTGGAAGCTGTTTGCTTGGTAAGAAGCATTTCAAAACCCTTGCATGATTGCACCCATCGATCACACTCAACTTGGGTGGTTGCAAGAGTTTCCTTGAGGTCTTTGTACTTCTCTAGAAGTACATCTTCCCTAGCTTTACTATCTTTGATTTGGCAGTTGAGCTTGTAAATCTCATCATTTTTATCTTTTAGAGCAACCTCAAAATCAGTTTTTCTTTTGGAAATAGTGTGCTCAAGCTCAAGATTTTTATCTATTAAAGCTACATTTGCTTCTCTAATAGAAGCAAATGCTGCTATGCATGATTCAGAACAAAGCTTGGCTTTTGCCTCAGTGGATACCTGAGATGAGGCATTGGATGATGACCCTTCAGCAGAATCAAGGGCCATCAGAGCAAGATTTCCAAAAGGTTGGTCACCACCATGTTGACCAGCACCTTGGAGTAGTTGTTCCTGACCAGATAGCTCTTCTGGTAGACTACTCCAGTCAACAACACTTGGGGTGAAAAAGCTGTGTTGTTGAGGTTGTGTGTGTTGATGAGATTAGGAAGATTGAGGCTCAGGAAGAGCATGAGGTGGTTGAGCCGGGGGTACTTGAGTTTGACTAGGCTGAGGCATGTAGTAACAGGGGTAAGGATATGGCATATGACCCTGTGGCACAAAATAAGCAGGTGGTGCCTGTGCCTGAGATGGATGGGTAGAACTGGAAGAAGGTTGCCCTCTGTGCTGTGAGCTATTGCTGGGAAAAGTCACAAAGGGTGCAGATGAGTTAGATCCAGATGATCTACACTCTCTTGCAAAGTGTCCAAGCCTTTGGCACTTGTGACACCTCAACTTGCTCTTGTCAAAACCAACTTTGGTTTTGCCAGAGAGTCCAGGGAATTTCCTTCCAGTTCTCTTGTAGAACTTCTGAGAGCGGATATTTATCATTGCCATTTGGTTCAAAATATCCATCTCTTCCAAATCATCATCTGGAATGCCCCTCAAGTCTTCCATCAGAAAACACAAGTTGTCACCACCACCTCCTGAACTACTAACACCAAGAAAAGCTTGTTCTGAGTTGGTAGAGAAATCAATATGCTCATCATAAGAACTTTCTGATGAAGCATATTCTGACTCATGACTTATCAAGGCAGCATTACCTTGGACAAAGTCATCAGCAAGTTTGCCAGAAGAGGACAACTTCCTCTTTTGCTCTACCTCTCTCTCAAAAGTGAGTAGCTTCCCATGAAGTTGGGTGAGAAATAGAGTGTCCAGGTCTGCACTGGAGCGTAGGACAATGGTATATGTGTCCCATCTCTCCGGAAGTGACCTGAGGAACCTGTTGTTCATCTGGCTGTTGGTGTACTCTTGTTTGACCA
The DNA here is from genome assembly GCA_024085815.1 of Flaveria linearis. NCBI lineage: Eukaryota > Viridiplantae > Streptophyta > Magnoliopsida > Asterales > Asteraceae > Flaveria > Flaveria linearis. Next base: position 122,553,277 of record CM044001.1, read on the forward strand.
TCTTCAGCTCAGAGATCAAACAAGAGAACCGCTCAAACTGCTGGGTCAGAGTCTCACCCTTTCTATATGAGAAAGTCTCATATTGTTGGGCGAGGATTTCCCTATTGTTTGCTAAGACCGAATCAGTTCCTCCAAATTGTTCCTTTAGAGCAACCCATAGGTCATGAGCAGACTCATGATGCAAGAGCCCTGAATATATCTCGTTTGGAATGGCCATGGCTAAAATTCCATGGGCTCTAGCATCAATTTCGAACAGCTTTAGATCTTCGTCCGAATATTGTTCAGGTTTCTTTGCAACCTGTTCATTAGATTCCGGGACGCTCACCATAGGCTTGTATGGCCCATGCACCACCGACTTCCAACAACCAGCACTGTTGACAGCCAAGTGGTGTAGCATACGTCTTTGCCATATGTTATACTCGTTCCTAACCAGCATCGGAGGCTTGGTTGCGGAACCAGTATTGTGAGGATCATTGGTTGGTGTTGTCATCTCAGGTTTTAGTCAAAAACAAGTTTAAACCAGACAAATATGACTCAAAACCACCGAAAGACCTCAAGATTTTGGCCAGAAACAGCAGAAACTCACTCTCTATGACTAATTCTTGCAAATTGCTAATTCGATCAAACTGAGAGATCAAAAGAGCAGTTTCAAATGATCAATGGTAAGATCGATCAATGATTAACCTGCTCTGATACCATTTGACAGGATCTCAGCCTCTCGTGTTGATCAATTAGATTATGTTTGCAGCGGATTTAGCACATTAATTAGCAATTATATCAAGAACATAAAAGATATTGCAATTAAAAGCATAAACATAGAGAGAGAAGAGTTCTGCGAAACAATAAATGTTCTATTGGTCGTACGTTTCGGCAATTAAAACTGTATGGTTCCCTATCCTTTTATAGGCGGCAAAAGGATGGGTTGATGTCCTTTTTCTGACATCAACAGAATATTAAAATTACAGCTGACAAAACATAAAACTACTGAAGATGTCAACAACTGACATCTTCTTACAAAAGTTTCCTAAGTACTGACAAAAGTAAACTACTGAAATCCTACAACGACTGAAGAACAAGCTCTTCAGTCGTTTATAACTACTGATACTATAACAACTGAAGAACATGCTCTTCAGTTGTTGTACAACTACTGAAACAAAATAAACTACTGAAAAGGAAAAACCATCACAACAACTGAAGAATATATCTTCAGCTGTTGTGACAAACTCTGAGTCTTCAGTACTTGGTCTTCAGACTTGGCTTCAGATGATATAACAACTGATGACTTCAGTAGATATCATCAGTTGTTGTCTTCAGTCTTTGTGCTTCAGTAGAAGGTCTTCAGTTCTTCAGCTTTTGATTCTTCAGTACTTGTCTTCAGTACTTGAAGTCTTCAGTACTTGTGTTTATCAGTACTTTAGACTTCAGTACTTGTCTTCAGTACTTTAGGATCTTCAGCTGTTGTACTTCAGTTCTTTGAACTTCAGCTGTTGATTCTTCAGACTTTGTCAGAGCAGCTGATGGGAGTCTTCAGCAGTTGTTGTGATGTCATGTGGGACTTAGAGGTTTTCCTGATCTTGGCTCATTGGTTCTTTTGGTCCAACATTCAGCTGTAAAGTCTCAGAAGCCTGCCATGCAACGTAGTCGTTCAAGGTTTTCTAAACTATCACAGGGTACTAATGAGTTTTCATCGATTGTCGGAGATCGCCAATTAAACAATATAAACAGGTTAAAAAATTGGATTCCATCAATCTTTCATCAGTATATTTCACGTATACGAGATGTCCGACCCGATGAGAATTGTGGTTTTCGATCTATAGCTTTAGGCTTAGGGTTTGACGAAAATAAGTGGATGTATGTGCGACACAACTTTTAGAAGAGTTGGACAGACATGAATTGGAGTACAGAGAAGTTTTCGATACTTTGTACCCCGGACAGTATAACAAATTACGTCACACCATCGATTGGCAAAGTGTGGAACCTGCACCAGAAGAACATTGGATGATAATGCCGTATACGGGAATAGTGGTTGCTCAAAAGTTTGGGGTTATTCTTCATTTACTAAGCAATAATGGTTGTCAAACATTTTTTCCATTATGGGCTGATCCGAAAACTGTCATGCCTCATTATGTCGTGTCGATTGTTCATGTCAACAATAATCATTTCGTCCACGTTAAGTTAGAAGGAGATTATCCGATGCCAACATTAAGTAATCTTTGGATTCTTAACCGAAGCGTACGTGCTGCAGAATGAGAGATTATGTATAGGATTCGTATCTCGGAATACAACGCAATAATAGATAATAACCGAGAAGCCCCAGCTTATATAAATTTATTTTAATTCATAATTTGTAATATGCGAATTATATATTTTAATTTTAGTTTTATTATTGTATTCGTATTATTTAGTATTAAACTGTTTAAATAATTTTAATTTAAATTATGTATATATTAAAATAAAAAATCAAAATAAAAAAACAAAATATCTTTTAACCTTTCAAAATATCTATATTAAAATATATATATATATATATATATATTAAAACTCAAAAAATTAAAAAAATATATATATAAGCTATACGCCGCGTATGGACCCATACGCGGCGTATAGCTCCTCCACGTATGGGTCATAAGTCACGTATGGGTATAAAATGTCAAATCAACAAACCACCCTATACGCCGCACCCATACGCCGCGGTCAAATCAACAACGCACCCTATGCGCCGCGTATGGACCCATACGCGACGTATAGGGTGCAGGGGTGTTGATTTAAAATTGAGGGGTGTCTAAGGGACCCATATTTTATTTAAACTATGCTTGTTTCTTCGCTCTACTATAATTCATCTGTCATATGTGATTAATTTCATAGAGCTTATATGCCCATTTTCTCTTTTTTATTAAATATGTTTGAGGGGTAATTTGTCTTTATAATTTTTTATTTGATCTTAAGAACGTTAACGCGTCTACTTTAGCTGGTAGTTTTGTTTTTATTTGTATTTAATACTGGTCAAGTTTTAATGTTTGATTGGCGTTTATTATTCATCTTAACTCATGTTTAAACTTTATTTAAATGTTTTTGTTGTATTTAACATGACATGATAAAAAAATAAAAATACAATAAATATAATAAGTTAGTTAAAATGAAGAAACAATTACGAGTTGATTGACGAAAAAATGAAACATAGTAATATATTGATTGAGCCAAAGGCGTTATAGCCCAGCGGCATCTTGGTTATGGGATAAGACTTAGGGCCTATTAGGTCATGGGTTCGAATCTCACAAGGGGGGGGTTTTCTCATAATTATGAGTTCTCTCCTGAATTGGTGACTTGGTGGTGGAATATGATCGCGTGGTAACACTGGTGACACGATGATACTCCAGTGATCCGTGAGTGATTCCAATTTAGCCGTTCAAAAAAAAAGTAATATATTGATTGAATAAACATGTAAAAAAAGAAAAGTATTATACATTAGTTAAAAAGATAAAGAAATAAGAAAAAAAAACTAATTTAGTAAATATTTTTCAAATCATCAATTTTAATAAATATTTTTCATACCAACACCCTTTTTTTTAATAAAACTCCCTTTTTAACATGTCATAAAGAGATTACTAAAATGAAATATGGTTAGACGTTTCGACTTTCAGGATAGAGAGAGGAGACAACCATCACTCCGTCTGGTTTTTGGGACTAGTTAGGCTAGGACTGTGTAGGTGGATTTGGTGGTGGACCGAATGCATGTATTCTTGAGAACGTTTCTTAATTATTGAATATAGGTTTGACTCGCACATAGTTGCTTAAGGTAAGACATAACATTAATAGTTATTAAACTTGATCGAACCACCGTTTCAGGCCTTTGAACGTCTGTCCGCCAGTTATGCGAGTAACTCGTGCTCTCGTATCATCTCCCTCAAGTCTCGCTTGGCTCATAACCCTAAAGGTACCCGACCGGTTGCTGAATTTTTATACGAGATGAAGTCCATTGCCGACGACCTCGCTTTAGCCCAAAGTCCTGTCACGGATGAAGACCTTGTGGTTCACATTATTGGCCGACTTGGGGATGATTTTGCACATGTTTCTGCTGCTATAAAAATGCGCGATACTCCGATCACATTCTCGGATTTATTTGATAAACTAGTTGACCATGAGAGATCCCTCAAAGACACTCCAAATAACCCTATTATCGCTACTGTGAATCAAACTCAGAAGACAACCACCAGGCCCAATACAAGCAGGCCCACTTCTGATGCTAGGGATCCAAATCGTTTTTCTTCCAATGGCCCACGTACTGCTAGAACTTCGGGTCTTCGGGAGAACAAACCGGGAATTTTAATTCCCAACGTGGAAACCGTAATTCATTTTTTTGTCAATATTGTTCTATTCCAGGTCACGATACTAAAGATTGCAGGAAGTTAGCCCGGTTTCTCAAAGAAAACAACATTACTGTTTCAATGCCGTCACCAACAACGCCAATGGTTAACACTTCCTCGGCTCACAATCCTTCTCCAACACAAACTTGGATGTTTGACAGTGGTGCTTCTCACCACGTGGCCTCGGATCGCTCGGCATTAAACACCCTATCAGACTATGGAGGACCCGATGAAATCGTGTTAGGAAATGGTAAAACTCTTCCTATTACTCACACCGGTCATTCTACATTATCCACATCTACTCGTTCATTATATCTAAATAATATTCTTTTCGTTCCTCATTTACGTCGCAATCTTATTTCAATTGCCAAACTTTGTAAAACTACTCAAGTTTCGGTTGAATTTTTTCCTTGTTATTTTGTGGTTAAGGATCTTCGCACGGGGGCGTGTCTTATGCGGGGAACGAACATTGATGACATCTATTATGCTCTCCCTCAGTCTCTTTGCAGTCTTCCACAGTCCAACACCACAACTACTTCAACCAACTCGCTTTTATCATGGCATCACAAACTTGGACACCCTTCAATAAAAGTTCTCAAAATTCTACTTCGGCATCTAGGCGTTAATTTGAATAAAATGTCGTCCTTTTCTTTTCATTGTGATGCATGTTCATTAAATAAAAGTCATAAATTGCCGTTTGGAAAAAATTCATTTATTGTTACAAAACCGCTTGAACTAATTTATTCGGATGTTTGGGGCCCGGTAACACAATCAAATGACGGTTACACCTACTATGTCCTTTTTGTTGATTATTTTTCAAAATATACTTGGCTTTATCCAATTAAGAGAAAATCGGACGTAGCAATCTTATTCCCTCAATTCAAAAATTTGGTTGAAAAGTTTTATCATACCCCCCTAGTCTCCCTATTCACCGACAATGGTGGGGAATATATTGGACTCAAACCATATCTCCAACAACACGGCATTTCACATTTCACGACTCCCCCGCATACCCCGGAACAAAACGGCGTTGCCGAACGCCGCCATCGACACATTGTCGAAACGGGTTTATCTCTTCTTCATCATGCTCACCTTCCGCTAACCTTTTGGTCTCATGCTTTTCAAACTGCGGTCTATCTCATTAACCGTTTACCCACTCCTATTCTTGATCTCAAATCTCCTTTTGATAAGTTGTATAACAACACTCCAACTTATACCAAACTCAAGCCATTTGGTTGTTTATGCTTCCCATGGTTGCGACCCTACACCACCTCAAAACTCCAAACTCGCTCTCTTAAATGCATTTTTTTAGGCTACTCGGTCTCAAAATCTGCCTACAAATGTTATGACCCGGTTTCTCACCGGCTCTATCATTCTCGACATGTCCAATTTGTGGAACACATATTTCCATACACCACCGACACAACCTCTATTTTATCCCTTCCGAATGCGGACTCCTTTCTCAATAAGGATGTGGCAACCCCTACAGATAGCTCCCATCATAAACAAACATCCACTACCTTGATTACCACGCCTATAAATTCATCACCAACTCCAACAGTAACCCTGCCTCATTTAACGAACTATAATTCCCATGCACCACATACAATTCAATCCACGTCTTCCTCCCTTTCCCCTATGGCCCAAACCACTAATCACACTCCTACAACCATACCATCCATTCAGCCCAATTCGCCCCATAACCCTCCATAAATTAACGCACCTGAACCTTCAACTCCACCCCACTCACAATCTACTCAACCTTCCATGCCATCATCCACCCACAACTCCTCCTCTTCACCTACCTCAGAACCACCTTTAACTAATACCCCACCAGCCTCAAACCCATCTTCCCAACCACGACAACGAAAACCCAATCCCAAATATTTCAACAATCAATTTGTAAACACTACCACCCTTCATCCTCTCCCTCCTACACTAGAACCGTCTACCTATCATCAAGCGTTAAAGGATCCAAAATGGCGTCAGGCCATGGATTTAGAATTCAATGCTCTTTTACAAAATCAAACATGGGAACTCATCCCTCATACCTCTCAAACACCGATCGGTTGCAAATGGGTGTTTCGCATTAAACGCCATCCGGATGGCTCCATTGATAAATATAAGGCTCGCCTCGTAGCCAAAGGTTTTCTTCAACAATACGGGAAGGACTATTTTGACACTTTTAGTCCTGTCACGAAACCCGTCACCATTCGCACCATACTCTCAATTGCTCTTTCCAAAGCTTGGCCTCTCCACCAACTTGATGTTAATAACGCATTCCTCCACGGGACACTACATGAAGATGTCTATATGATTCAACCACCCGGCTATGAACATTCACAATTCCCGAAGCATATTTGTAAACTCAAAAAGTCATTATATGGTCTAAAACAAGCTCCCCGTGCTTGGTATCTTGAACTTACAAATTTTCTTCTTCAATTTGGATTCAAAAAATCATTAGCTAATGCCTCCCTTTTCATTTATCAACACTCTAACATTACATGCTACTTCATGGTCTATGTAGATGACATAGTCCTCACCGGTAACAATACCGTCTTTCTTGACAAATTTGTTACTGCTCTAAGTAATAAATTTTTGATCAAAGATCTTGGACCCCTACACCATTTCCTTGGTGTCGAGGTCATACCCACCTCTACGGGTCTTTTTCTATCCCAACATCGTCATATTCAAGATGTTCTAAATCAATTCAATATGGAAGGTGCCAAAGATGTCATGACACCACTTAGTGCCACGGATCCGTTAGTCCTTCACGATCCATCGCCTTCGGTCGATGCCACTCAGTATCGTCGATTGGTTGGTTCACTTCAATACTTAGCCTTCACTCGTCCCGACATTTCCTTTGCAATTAATAAACTCTCTCAATTTATGCACGCTCCACGTCAAACTCATTGGCAAGCTCTCAAGCGTGTACTCCGGTATCTAAAAGGTACTATCCATCATGGTCTTTTCCTTGCCCGCCACTCTCCTCTCACGCTCTCGGTCTTCTCAGACTCGGATTGGGGTGGTGTTAATGATGCCGGACGATATACTACAGCCTACTTACTCTACCTTGGCACAAATGTTGTCTCTTGGAAGTCCACGAAACAAAAGTCTGTCTCTCGATCTTCAACTGAGGCCGAGTATAAAGCTATTGCCAATGCCTCAGCCGAACTACTTTGGCTTAAACATTTACTGCAGGAACTTGGAATAGGGGTCACCAACACACCCACTTTGTTTTATGACAACACAGGAGCCACATACTTATGTTCAAACCCAGTTTACCATTCCCGCATGAAACACGTCGCACTAGATTATCATTTTGTACGAGAACAAGTAACAGCAGGTCAACTACGGGTTCTACACGTTCATTCTCAAGACCAGCTAGCCGACATGCTTACCAAACCGCTAGCACGGACACCGTTTCTTCGATATCGTTCCAAGATTGGTGTATCCGACGGATCCTCCATCTTGCGAGGGCGTATTAACAATAAACGAAAGATAACCCTTTGGAGGGAATTGTATTATTTAGTTTACGGTTCAAATATATTCAAATAGTGTAGTCAACTTAGTTTGTTGTAGATCCTCTTTTAGCTCCCAAATTATCTCCTGTATTTATGTATTAAAGCCATTATAAATGGCATGTAAATCAATAGCAGATGTGAGTAATTCTTGCACAAATATCAATCCTCTTCAGTGAGGTGAAACGGTATGACGACGACGATGATGGGTGGTGATGTATGGTGTGGTGAGTGTGAGATATGAGAGATTTAGAGAGAGAGAGAGACAGAGAGAGATAGAGAGAGAGAGAGAGAGAAAAAAAAAGGGTGGCATTGGCGGTGCGTTGGATGGTTTACAATATTGTATGTGAATCAAATTAAAATGTAGCAGCTATTAAAAGAAAATTAATTACTAAACTAGTCATTTGAAAAAAGTAAATTACCAAAATAGACATTCAAAAATAAAAATTAGAGTAAATTGTCATATTCGTCCCTGTGGTTTGATGAAAATTGCCATTTTAATCCAATAGTTTGTTTTTTCGCATCTGGGTCCCTGTGGTTTACAAATCTTGTCATATTCATCCAGTCCGTTAACTCCATCCAAAATTTCTGTTAAATGAGGGGTATATTCGTCATTTTACATATATGTTTTTATTTTTATTTTTTAAACCTGATTTAATATATACTCTTTAAATACATTGCTATTTTAGTCCTTGTGGTTTGAGCGTATTTGCCAATTTAGTCCAAAAAATAACCACCATACCATTACCCGTCATAAGAACCATCGAACCACCGCCAACACCCCATCACAAAGCCACCAACACCACACCAGAGCGCCCACCACCACCACGCACATCGGATCATCGCTACCATGTAAACCCTAAAAATTGACAATCAATATTGGACTTGTAACATACCACTTCAAAAATGCATATTAAACCTTACTAATACCTCTACAATACTCGTTTTCAAGGGTTCCATATACGTTTTCAAAGGGGTTTGTTATAAGTTCGAGATTAACAGTTGGTTTCTAGGGTCCACATGGTAATGGTGATCTAGTGTGTGATGGCGGAGATATAATGTGTGGTGGTGGAGATCTAATGTGTGGTGGTGGTGCCCGTCTAGTGTAGTGTTGGTGGTTTTATGACACCCGGTGGTGATGATTTGGTGGTTCTGATGGAGTAGTGGTGGTTTTGCGACGTGGTGGTGGTGTGGTGTGTAAATACGAGGTCCAACTCTGGATGGTTTCGGTCTTGCTGAACTTTGATCCACCGATGCTCTTTGAAGCTTCACACCTACCCATAATAAAAACAACAGCAGTTAAGGCGTTCCAGGGGGGAAATATCCCTGGAGCGACCCTCCGGCGTGAGAGTAAGTATTGGTTGAATGGAAATATGTGATAGGAAGAATTAAGGGGGAGCTTTTGTGTGTATTCTTTTGTGAGGATCTCGATCCTCCTTACCAAGTGTTTATAATGTTTGTCTGCTATAACCGTGTGCTGATTTACAAGAATTATTCCCGGTAAATCCATTACTTTTATGTTCTCCGACCATTACTGAATTATCGGTTATGATTGGGGTGATTCCGATGTAATTAAATGCGGGGCACGTGTCCTGCTGGCTTACCCATTCCGCCCGCATGGGCCGGGCTTTCGGGTTCAGGTACCCGGTCTTGTGTGGGTTATTTGTACCCTACGTCTACATGGTGGTTCCATCATAGTGGTAATGATATGGTGTTTTATGACAAGGTGGTGGGATTTTTGGACTGAATTGGCAAACATGTCCAGACCACAGGGACTAAAATAGCAATTTATTTAAAGGGGATATGTTAAATGGGGTTTAAAAAAATAGAAAAATAAAACATACTAGTTGTAACTCACATGCGCGTTGCGCGATAGACATCAAAGTAACTCTGTCACGCCACGGCTCAGAACCGGCGTTCAGTTGCGGCTGCTAGCCTGGAATAACAGCCACGCCCAAGCAACCAACGCGACTCTAGTCACATCATCACAAACCGTTAAACAACATACTCAATGAAACAACCTTCATCACAAATTAGTAACCACTCAACATAATCTACTCCCTCGCATTTAAACAAACAATACAGTCGGTCCCGGATGAGACAGTTCATTGTCATCGACACGCGTCTACGCCAAAACAAAGTTAAACGACTAAGAAACTGCTAGGACAATGAAAACATTGAGTGGTCTCAGATGTGTGTACAATAATCGTCATCGACCATAATCGTCGACATATATCACCTCAGGTCGTGTCTCTCCGATCATCATTAACAAAAAATTTCAGACCAAACAAACATCATCACCACGCCAAAGCAAGCGTAAGCAAGCATGAAGCAGCTAGAACATTGAAATCAGACAGATATAGTAACATCGAGTGGGTTCAGATGTGTGTACAAACATCATCATCGCCCAAGGCAATCGTCGACATATCTCGTCTCAGATCGAGACTCTCCGATCATCATAGACATAAAATTTTTGATAAAACAAATACCATCACAATTGATTGGCCGCATCAAACCTTGAACGCAACATCGACGGAAGCGGCGACAACTTAAGGCACGCCACCATCCAGGCACTCGCCAGACCACGGTGGTGAGTGTCGGTGAAGGCCTGTGGCGGGCAGAGCTGCAGAGAGGGGGCAAATCCAACCACCAACAAGGGCGGCGATGCACCGCCATAATTTCTCTCTCTCTTTATAGGCTACATGTGCATCACCGACCGGTAGACGGAAATCAAAAAAGGGTGGGGCGCCACCACCGTCGCAACAAACCGGCAGGTGAACATTTGGCGGCCAATAACCGGAACCATCGGCAACACATTCACCCATTTTATTTCTTTTACAGACAACCAATAACTTGAATACCCCTTTTAAGGAGAGCCACACAACCGCATAGGCATAACCAACCGACTTGTACATCATGCCTCACAACATGCAGGGGAAGCACAGCCGAGAAGGTTAATGGCCGTAACCGGAACCGGTGGCGAGAAACAATAACCATCTTTCCCCGCCAAACGTTGCTTACAATGGCGGCTGGAGCCCAAGCCAATCGCCCGCCCGACCTCAAGCAATCATGAGGCAGAGCGGCGATATGCTCCACAACCATCACAATGATACAAAGTTACAAACCCACCTTACCTCCGACCATCACCACCGTGGGCTCGAAAAATAAAGCAAAGGCACGAATGCACTACATCCACCAAGCCATCGCCACTTAGGGCACGATAAACACAGCATGACTGGCAACCGTGGGTACGTACCTGGTAATGATGTCGGAGGTGGGTTATCAGAGACTATAACCCATCGCTCTCATTGATTTGGGTCTCCTTGATTTGGGGTCATCGGAAAACGTGTGGCCACCATATACATCCAAAGGAACACACCGACTGTAGTGACAGTAGAATTCGTATTCACCGGAGAGGCAACCGCCTCCACCTGGCCGCCACCGTGACAACCCCTCACTCGAAAACCCTAATCTAACCGGAAGCTTCATCCCTTCCTTTCCTCTTTAAACACCTATTGGGGGAGGGGGTTTTAATGAACAACTTTGAAAGTAGTGTGGCCAAACAGTTAACACCTTAAACCCAACTATTTATCAATCTGCTTTTTTCATATATGGATAATATGTAAAATGTCCAATATACCCTTCATTTAACGGAGAATGTTGGATGGAGTTAACGAACTGGATGAATATGACAAGATTTGTAAACCACAGGGACCCAGATGCGAAAAAATAAACTATTAGATTAAAGTGACAATTTTCACCAAACCACAGGGACGAAAATGACAATTTACTCTAAAAATTATCAAAACTAGACTTATCAAGAGGAACACACGTGTTCATCCTTTGCTATGTGGACAAGAAAAAACATAACCCCTTGTAGGCGTGTCCATTCCTACTTGACAAGGCAAGAAATTGATAATTTTTCTTGCTGACATGTCTTTTCTTAATGAACAGGTGAGGAATAATGGTTTTTCCCTCGCCATAAATGTCTTTTTAGAAAAACTCGTCCTTTCTTGCCTAACTTTTTACAGTTATAAACATATAATATATACATAAAATAATATAATTTTTATATATAAAAATAAATTATATACATAAAATATTCTAATTATCCTATATGTTAAAAAAGAAAGGGAATGAACAGTATAGTGGGGGTGTTTTGGACATTTCCCTACGCGGGGTACAAGTCCTCAACCTTTTAGGTCCATGAGGGTTCTTTTCCGTTGCCTCTATCTATCATCCGGTATCACCGCTGGTTGTCTCCGCCTATCTTCGACGCTTCAGGTATGCTCTATGTTTTGTGAGCGGACAGTCGGCTTCTGCCGCCGCCGTGTATCGTCGTGATCCGTCAATTGATAGATTATGGCGCGCCTCTGTTTAGCACCGTGTCGGGCAAAATCGGTTGGCCGGTGGAGGAAGGCATAATGGGTGGTCCCAGACGTCGCCGCCGCCACCGCCGATGGGTGTTCTGTTTCGGTTCAAAACTCTAAGTCAGAGCCGAGAATCAATGACAATGAGGTTCATTTCATCTGAGATTTACGTCGATGATAATGGGTATAGCCCAATCTGAAACGACATGGCACAATCGGTCACGATTACGTGTTACCTAGGTTTGTTCGGTCGACGATAATGATGACACAACCATCTGAGACCACTTAAAGACATGTGGCATGATTCGAGGTGGAACCACGATTTATCAATACGAAGGTGATGGTGTTTCAAATTAAGCGGTGTTTTAGAATTTTGAAAAAAAGAAACGAAGCTGAATTAATTTATGATTGGTTGTCACGGAAGATGGCATGGTTTAGAAGGATATGGGTATTGTCTTCTGGCTTCTTTCATCTTCCATAACCCGTGGATTGTTGTGAGTTCTTTCTCTTTAATTGAGATCGCCTATATTTGGTGAGATTTAGGGTTTGAAGCGTCCAACGAATTCTGTAACTGATCGACCCCGAAGGTGATGCAAGAGTAAAGAATAGGAAGAAGTTTTACGCTTTATGTTATTAATAATAATCTCTGTATCAATGTTGACAAAAGAAATGTTCATATGGATTCTTCTGGGAAGCACACCATGTTTTCAATGACTAAAGTGTAAGAATTTGATTTTTTTACATGTACAAATTGCCTAGCTTGCAGGCTTTAAGAATATAGGTAGATCTTTCTTTTGATAAATCTATACTACTAAGTGGTATCACTCTGGTTTTTATGTGTACAAACTACATTTGTGTGGGAAAGTTTATGTTGGGCTTTCCAACTCCTGAGTTTAGCCTGCTTCTTGACAAATTATTGATTTAGTCCACGTCACAGAAGGGTAATATTGTGATTCTATGTTCCATGGAAGAATATTGGACATAACAATATGTAAAAGATGATCTAGAATCATATCAATTCGCTAGACCTGATCTTTTGATGCGGATGCTGGTTTTGTGTGTTTGCTGCAATACTATATTTCAAGCTAGAAATTACAGGTTGTGTGTTTGCTGCTACCTGCTGCAGCAACTGTTTACCGTGCTTTTATACCCTGAAAATTGGAAATGGAGAGAGATGGGCGTGCGTCTTTGAGAAAGGGGGGATGAGATGCTGGCCACAGTTCGTTCGCCATTTCCGGTCCACTCCCGACATTGTTGCATCCCTGTTTCTCATCGATACGTTGAAGGCAGGGGATAAAGGAGAGAGGGAGAGCTCGAGAGGTTGAGGGTACAACGAAAGAGGTTGACTGGAAAAAATGGCCACCCTCAAACAAGCAGATGAAGTTGATGCTGAGGAGGACCGACGACTAGCTGCTTCTCCGTTTGGATATAGATCTAACTGGATCTTGCTTTAATTACAAGGGTTTCATCCACGTTCATTCAAGCGAAAGCGAACTGGGTACAACTACTTTCTTCATCTACAGGGGTAATATAGCTATTTGAAATTTGGTTTATTGCCTCAATTCTAATTCAAATAAATGGTCTCCTTTTTGTTCAAATTATAACCAAAATAGGATTGCTTGCTTTTGGACTATTATTTTGGCTTTCTATTGAAGTTTGAGTGTTCGACCGAAGGTAATATAATTGTATATATTATAGTATCTAATCTATTTATTATATGGTAGTCTAATTTTATTCTATGGCAATGGTACGTTGATGGTGACCATTTTTGTTCGCCTGAGACGTCACCTACTTGATTATGATGGTTGAACTTGTTTCTTGTAAGCTTTGCTTGAGATCCGCTCGATAGACGACGACACTAAGAAGAAAATGATTCGTTTCGTTGTTATGTTGCCGTAAAGGCAATGTGTTGCAGCCACAATGGAATGTCGTTGTCGAACCTTTCAATTCAATCCATATTTTATAATGTTATTTATAAATTTATGCGAGTTTTGTGAATAAAAAAGATGACTATGATGTTAAGAACATGTATTTATCTAAGCCTCGGTTTAATCCGTCCGACACGCGCGCAACACGCACACGAGGTATAACACTAGTTTTTATATATTTAGAAAAAGGAAAAGATATAAACCTTTTTTTATGTATTCTGTAAGATTTTTATTAAAAGGCACTTTTTAAAGAACTTTTATTAATTACAAGAAATCTGTTTAATTATGAACTTTCGTAACTTTTCAATTTATTAATTTTTATAATCAGAAATTAATTGTTTAAATTAAAAAAAAATCGTTTAAGTATTAGGTGTGGGAAATCTCGCGTATCAAGAATCTCGCTTGAAATCTGTTTCATTTTAATTAGAAAACTAAATTATCCTATCTATTTATAAAGGAACGGAATGAACAGTACTTAGGTGATTGTATCGCGTGATGTACTACCTGTGATGCGTGTGTCTTTGTGCACTCTCTCTGTTGTGTTGGGTACCGCCTTTTTATCTCTTTCACCTTTTCACAGATGCATGGTTTATGGCAGTGGCGCTTGGGATGGATGCGGTGCAAAGAACAGTGGATATGGAGAGACAGATGTCATGATTATCCCAACAGAGATATGAAACCAACGCTTCCAGTGGTTGTTCAGGTGGTCTGATGGGTGTAAAATGTCGATTGTAGGTGCAGTCTCTTTTTAGGATTTTTCAAATCAATCAGGCATGTAGATGGATCAGGGGTGGTTAAACGACAGTATTCTTGGTGGCTGATATAACTGAATCTCAAAAAGATGATGCATCTGGACTTGATCTTCAAGCAATTGTTCAGAATCATGATTGTTGCCTATCTTTGTTCTGATTTTTAACCCTCTCTAATTTCAACTCAATTCATCTTAAGTTTTGAAAAGTCAATTTGTCATATTTTAGTGAAAGAAATTTAAGTAGTTCATAATTTTTGTTAATTATTACTGTTTGAAGTCATCGTTAGTGAACCTTTTTCGAAACACATACAGTACTAAATACTCATCTGTGCTAAATTCTGAGTTTTAATCAAATGTGTTTTTATTAGTTTGCATAATGTAGTAGTTGCGTTTGTGTTCATCAAATTTGCTGACATTAGATATTACAAAAAGTATAGTCATTTTTTTAGGTATGAATGGTTGAGTATGGTGAAGAAGCGTTCAAATTTAATAGGAAAAAAATCTGAGTCTTAATTTAGTATTTGTTCTTTTGATTTTCAAAGGTGTAGAGGCTGCACTGCATACAACTCAAATCAGAGTCTGTTATTTTATTTTAGAAGCTACAGTTACATTATAAACTTTTGTGTAGTTCCGTGATGCTACCGTGAGTGTTGAAGTTAAAGTTGTAATTTAAAAGGTTGATTTCAGTAGGCATTTTAGTAAGGTAAAGTATTAAGCTTAGTATCCAAATCATGTTTTTTAAGGTTTCAAGTATTTGGAAAATATAAAGGATTGTGTTGCTGTTTGCAGCTATGTTAGAAGCAGAAAAAAATACAACATATGTGTATTTGGTGACTAAAAACTCTGCTGACTACAAATTATTGGATATCGATGGATCTACAGAGAAAAGTTGGTGCTTAGAAAAGGATTTGAGGCATGAAGGAAATAAGGGCAGACCTATTCAACATATATGAAAGAAATTAGAACAAAGTCGGGGTCTGTTTTAGTCTTTCTTTGTGGCCAATGATTTTGAGCTTAGGCTCACCTATGACCGTGTTGCTGGCTTCATGATGTTGTTGGGAAAACCGTTTTGTCGATGATGATGGGTCTTGGCTCATCTAGTCCGAGCCTTAGCTCATTTGTCTTGATGCCTATGTTGGGTTTGTTGTTGTGTTGGTGATATTTAGTTTGTGCATGTTCTTATCTTGGCTCTTGATGGTTGAGAAAATCATTGTGTTGATGATTATGAGTCTTAGTTCATTTAAGACTTTGTTAGAACTTTTTTAGAAACCACATCTAAACTCTTATCTGTTTTGATTGTCCCTTGGGCGGTGATGTTGTTGCCTTACTGCTGTTGTTGAAAAACAATTTTTGTCGATGGTGATGGACAGTAGCTCAATTTGAGACTTTTTCAAACACCAGACCTTAATTTATTTTGTTTTTCCTTTGATGTTCAAACTATTTGCATTTTAACTTTTTGTATCCGAGGTTTGACTGTACGAGGGCTATGATGATATATCAAGAATGGTTTCAGTTGCTTTGGTTTGGTAGTCGTTTACAGTTTGCAGCCGCAATTGACCTCTGGTTCTGAGCCTAATTGTACGTGTATGATAATGAAAAAATACTAATAAAAGTACACGTGTTTATTTAAGCATTGGTTTGGATCGTCCATCACTCGCGCAACGCGCGTGGATTGATCAACACTAGTTCATTTTGAAAAATTAAACTTTTACTTATTCATTCGATTTGGGTTTGACCCGATTCAGTTTGCTTTCTACCCTACGCCCTACGGCCTACGGTTTGTGACATGCTTCAAGTATGGGCTTCATCCTCTTCAGCCTAGTAACACTTCGATCTAGCCCTTTTACGCATATACAGTTTAAAGATAAACGTTATAGTCTAATTTTGTTAAGTTGCATGTTTTCAATTTTTTTTGTAAAACATCCCATTGACTTTTGTAATTTTTTTTAACGATGTTGATCAATTCTTATTTACCACATTATTACATTTGCAGTAAGAGGCTATGTGATATCTTTTTAGCGGTCATTAAAAGGTTATTTTTTAATGGTTAAGAGATAACCCTAGTGCTGAATGGTTAAGAGGTACCATTAAGATTTAACCCTTAACCATTCAGTATTAGTGTCACTTCTTAATCATTAAGATGCTATAAAGCATTAAAAGGTAGTCTCTTAATTACTATTAAAAAGCTACCAAACAGTCCATAATATTTTTTTAAAACAACGTTTGGACCAGAAGACCAAGAAGAAAGAAACTTATCACTATAAAAAATAAAAAACTAAATTAAAATAAAATAAACCACTATTTAGTCAGGTTTGAATATGAGAGATTAAAGATCCAAAATTCAAAACATCACTCTCATGTCATTGGACCAGAAGATCAACAACTGCACGAGTATAAAAATTTATCAAATACTTGCATTTTTATCATTCTTAAAAAATGTTATAAATTGTAGCATGTAATTGTGTCCTCTATTTCATGTATTTAACATAAAAGTGGCTCTTAGAAAAATTTTATATAACAGTGACGTACAAAAATACCTATGACTAATAGTTTTTATTTGAATACTATAATACTTGATTATTAATTTTGAAAAATCATTAAATATTTGAGCCGTAGAAGAATAATTTTTTTGTCCAAAAGATATTTTGAATTACTTTTACCAAGATACACTCTTTTGAATAATCTGTGATATTTTGAATAATCTTAAACATGGATAACTAAATCTTACTGTGAAGGAATTGAATGGGATGTACGAACTAACCTAGGTGACTTAAAATATCGATCAACTTAGGTTCGTACCAATTATGGTCGTACTTAATAGGACTCCACTATGTTGTAAGTCCTATTATACATAATAGATAAGCGACTTGAAGCATATTGGTTTTGATAGCTAACAGTATTATTATCCCCAAAAATTGTCATTGTAAATGTTTTTGTTGATTATATGATGTGTTAAGAGTGTGTTTTTATGTAAGGGGACAAGTGACAACATATGATCGATGAAGAGGATGCTAAGATTGTTGAATACTTATCAATTCTACCAATGTATTGAAAGTGTAGCGTGGTGATGGGGTGACACGATACCATGGGTTACGTGGTATGTTAATGTTTGATTTTAAGAACATAGATTATTTATAATGGAAAGTTAAGAGATACGTTGATTAATCTACTTACTCTAATAAAATAGTAACTTCAAGCGCCACTTGGCAGCACCATAATAATCTTCACCAAAATTTTTCCGCCTCTCTCACATCTTAAATAATTACCTTAATTACTAATAATATTATTTAATATTTTTTTACATTTAATAAATTAAAAAAAAGATCTATTTATTAATGTTATTTCTAAATAAATAATTTCAATATAAAATAATAAAAATTTTCTAAAGCATGAAACTTTTTTCAAAATACGGAATATTTTAAAATTGGTATTTTTAAAAATTCAATTTTAAAATGAAAAAGAATTAATTTGGGAGATATAATAAGAAGATTTTTAAAAATGATATTTTATACAGTTTGTTTTAGAACAAGATGTTTATTTTTTTAGAAAAAAAATAAAAATAAAATTTTAAAAAGTTGATATCACTGTTTTATTAATTATAGTCATTTATTAGTTATAGTCATTCCTGATACGTAATTTCATTCATATCATATCTTAGAATACAATTTTATAATTAATAAGTTTTACTATATTAATATTTTATTTATTTAATCCGTGTAATACACGGTTATACTAAAGCTACTATTAATATATTATGTGTGAACTTGCTAAACGTAAATATTACATGTGTCTTATTACACTTAACACTTTCGTCTTATGGCATTTTGGTAATATCTGTTAGAATCTAGTGCTTTTGATAAAAATAGATTTGATTAAGGTTGTTGATTAAAATATTACATACATAGGTGTGTTGCAATCAGTTTAGATGTTATTGCATATCTTATAGCCATTAATTTATCTAAATATACGAGATATTAGTTTCATTAAAATATTAATGTTAATACTCGGAGAATTTTGAGGTTAAAATTTCATTAAATTCGATATTTGCATCATGTGTAGAAACCTTGTCATTAATATTTTCATTTCAATTTACATCTTTATTTGCAGCTCATTTTTGTGAAGAAATATAGACTAAATCTCCAAAATTAATTTTTATATATATATATATATATAGAATCAGGATCATTACAGAACCATTTTTTATTTTCAGAACCAAAAGAACCATTGATTTACATAAATATAAATTATAAACTATTGATTTACGTAGATGTAAGTTAAACCTGCTGATATTTAGTTTTCATATCTGATATACACATTGTAAAACAATTCAAGTATTACCAGACTTAATATACATTTATGTAAATCAATGGTTCTGTAGTTCTGAAAATAAAAAGTGGTTTTGTAATGATCCTAACCCTATATATATATATATATATATATATATATATATATATATATATATATATATATATATATATATATATATATATATATATATATATATATATATATATATATATATATATATAAGGTCATTCAAATGAAAACCAAAATTATGGAAAAAACTATGAGAACCATTATGGGCCTTAGATTTTGTTAATCAAGGGTCTATATTAATTTGGCTAAAATAGTAATTTTGGTTGTTTTTAAAAATGACGGAAAGTATGGAAGAGGGGTACTTTTGTAAATCTACCCTCATTTAAGAACCGCCCCGAAATTCTCGCACCCATATGAATCAGTTGCATAATCTCCTTTAATCCGCTCAATTTCAAGAATCCCATATCAAATTCAGAATCTTATCTCAAATTCAAACCCATATCTTGAAAGCCTGAAGATTCCGAAACCCTCAATCAATTTTAATCTGCATTGAACGCACCCAATCCGTCTCATTAGAGTCGAATTTCGAACTCATGGTCTTTCATATAAAAGTTTGATTCGAATCATAATCTGCTGAATATTACTGGTATGTCGATTTTCGTATGTTATTTGATTGTGTATATGAAGCTGGTATATAAAAACTTGGGCTCAGAAGTTGATTTTTTGTTTTAATTTTGTGCATGTTTTTGTTGTTTGTGTTAGGGCTGAATAATGTAGATTTTGTTCAATAGAAATCGAGGTATATGCTGATTGCTACAAGTGAGAATCATGTTAGATGACCATTCTGTGTGATATTTTTAATTCCAAAACAGGTTGCAGTAGATGTCTTAGTTTCCATTAGAATATACCTTAAATCATTCATCAATTTGTTATATTAGCTCCATAACCATATATTTCATAGTATCCTAGTTTCATAAAACCCGATTCTCTTCTCAATGGCAAATTCCCAACATGTTGAGTATATTCTATGAATGTGTTGTATTTTCTAACAAATTGGGTTATTTTAGGCACATAGATAGTTTTTGGCATTATAATATGCTTATTTATTGATAGCCTGTATCCTAAGGATAATCTTATGTATATATTTTAGTGTTGATTTGTTTTCTTCAATTGTAATGTTCGATTTTCATATTATCAAAGTAGTTGAATTATTTTAGTAGGCTTATGGTTCATCCCAATGGTCATCAATTTCCCTAAATGTCATTTATGCGTATAATTATTTGAAAGTAGTCGAAGTTATTGAAATTTCCAAATATTCTTTTTTGGTTAATCACTTAGTCATTATGATATTATTGGTCATAAATGTTTTATTATAGTTGTTAGATGTTCCTATAATTTTATCAATATAAAATAATAAAAACTTTCTAAAGCATAAAACTTTTTTCAAAATACGGAATATTTTAAAATTGGTATTTTTAAAAATTCAATTTTAAAATGAAAAAGAATTAATTTGGGAGATATAATAAGAAGATTTTTAAAAATGACATTTTTATACAGTTTGTTTTAAAACAAGATGTTTATTTTTTTAGGAAAAAAAATAAAAATAAAATTTTAAAAAGTTGATATCACTGTTTTATTAATTATAGTCATTTATTAGTTATAGTCATTCCTGATACGTAATTTCATTCATATCATATCTTAGAATACAATTTTATAATTAATAAGTTTTACTGTATTAATATTTTATTTATTTAATCTGTGTAATACACGGGTATACTAAAGCTACTATTAATATATTATGTGTGAACTTGCTAAACGTAAATATTACATGTGTCTTATTACACTTAACACTTTCGTCTTATGGCATTTTGGTAATATCTGTTAGAATCTAGTGCTTTTGATAAAAATAGATTTGATTAAGGTTGTTGATTAAAATATTACATACATAGGTGTGTTGCAATCAGTTTAGATGTTATTGCATATCTTATAGCCATTAATTTATCTAAATATACGAGATATTAGTTTCATTAAAATATTAATGTTAATACTCGGAGAATTTTGAGGTTAAAAATTCATTAAATTCGATATTTGCATCATGTGTAGAAACCTTGTCATTAATATTTTCATTTCAATTTACATCTTTATTTGCAGCTCATTTTTGTGAAGAAATATAGACTAAATCTCCAAAATTAATTTTTTTATATATATATATATATATATATATATATATATATATATATATATATATATATATATATATATATATATATCAGGATCATTACAGAACCATTTTTTATTTTCAGAACCAAAAGAACCATTGACTTACATAAATGTAAATTATAAAACATTGATTTACATAAATGTAAGTTAAACCTGATGATATTTAGTTGTTTTTTGATAGTTTATTGTTTATGTCTGATATACACATATGTAAAGTAGGTCAAGTATTACCAGACTTAATATACATTTATGTAAATTAATGGTTCTGTAGTTTTGAAAATAAAAAGTGATTCTGTAATGATCCTAACCCTATATATATATATATATATATATATATATATAGAGAGAGAGAGAGAGAGAGAAAGAGAGAGAGAGAGAGAGAGAGGTAGAGAGAGGAAGGATCAAATGAAAACCATGTTTATAATTGAAAATCATGAAAACCACCACTATCCAATCATATAATTTATAATTGATTTAATTTTTTTAATTGTTTAAAGTATATTTAAGTAAACTTTAACCTTATTTTTTATGTTATTATTTATTTTTTAGTTTAAACTCCAAGGTTGACAATGATAACGAATCGAGTTACGTATACGTAACTTGTATGAGTCAGATGTACATAACTCTTATTTGTATACTTGGTAACACGTACTTACATATATATAACCCTTACATATATGTAACTCTTAGTTATACACTTTATAATACGTACTTACATATATATAACCTCTAGTTTCATGGTTTTATTTATAAACATGGTTTTCATTTATATATATATATACACGTTTTTTAATTTGTTTCTTTTATATCTACACACTTACAACTATGACCATTTTATATGTTCGTAGGCATGTGAAAATTAAAGTATGGTTTATACGAATTCATATTTTAGTTTTATACGTATTTCATTTATTTTATTTGTGTTTTTATATTTATTATAAATAAATAAACTGTAAAACAATAAAAGAGTATTTCCAGCCTTTTAATGTTTGTCCAAGAATATGACTCCAAGTCTCCCAAGAATTTATTCATCCCATGTTAGAATGGTCACAACTCTCAATAGCAAAGAAAGAGGTGATTGCACTTTAGTCTTTATTCACATGTATCTATGTGTTTTTGGAATACTTTTAATTACCCATAAGCTACTATTGTTTACTTCAAGTGAGAATTGGTTAAGTTTATTATTGTTCAATTGTTTTAACTTATTATTGTAAATCTTTACCTAATAACACAAAGCTTACTGCTTACTGCTTACATGAGCCTTAACTTGACTCACTGGCAAGAATTACTACAAAAAACTTGAACATGATACGTACATCTCCTAATACAACTACGAAAATAGTAGGGATTGATGGTTAAAGAAGTAAAATATTACATATATTTCATAATCATATGTATACATGTGTCTGTACATACATGCATACACAATAGGTTATTGACATATAGTCTAATTTTTGAGTTAATCTCGGTTTTGGTCCCTGTGTTTTGCAAATTGATTCCACTTGAGTACCAACGTTTATTTTGTCTCCATTTGAGTACCAAATTTTAAAAAAGTTTTCTGTTTCAGTCCAAATTTCAAACGGTTTTAACATTTTTTGTTAGATTTTTTTAAAAAGACCAAAATACCCCTAAGGGCTATAAATATCACCATCTCACTTTTCAATTTCACACACCATCGCCACCACATACCACCACCGCCACCACACACCACCGCCGGCACACTCCACCGCACCACACACCACCGCCACCACACTCCACCGCACCACACTCCACCGCACCACACACCACTGTCACCACACACCACCGCACCTCACACCAATTACAGAACCTCATTCTCCTCTCTGCTTCAATCCCCCTTCACCCCATCCACCACCGTCGCCGGAGCCTTTCACCACCACCGTCTCCGGCGTCACCCATTCACTCGCAACCTCTGCTCCATCTCATCCCAATCAACCCCAAAACAGTCACACCATCACCGCCCCAACGTCATCGAAACCCTCGAAGAAAGAGGCTTACTGGACTCTCTCATCGGCGAAAACCTCCGAACAATCTGCTCAAATTCGTTTGTTCGAGTGTACTACGCTTCGACCCCACCGCCGAGAGCCTCCACCTCGCCACTGGCGAACAACATCAACGTTGATCTTTTGGATGGCGGGGGAGTTGTAATCGCCGCCGTGGATGGCGGGGGAGTTGTAATTGCCGCCGTGGAGGTATCGGAGGGAGTCAAGGGCGACGTAATAGGGGAGAAAGATAGCGTCAGCGGCGGAGGGGTCGTTGATAAGGCAGGGGTATTCGAGCATACGGCGGTGGAAGAATGGTTTAAAGAGGGTGGTAGGATTGGTTGTAGGTTTTGGGGCTGAGACCGTGGTTGGTGGTGAAGGGGCAAAGGTCGGTTGCGAAGGGGTGGTGTTGGGCGGAGCAGTTGGTGAGGATGTGGAGGTTAAATTGAGGGGGGAGGTGGCGGATGTGGATCCAGCCGCGTTGACGACCCCTCCGGTAAGTCCCTCCGGCGATGGAGTGTGCCGGTGGTGGTGTGTGGTGGCGGTGGTGGTATGTGGTGGAGATGGTGATATTTTTATAGCCCTTAGGGGTATTTTGGTCTTTTTTAAAAAATCTAACAGAAAATGTTAACGCCGTTTGAAATTTGGACTGAAACATACAACTTTTTTAAAATTTGGTACTCAAATGGAGATAAAATAAACGTTGGTAATCAAGTGAAGTCAATTTGCAAAACATAGGGACAAAAACCGAGATTAACTCCTAATTTTTTTTATGAAAAACTGGTACATAAAATATATCTCACATTTTAGTGAATATATCAATGGCTAGAAAAACTTTATTAAATTTTTAAGATTATGATAACTGCTTATTTTACTCAAAATACTTAGCTTAATCTTGAAATTAATCAACTTTAAAGTCATACGCTAGATAAAAGGAAGAGAAAGAGTTTTTTGTTTACTGTGAGTGAGTTTTGGCACTTTTATTTTGTTTAAGGTTAAAAGAGAAGAAAAAATAGCAAGATGTTTAAATACAAAGTGTATTTTTACTACAAAATATGAAAAGATACAACGAGTACAAAAAAAGTTATAAAAAAATTATATCTTACAATCTAAATTGAATTTCAAAAAAGTAATTTCGAACTTTTGTTCCCCTAGCTACCCTCACTAAGAAAAAATGAACGAAAAATTTAAAAAAAAAGTAAAAAAATTAACGTTCTTTATTGTTTTATTTATGAAAGACCCAAGGATGTCATCGTGTCATTATAAAATACACAACGACGTCATCGTGCCACTATGAAAGATCCAATGACGTTATTGTGTCATAACTCATAAAGAAGACACAATGGAATTTTTTAATTTTTTTCTGAAAGAGGACGACGAGAGAAACAGATACTCCAAAGTACTTTTTTAAAATTCAATTTAGATTGTTAGATATAATTTTTTTTGACTTTTTAGCCCCATTGTATTTTCTCACACTTTATAACAAAAATATAATTTGTAAAATAATCTCACCCAAAATAATATATGAGTTTTGGTACAAATTGGTTGTGGTCATGTTTTAGCTTGTAATATTTTTATATACTTTAAATAGTGTTTCTTTTAGAATATCCGCATTGTCGTTAATTAATAATTTAGTTAATTAAAATTACTATATAATATACTAGCCTAACGACCCGTGTGTTACACGGGTTGGACAAATTTAAATTTAATGAAAATAATTAAAAGGTATTTATGCACGATAATAAGACAACAATGTAAAAGGAACATCACGGTTAATAAAATATATGCTTACAATAAATTTATGTAAAAAACTTTAATACATTGGACAAAATATAAAAGTTTTACAAATCTCTAAAACCTCCTTATACACAACATTTGATGTTTTATTTATAGTCTCACCATTCTCGTCTAATATAACCATCTTTAATCTGATGGGTTGTTATACTTTGGACTTTTCCAAAGACGAATGATTCTAACCTTGATAGTGTAATCACGACGTGCTATATCCAAATCCTTCAAGAAAGTAACATCGGTTGACGATACTGACCTGCTTGTTAAGAATAATGTCAATGTATAATGCATGATAAGTGTGAAATAATAAAAAAACATATTGAATATTAATATTACCGGGAAGTTTGAACATTGATTGAAGCCATAATAATTCAAATTCGGTTAATAAATAGCAGAGTGAAGTTGAAATTTTTTTTAGCAAATGTCGTATTGAATTTACTGATGAACTTGTCAGATGTGATACTTATCTCCTTATATAGAGATTAAAATAACAAACTAACCACAAAATTTGGGATCAAACATATCTTTTCCATATTTAAAAATAATTCAAATCAGAATTCAAAATAATCCGAATCATAATTCAAATTCAAATTCAAAATTATGGATGAAGCATATCTCTAATATTAATTGGAAGATATTCGATACATATGTAAATCAAAATTCAAAAATAATTCAAATTTTAGAAAGATCATACATATCTAAACCATAATTCAAAATAATTCAAAATGTAGGAGATCATACATATTTAAATAATAATTCAAAATAATTCAAAATCTAGGAGATCATACATATCTAAACCATAATTCAAAATAATTCAAATCAATATTATCTTCCAATTTAATCTCTAAGAGTAATATTACTACATATAAAAGTAAAATATTATCAGTTACAGAAGTAATATTTACAAATACTCTTATTTTATATATGTCATAACTTTTTTATTAGAAAGATTACATAATTTTATAAACTAATTTAAGAATAATTTACAGGAATATTTTATATTGTAAGAATTATTTTATATGTAACTAAAATATGATTCGTATTATTGCCACATGGTAACTCAAATTTTTTTTAGCAAATGTCGTATTGAATTTGCTGATGAACTTGTCAGATGTGATACTTATCTCCTTATATAGAGATTAAAATAACAAACTAACCACAAAATTTAGGATCAAGCATATCTTTTCTATATTTAAAAATAATTCAAATCAGAATTCAAAATAATTCGAATCATAATTCAAATTCAAATTCAAAATTATGGATGAAGCATATCTCTAATATTAATTGGAAGATATTCGATACATATGTAAATCAAAATTCAAAAATAATTCAAATTTTAGAAAGATCGTACATATATAAACCATAATTCAAAATAATTCAAAATGTAGGAGATCATACATATTTAAATAATAATTCAAAATAATTCAAAATCTAGAAGATCATACATATCTAAACCATAATTCAAAATAATTTAAATCAATATTATCTTCCAATTTAATCTCTAAGAGTAATATTACTACATATAAAAGTAAAATATTATCAGTTACAGAAGTAATATTTACAAATACTCTTATTTTATATATGTCATAACTTTTTTATTAGAAAGATTACATAATTTTATAAACTAATTTAAGAATAATTTACAGGAATATTTTATATTGTAAGAATTATTTTATATGTAACTAAAATATGATTCGTATTATTGCCACATGATAGCTCAAATTTTTTTTAGCAAATATCGTATTGAATTTGCTGATGAACTTGTCAGATGTGATACTTATCTCCTTATATAGAGATTAAAATAACAAACTAACCACAAAATTTGGGATCAAGCATATCTTTTCCATATTTAAAAATAATTCAAATCAGAATTCAAAATAATCCGAATCATAATTCAAATTCAAATTCAAAATTATGGATGAAGCATATCTCTAATATTAATTGGAAGATATTCGATACATATGTAAATCAAAATTCAAAAACAATTCAAATTTTAGAAAGATCGTACATATCTAACCATAATTCAAAATAATTCAAAATGTAGGAGATCATACATATTTAAACAATAATTCAAAATAATTCAAAATCTAGAAGATCATACATATCTAAACCATAATTCAAAATAATTCAAATAAATATTATCTTCCAATTTAATCTCTAAGAGTAATATTACTACATATAAAAGTAAAATATTATCAGTTACAGAAGTAATATTTATAAATACTCTTATTTTATATATGTCATAACTTTTTTATTAGAAAGATTACATAATTTTATAAACTAATTTAAGAATAATTTACAGGGATATTTTATATTGTAAGAATTATTTTATATGTAACTAAAATATGATTCGGTTATAATTGATGTTGAATCTATCACGAAATGGCACAATAATCAATCACGAAATAGCACAATAAACATCAAGATTATGTCAAAGGTAACCTGATTTAAAGTCAAAATCGCAGCATAATTTGAGCTACCATCGTTGTTACAGAAAATAGGTCAGTGAGAGAGACTGCAAATCGAAGAACACAAATGAAAATCATGAATCGCACACTAAACTTTCAAAACTTAGTAGTCTCTAACCTGAAACAGAGAAGAACTCTTAGGTTGCTTGATGCAGAGAGGCGAAGTTGCAGAGAGATGGAGGTTGCAGTTAGACGACTGCAAATCGGAAAGCAGGAATCAACATCATCATTCGCACATTAAACTTCAATATTTACTCGAATTTAACCTGAAATAATGAAGAAATCTTCGGTAGATTGTAGGTGCGGCGAAGAGATCAGTAGACACGCGAAGATGAAAAGCGACGGTGGAGGTTGCAGTTACACGACTGCAAATCGGAAAGCAGGAATCAACATCATCAATCGCACATGAAACTTCAATATTTACCGGAATCTAACCTGAAAAATGAATAAATCTTCGGTAGATTGTAGGTGCGGCGAAAAGATCAGTAGACACGCGAAGATGAAGAGCGATGGTGGAGGAGGCATTAGGGTTACAAAATGTGGTTTTGGGGTTTTTGAGAAACCCGGATAGTTTAGGGTCGGGTTATTAAACCCGCGTGACTTTTAAGCTTTGGTTGTGTATGCAATTGCCATGTGGCAGTTGTTTAGAAAATTTTTTGCCATGTGGCAATACTATAGATGAAACCATGCCAAGTGGCTGAAAATGCTTTCATTTATTATATATGTAGATAATTCTAAGATGCATATAATTCTCATAATATAAAATTTTAAAATTGAATCCTCATCCAATCACACTTGGATGCTTCTGGTTTTGTATTTACTTAGTCAAATGTGAAAGAAGCTCGCGTAGTTTTAGGGAATGATTCATTATTTTATCGTTTTCTTTATTTATTTGATTGAAATAGATAGTATTTTTTTAAATGTACAGAACATCAGCTGGCTAATATTTTAACATGTTCGTTCTCTTATTTTAATATACAAATACATTACCAAAGTGTATATAACATTCTTGAAGATTTTTATTTTTTTTATGAACCTCATCCTATATTTGTATATGTTACGGTCTGTATGATCACTTTTCATTAAAATAATAGTATATGTTTTGGTTTCATAACTTTTTAGTATTGATCTTCTATGAAAACTGAAGTTCATGTCGTTATAGGACGTGTACGGAAGAAATTGATTTTTTAAAGAATTTTAATTATATTTTATTTAAGAACTTAAAATATGTAAAAAATTCGATACGTGACTTAAAAGATTTATTAATATAGTTACGAAATCAGAAAGAATAATAACTGATTTTATCCAAATAGTAATAAGTAATCATTTTTCTAATGGGCTCACTAAACAGACGTCCTTTTGGATATTCGGACACCCAACTTACGGGCCGTAAGGCCCTTCACGGGCCGTATTGACTGTGGGACAGTCAAATCAGTCATTCAAAAACGTAACGGCCCGTGAAGGTGTTCACGGCCAAATTTTTTCACCGCCCGTTAAGCGTTTCACGACCCGTTTGGCATTTCACTTACGGGCCGTGAACTGCTTTACGGGTCCTATTTTCACCTTTAATAATTTGACGAGATATATTATTCCTCGTTTTTCATGTAATTTTGTATTTATTACGTTATTTGATATGACGTAATATTCCTCGATAGTCGTGTCATTTTGTATTTATTACGTTATTTGATATGACGTAATATTCCTCGATATTCGTGTTAATTATGTGACGGGAAGCAATATTCCATTTCAACTACTATATAAACGTTAGTTTATAAATTCATTTCATAATTCAAATTTCTACGATAAGTTTGAAATAATATTTAACGTTACGATGTCTTTCTGGGATAACAATTATTTATTCGGTTCGGAATCTAACTATTACCCTGAGGAGGGTTACGGTTATTACGATGAGGGTGCTTCAAACTATTTAGGACAGTTCGCGTCCAATTACGGCGGGAATGACGGCGGCGATGACGGGGGTGATAACGATGGCGATATCAGCGGTGATAATGACGGTTCTGGTTCCGGTAAAAGAGGTTTATACGACACGAATCAGGTTATAAGATATATCATATTTAATTTTATTTTCATTTAGTAATAACTAACTAAAAATATAAAATTGATTAGGTTTTCTCATCTCGTGAAGAATTAGTTGATTGGGCAAGTAACGTGGGGCGAGAAAATGGGTTTGTTATTGTCACCAAACGTTCAAAATGAAATTCGAATGGTGAGGTGGTTAAAATTTGGTTGAAATGTGATCGGGGTGGTGTATATAAGGGAGCATCCACTCTAAGAAAAAGTGGCACCAAAAAAACAAACTGTCAATTTGAATTGCAGGGTAAGTACGAGATGAAGAGAGATGGGTGGATTATAGTTGTTGTGGACGATACTCATAACCATGAACCTGCTGAACACCTGGAAGGACATGCATACGCAATGAGGCTCACCGAAAATGAGCTTTCTACTGTAAAGAATCTGACCGAGCAAAAATATTGACCCTCGAAACATTCTAGGCACGTTGAGGGAACAAAATCCCAATAACGTGTCTGTGTTATGAACCATATATAACGCTCGGGCAAAAATTAAAAAGTCCACCAGAATTGGTGAAACCCCAATGCAGTTTTTTTTTCTATAGTACAACAACATCAATATATTTACACCCCTCACATAGATGAACCGACAAATACCGTCGACGGGGTTTTTTTTATACATCCCACATCTCACACATTATGGCGTGCGTACCCACACGTGTTGATGATTGATACAACTTACAAGACTAACTTGTATAAAATACCATTTGTTCAAATGGTTGGTGTGACATCCACCCTGAAATATTTTTCTGTTGCTCACGCATTCATTGATTATGAGCGTGAAGCCAACTTCAGATGGGTGTTAAAGCAACTAAAAGCAGCGCTGGAAGAAAAGTGTATTGAGCCCCGTGTTATACTGACCGACCGAGACCTCGCTCTGATGAAAGCGTCAGAAGAAGTTTTTCCGAGTGTTGTTCGATTACTTTGCAGATGGCATATTTCGGAAAATATTGCTAAACATTGCAAGGCGAGTTTTTCAAATGAAGAATGGGGTGCTTTTGAGCATGTGTGGTCGGTACTTATTAACTCTGCAACGACGGACATATACGCTTATAATTACGACCGCCTTTATCGCAAATTGGTGTCCAAACATTTAAGTAAGTTTTCTAGTGTTATTAAAAATATATGTATATTTACATAAAAATAAGTACATTTTTTAAATAGGAGTGCTGATGTTCCTCAACAATAACTGGTTGGATCCCTACAAAGAGAGATTTGTGTCGGCGTGGATAAATAAAAGTTATAACTTCGGTCAGCACACAACGAACCGAGTTGAGAGCCAACATTCGTTGTTGAAAAGTTACCTGAAAGCAACCAATAGCACCCTGGATAGATTTATTTCTTTTATTGATAATATCTTAGTTACCCAGGAAATTGCTATAAAAGAAAGTTTTACCAAAAGCAAAATCATGCTTATGGTGCAGCATAATCATAAAGTGCTTAAATTGCTGCGAGGTAATATTTCTTTTACGGCTTTGGATATGTTAGTTGGTGATATTAACAGGATAAATTATCTAATTATATCCAAAGAATCATGTGGCTGCCATCTTTTTACCAGTTGTGGTCTTCCGTGTGCTTGTAAATTAAACAATTACTTTCAAACAGGTGAATGTTCTTTTACATTTTTTATTTTTTCATGAAAACTTTTATTATATTTAATTTAATATATTATTTTATAGGTTAATGTATCCCGCTTGATACCGTTGATGTTTTTTGGAGGAAGCTAGATTTTTCACCCGCGTATATTGTACGGGAGGTTCAAGTAGATGTACATAAAGAGATGGAGATGGTGACAAAACATTTACTTGTCCAACCCAAAAATGTGAAAAAATGTTTGATTAATATTTTCAAATCTTTCATTAATCCTTCAAAAACTGATAAAAAACCTCCTAAAGTCCAAACACATACACGGGATCGTCCTAAAAAAGATAAGCAAAAAGAAACAATATTAGACCCCCAGACATAGTTCATATGTTCAACCTAGAGAAAATTTTGAAGGTCCGCCAACATATTCAAGTTCGGTGGTGCAGTCAAAATAAGGGTCTTTGCAGCGCAGTCAATCCATGTCTTCGAAATCAAGAGCCAAAGATGGATTATCTCAACAGAGTTTTAAGTTTTCATATATCCCGAGCGACGAAGATAAAAACAATATTTTCCGGTTTAATCGATGGATTCCATCATTTTTTTCCCGTATATTTCAGGTGCGGATGATGTTTTAGCCGACGGCAATTGTGGTTTTCGTGCTATAGCACTCGCACTGGGATATGATGAAAATCACTGGCGTTTTATTCGTACGGAACTTATAGCTGAGTTGGATGAAAACATACATAGGTACGTTGCGATGTTTCCTGATATAAACAAAATAAGGGAATCATTAAACTGGAACGGCTTAGGTGCCGCTCCCCACAAAAATTGGATGACAGTGCCACCTGCTACAATCCTTATTGCTAACAGGTTTCGAGTGGTTATAATTTTTATATCTATCGGCAACTCCGCTACTTTTTTCCCGTTCTGGTTATCTCCTCGTGATATCAGTGAACATCATATAATTTCAGTTGCTTATGTTCAAGATAACCATTTCATTAGAATTCGATTAGTGGGTGACTATCCAATGCCTGTTCCGAGCAAATATTGATATTTGTACAAAACAGAAAACGCTAATGATTGGGAGGTTATATACGGAAGTCGATTTCAAAAATATCTCGAACTAAGGCCCGTAGACCCGGTTGAACGTATAGATTTAGTAAAATTTACACATTTATCAATATTGTTGTTGAATTGTAAACATGTAATCAATTATTTATTTAATCAATATTGTTGTTGAATTGTAAACATGTAATCAATTATTTCGTTTTCCAAAGGAAATGCAATAAGAAGATTATCGAAGTTATCTTCAACCTTTAAATTTTGTTTATATGAGCTGGGCATTTGGTTAGCATCAAAGGTGTATAGGAATGTTAATGATATGAGATGCATAATATTTGTTGAGAGGGTAATATTTGCAAGTTGCACCCTAAACCGTTTGCTTGTAAGTTGCACCCTAAACCGTTTGTTGAATTGTAAACATGTAATCAATTATTTATTTAATCAATATTGTTGTTGAATTGTAAACATGTAATCAAACATTTAAACGTCATCCAAAATAAGTCATAACATATCAACAAAATTTATCAAGTTTTTTACATCAAAGCTAAATATCTATACATCATCACCACCACCACCAGCATCCTCCTCATCACCACCAGCAGCCTCCTTGTCATCACCCCCAAGTCGTTTGACAAACGGAGGCAACTCCGGCCGAGGGGGGATGTCAATACCCTGGCTAGTAGCCCAAATGATGTACACATCCGCCGTCCATACAAGCAAGGCGTGGGACTGGCGCGCCAAATGGAGTGACTCCGCCATGAACTCCCCCGTCGGCGGAATCTACCGAATGATAGTCCTAGGAGCAGGCGGTACTGGCGGTGGGGCGGGTGCTCTGACGTGTGCCTGCGGCTGCTGCGGCGGCTGTAACATCTCGTATTTCACGACGTATTAATACCTTTTAAATGTTAAATAATAATAATGATAATAATAATAATAATAATAATAATAATAATGATGATGATAATAATAATAATAATAAATAATAACAATAATAATAATAATGATAATAATAATAAAAATAATAAGGATAAAAACAATAATAATAATGCTAAAAATAAAAATGATAATAATAATAAAAATAATAATACTAATAATAATAATAATAATATAATAATAATAATAATAATAATAATAATAATAATAATGATAAAGTTCAGGGGCTATTTTGTCATTTCTGAAACTTCAAAAAGAAGTTTATAGCATAAAATGATAAGAGTAAAACCGCAGGGACCATGTGTGTAAAATTTTTAAATCCAACTGCCTTCTCTCTCCTCTCTCCCGATTTTCCGGCACCCTCCGGCCACCGGTTCCGGCCACTCCTCCGGCGAGTTAAAACACCCAAATTCACGCGGTTTTAGCTCAAATTAAAGGTCCCGACACCCTCGCGACCAAGATTCGACCCCGGGCACCCCCTTATATTTTTAAAATGCCTTTTTAAGCTTTAAAAAAATTATAAAAAATTTTAAAAATTATAAAAATTAATTTTATAAACTCTGATTTTTTTTAAAGTTATCAAACAAATTTTTGTAAAATTGTTTCTTTGAAACACTTAATTTTTATATAAAATATCAAATAACAAATATTATAGTTAGTTTATTTTTACAAAAATAAACTTTAAATAGTCAAAATCACTACGTTATTATTAGCCATTACGTATTCTTTCATTATGACAATTATAAAAATTTAATTTGCATTTTATAAATTTAATCTTTTTATAAGAATTTAATTTCTTATAAATTATTATAAAATTGATTAATTAAGTTTTCTTTTATTGTATAAAATATATACGATTTTGAAAACTAATCGTATTTATAAAAACCTCAAAATCCTAAAACCCTAGTTCATGTCTAAATGTCAAACATAATATTGAACTTAAACCTGTAAATATATATATATTCTTAGGTACCTTGTGAGGGATTTCGTTGGAACGATTATTCGTATTCTTAATAATCATCATCCAATATACACCTATACACCAAGTGAGTATTTCTATACCCCTTTTTCATATTTTCACACTTTTGGGTGAAACATGTTACATTATAAACCATTGCACATGTAAACGTTTGATTCTTGTAAACTTATAGCAATTTACTAGTGTGTTGTGATTAGTTGAATCTTGTAGCTACCATGTAACGTCGAATACATGTACAATCATTAACTATTGCTAGCCTTGCGACGTCATAGATCTATGGGCCTGACAAGCCTGCTTGGTTGATCCAAGTACACTTAGCTAATCGTATATACTTATAACTTGGTTGATCCAAGTACACTTGTAAACGTTTGAGAACTTGTAAAACTTTGTCAAGGTTTGATTGTGCATTCTGTCTTACATCCCTAGTTACCTTGTTCTCTAATTTACAACATGAATTGCCATCTTTTATATACTTATGTATCCAAAACTATAGAATGCTCACCAACATTTTTATGTTGACCTTTTATTTTTAACATCTTTCAGGCAATAGCGTTATGTGGCTGTGAACAATCGTAACTCTCACGCCTCGACGATTCCGCCGTCAAGGTTGGGGTGTGACAGATTGGTATCAGAGCCCATAACTATAGGGATTTAGGTTATTAAAAATGGTGACCTAGACTATAGCTTATGCATGCACCTTATAGTATTTTTATCTTGTAAATACATGGTTTGCATGTTATATAATGCTATGCCTTCTTATGTGCAATTTGATGCCTTAGCATAGGATTGCCTAAACTTAGTTACTTGTCTCCCTAAACTCATCTTTGACTCTCCCCAATAAATGAACTTTCTAAACTTATTCTCAACGACATGTGGAGGCTACGCTTATCGTCGTGGGTTCAATTCCCTAGACTCTATGTCTAATCTATAAAAATCTCATCAAGGTTTTGATTTCATAAACCAAAGAAATTTGTATGACACATAGACACCTGTATTCTGGATTTCCTGGCAAAAGGCCTTCGGGCTAAGGCAAGCATATCGTATAAATCTCATTGTGAGACCTGTTGTGCTTACCTGGGGATTTCTGGGATGAGTGATAAACTATGGTCAATACACAAGTCTCTAAGGCAAATGGGTCAAATTACCTTGACGTGTCAACGATTCCAAATGGTAATGCGTTACCAAATGGAACCATCCTTTTTGTATCTTAAAAATCCTTGAATCCTTAAACTGGTATATCACCAAAGTTTTAATATTTTCTCATTCTTAACCTAAATAATATTCCTGTTAATATTGAACCCATCCTACATTTCAACTCTTACGTTTAAACGCTCAACGTGTAACGTGTAACGGTATTGAACCCAACGTTTCATGTAACTATTTCTATACCCTGACCAACGTGAACATGGATCTTAATATACCCAAAGATAGTGGGAATCTAAACCGTGTGGTCTTTAAAACTTTAAACCGTTACTTATGGCTCTTAAATCCTTTTAAGGAGGTGACACATAACTAAGAACATGCAAAACTGTAGGTGAAATTCCTACATCTCGGGATACTTTGTCTAGGCAAAGTGTAAATGGTGAACTGATTCGATCGTTGAATCCGTTACTTGACTCGAAACCCTTGTGATAATTGATCACTTAAAAGTACGCGTGTCTTCAAATAAGTTATGGCTGACCTCATATCTTGAGAAGTCCATGTATTCCCTTCGATTGTGAATCGAATGTTCACATCTCATTGTGATGTCGAATCATTTTATCCTTGATTTCGTCTTTCCGATTTAAATTATCCAAGATTTGAACACCATCATAACAAATCCTGTTACCTCGAACTGTGACCTAGAATTTTGTAAGTATAATTTTCCTTTTGGTTACATTGATGTAATTTGAAATTTTCTAAATTTCTAAGTGATATTCTATTTCTTTCGTTGTTAAGTCGAACCTTGAACCGTCTGCACCATGGGAGATACAAGGGTTTGTAAGTCAATCTAGACTAAGAACACTCGTACCTCCTAAACAATTCTAACTCATCAAAACAGGGGTGATTCCCTTACTTTGATGATTCTCTATTCGTTTCGATAAATGGTTCCTAATTATGTGTTTTATGAAATTTCATCCTATGGATTAGGGCAAATTCCTCATCCTGAGGATTGACTTCAATTATTCTCATTGGAACTTGCACTTCACAAATGACATGATCTCACCAAAATAGGATTGAAACCCGTACTTTGGTGACAAATGTTAATCTTTGATTGTTTTCTTGTTATTATGAAGCTCAATCATCAAGATAGACGTAAATTTCATATCTTGATGATAATTTCATGAATTGTATTCTCTCAAATGAAACGTCCTCATCAAAGTAGGAGTGAATTTTGGATTTTGATGAAGAAGTTCATTCGGTTATATTTTGTTTTTGTAGAACTTCATCGTTAAGATAGGAGTGATTTCCCTTACCTTAATGGTGACTTACCTTGTCTTATTTCTGTGAATCCTCAATAATTGGTTGGGATCAAACCGGTTGATTGGTAAGTTAGTGGTCATATCTTGGGAATACACCATCAAGTTAGGAGTGAAAACCACATCTTGATGACTACTCTCATTTCTTGATCTTCAACTTTCCATGGTTGTAACCAAGTTAGGAGAAGTATGTAGTAACTTGACGGGTGAAACAATGTTAGTGTTTTAACCTATCAAGCCAAAGCATGATCTCTGAACTTGAAAGAAGACTCGATCATTTTAGGTTGATTTTGACTCCAACCTTGGAGCACTTAAATTCTTAAATCGATTTCTTCCCCTTATTTTATTGATTTGATGTAGCTATATGGAACCATTTATTCCTCACTTATCAACTTTCATCTTGAGATATCATCAAACCCATAAGTATAATCCTTCTAAACAATCCTTTGTCAAATAAAGATATTATCGAATACCTCTCTTATTGTTTGATGAATTACGTATGCGATCTGCATTTGGAAATTTGTTACCTTGCAAAACATGGTTACAAATACCTTTCTTATTGTTTGCGTCATTTCTTGAATTGTTTTTGAATCTTTAATATTGAAAATCATTGAAATTCTAACTTGGTTTTGAACAACAAGACTCGTTATTATCCTCACTAGGATGTGGATATAATGATTCATAAAAATTTCGTAATCTGTAGTCATGGGTTTGGCATAAAAGAAAAGATATAACTTGGCATGTGTCCAAGTGTCTTACCTTTACATATGACAAAACCTAATCTCCGTGTTCCCGTAAACCTCCTGTTTAACTTTTCATCCACTAGGTGCCTCTTATTTTAAATGTCATGATGACAATTGGTGCATTATAGACCGATTGGCTAAAAATTCCATTCAACCCATTATCTCACAACGTCGAGAAATTGACCTGTATCTGTTTCAAATATTCGTATACCGTGGTATGACGTTAAAACATCGATCGTTATTTGAACGATTGATTCATTCTCTGTTTTTAATAATATTCTTAACCATCGTTGTGAAATTATTTCAAGATCTTCGCATAGTGTATGATTCTTAGACCGATGGTTGGTCAAAGGAGAAATACATATTCACAAGATATGCTATGGTGACATTTGGGATTCTTAAAATTACGACGGTTAACATTTCTTATCATTGTTGGTCTTTTATTGATTTCTAGACATCACCTTACCATGAAATTATATTCTGGAAGTTGTGATTTATAAGTCTAATATACCATGGTAACTCGTCATCATTTCCACTGTTCCTCTCAAAACGTCTCGTATTTCACTGGAAGAGTCAAGTTGGCATATATTATGTCAAGAGACTTGAAGGATTCCCTAAAGTGAAATATCCCATCTGTAATCAAACGTCTATCACTGTCCATTCGTACACTTATCCATTTAAACCCTTTTGTTCGCTTAGTTCATTTCGAAACGAAATTCTTTAAAGTAGGGGAGACGGTAACATCTTGTATCAACGTTCATTCTTAATCAATGAGAGAGCTTATAATGTTAACTAGAAGCCACACACTTTAGACTCTCTTTTTACCTCTAATAGCCCTGCCATTACACATAAAGTAAACACTAAGGTCAGCTTAATCGATGATGAATTTTCTTCTTTTGATACCTTATCAAAACCCGAAAGTTCTTCAAAGTGTACCTCAGAAAATGAGAACACAAACTGCAAAAAATCACTATGACCTATCTGTGGCTTCATGCTCATCTTCTGATTCACTTGAGAACGTGATGATCAAATGAAATCCAAGCGTCCTCATCTTGTCGTCTCAGCCTCCTCGTAAACAAATTTCGGGACGAAATTTTCTAAAGTAGGGGAGACTGTAACATCTCGTATTTCATGACGTATTAATACCTTTTAAATGTTAAATAATAATAATAATAATAATAATAATAATAATAATAATAATAATAATAATAATAATGATAATAATAATAATAATAACAATAATGATAATAATGATAATAATAATAAAAATAATAAGGATAAAAACAATAATAATAATGCTAAAAATAAAAATGATAATAATAATAAAAATAATAATACTAATACTAATAATAATAATAATAATAATAATAATAATAATAATAATAATAATAATAATAATAATAATAATAATGATAAAGTTCAGGGGCTATTTTGTCATTTCTGAAACTTCAAAAAGAAGTTTATAGCATAAAATGATAAGAGTAAAACCGCAGGGACCATATGTGTAAAATTTTTGAATCCAACTGCCTTCTCTCTCCTCTCTCCCGATTTTCCGGCACCCTCCGGCCACCGGTTCCGGCCACTCCTCCGGCGAGTTAAAACACCCAAATTCACGCGGTTTTAGCTCAAATTAAAGGTCCCGACACCCTCGCGACCAAGATTCGACCCCGGGCACCCCCTTATATTTTTAAAATGCCTTTTTAAGCTTTAAAAAAATTATAAAAAAATTCCTAAAAATTATAAAAATTAATTTTATAAACTCTGATTTTTTTTAAAGTTATCAAACAAATTTTTGTAAAATTGTTTCTTTGAAACACTTAATTTTTATATAAAATATCAAATAACAAATATTATAGTTAGTTTATTTTTACAAAAATAAACTTTAAATAGTCAAAATCACTACGTTATTATTAGTCATTACGTATTCTTTCATTATGACAATTATAAAAATTTAATTTACATTTTATAAATTTAATCTTTTTATAAGAATTTAATTTCTTATAAATTATTATAAAATTGATTAATTAAGTTTTCTTTTATTGTATAAAATATATACGATTTTGAAAACTAATCGTATTTATAAAAACCTCAAAATCCTAAAACCCTAGTTCATGTCTAAATGTCAAACATAATATTGAACTTAAACCTGTAAATATATATATATTCTTAGGTACCTTGTGAGGGATTTCGTTGGAACGATTATTCGTATTCTTAATAATCATCATCCAATATACACCTATACACCAAGTGAGTATTTCTATACCCCTTTTTCATATTTTCACACTTTTGGGTGAAACATTACATTATAAACCATTGCACATGTAAACGTTTGATTCTTGTAAACTTATAGCAATTTACTAGTGTGTTGTGATTAGTTGAATCTTGTAGCTACCATGTAACGTCGAATACATGTACAATCATTAACTATTGCTAGCCTTGCGACGTCATAGATCTATGGGCCTGACAAGCCTGCTTGGTTGATCCAAGTACACTTAGCTAATCGTATATACTTATAACTTGGTTGATCCAAGTACACTTGTAAACGTTTGAGAACTTGTAAAACTTTGTCAAGGTTTGATTGTGCATTCTGTCTTACATCCCTAGTTACCTTGTTCTCTAATTTACAACATGAATTGCCATCTTTTATATACTTATGTATCCAAAATTATAGAATGCTCACCAACATTTTTATGTTGACATTTTATTTTTAACATGTTTCAGGCAATAGCGTTATGTGGCTGTGAACAATCGTAACTCTCACGCCTCGACGATTCCGCCGTCAAGGTTGGGGTGTGACAGCGGCTGCGGCTGCTCCTCCTCTTCACCAACGGCCGCCATAGGCTGCTAGATGGTCCGACCACCATCAGTGGTCCATCGGAGGTCGTCGCAAAATTTGGCGGCAATCCCCATGGCCATGACGTTCTGTCGACCCAAAATCCTAGGCGGCGTGTCCATCGTCTACCTCGCAATTAGGGCGTCCGTAAACAACCCTAATCGCGAGGCAATGACGGTGATGTAAGAGCTGCAAATAATAGGGCTATCTATCTGTAAAACAATCAAATTATAATATAATAATAGATCAAATAATAGATAATACTTATTTATTAAGAATTAATATAAATATTTTTTTACCTTGCCCTGAATGACACTGAAGAAATAGGCGGCCATGCAGTGAGCAAGATTCACCCGTCTAGGTGAAAGCAAAGCCCTCAGAAAAAATAAATCAAGGAGCGACACCTGCTCCATACTCTGGTCTCTGCCGGCAATGGTGCCGGCAATGCACCGGTGTAGGTACCGGTGCAACGGATCTCTAATGGAGCTCGCCCTAATGGCGCCCTCCCATGGCTGGTCGGAAATGGTCGGCCACCATCCGACCAGAGGAGCCGCCTCTGACTGGACCTCGTCAGAATAAAAACGAGCATCCTGCGTCTCCTCCTGGGTGTAAAACCCAAGAGTCACCGCCCACTGACCGAGGGTGAACTCAAACCTAGTGCTCGCCAGCCTAAATCGAACAGCTAGGTGCTCCCGGGGGTCCTCATCCTCTGTCGCGGGAGTGAACAAAAACGTAGACATTACTCCAACGTGAGCTCCTTGTAGCCCCTCCTAGATCCTACATCAAACATATGCCTCCAGGGCGTCTCTCCCTCGAGCCCAACGATGTCCTTGGCACGTGCTATATCTCCAACCTCCTCTAGCACGTCCCAGTCGAGGGTGCAGGTCCCCTTCAGGGGCCGTCCAAATCAGCTTCCACAGCCTAAGCCGTGGCTGTGTCTCTCGAGGAAAACGAAGATGCGGATGTGAGTCCCGGAAGTCACCCTGACCCTCAGGCTCAGACTCTGGACGTGAACGTTTGAGCGTCGGCATAATCTGCAAAAAATTTTTTGAAAATCACAAGAACACATAAAAGGGTTACGGCCCGTGAAGAGCATTCACGGCCCATGACCCTCTGAATGTTCAAAGGGTTACAGCCCGTGAATAGCAGTCACGGCCCGTGACCCTTTGAAAATTCAAAAGGTTACGGCCCGTGACAGCAGCTCACGGCCCGTATCCCCCAAAATTTTTCAGAATATTTTCGTTTTTAAATTAAATTTTAACATATTTAAACGATAAATATACAAAAATAAAATACGAATTTGAATACGTACCGTAGTAAGGAGTCGGCGGTATGAAAGTGATGAAAATCCGGAGCTCGTGACAGAGTGAATCGGATGTGTGTTTAGGGGGCATAAATGAAGAAATGGGCCGTGAGGTCGAATATATAATCCGGCTTCACGGTCGTGAAGGGCCTCACGGCCCGTTACAGATTACCAAAAAGGGTCGTGAGTGTCCTCACAGCTCGTGAGGCTGGGTATTTTTTAAAAAACAACAGTTAAGACTTCACGGCCCGTTTGGTAACCCACAAAAGGCACGTAACGTCCCTCACGGGCCGTTTCATTATTTTCTAAGTCTATAAATTCAACCACTTCACACAACCAATTCACACAAATTTATTAAATATCCAAACCATGAGTGCTACAAGTTTTACATCAAGTTCCTCGTCGCATTCACCGGATCAAAATCCATGGACGGATGAAGAGGAGGTGACATTAGTAAGATCTTGTATCGAAAATTCAGGGACTATCCCACCAAATTCAATATTTTAGAACCGGGTTTCAACTCGTTTTCATCAAATTCTCGAACGTGAAGAATATCGCACCACTCGTGAACTTAGCAACAAGTGGTTTGACTTGAGAAGGAAGGTCACGACATTTCACCAGCTCTACAAAGACGTTTACAACAATCGAAATACGTTATGGAATGATACGGATATTATGACAACAACTCAAGAAAGATATCAGGAGCATTTTAGAATTTCTTTTAACCATTTTGCGGCTTGAATCTTTTATAAAGATCAAGAAGATTAAAAATTATGTGTTTTATTATTGTGTGATAATAACGGTTTATTGTTTTTAATAAAGTGTACTAATAAACGTTTATGTTTTAATAAAATATTTAATTACTGTTCTACATTATACGTCTAGAATACAGTTCGTCTGCCATAAATCTTCGGAATCTAAAGCAAGCATCCTGTAAGTTAACCTCTTGCCACTCTAAAGATCTATTTTGAACCAACCTACGCAATAACATACAAATTACAACTCCCGAATCTCGACCAATATGACCGGCGTTAGGAGGCCAAACGGTTTCACCGGATACGACCAGTTCTTCGATTTCTTCTTGTCCGAAGTGCTGCCAATATTGTATACGTGACAGAAAATATAAAAAGTACGATTCGAATTGTACGAAAATCGTTCGGGCATTACGATGAATGCACCATGAATCATCACACGTATTTGGTCGGCATTCGTATGGAGAATATATACGAACTTGTAGTGAGTCCATAGA
The DNA here is from genome assembly GCA_024085815.1 of Flaveria linearis. Lineage (NCBI taxonomy): Eukaryota > Viridiplantae > Streptophyta > Magnoliopsida > Asterales > Asteraceae > Flaveria > Flaveria linearis. The sequence goes on from CM044001.1 coordinate 122,596,242, forward strand.
AATCTTAAAAATATACCAATTTTCTTCGTCATCAGTCATTGGTACGTAAACCTACAAAACAATTTAATTCACGGTTATAAATTCATGATTTTTATTGTAAAACATGAAAAAAGTATTACCGTATCAACTTACCATAACGCGGGATATAGACAGTCACTCCCGTCGCCATATTCGTTACTATTAACGGACCCCGAGTATATTAAGTTAAACCACTCAAATGGGAGAATCGTTCAACGATCACTACCCGGCAACTCTTCTGTTCTACGTATTTCTTCGTATCTCCATATTGTGAGTCTATTTGTCCACGCCCGAACATGCTATAAAATAACAACTTTTTTAATTGTTAGAATTTTAAAATAAAATAAAATATACAAAAAAAAACTTTAAATCATACCTCTGTACCTAAAGACACGTTTCCGAGTAATTCACGCCAAAATTGTAACTGAATATCGGAATTACCCATGTAATACACCCTACATGTTTGGGAATCACCGTTACGTATAAAGTAAATAACATTTTGAGACCAGTTCCTCCCGTTCTACCAATTATGGTTATCTATTGGATCAGGAATACTTTCCACAATATCTCGTGAGTTTGAAGAGGACTCATTTTGACGTCTTCTATTACCTCTACGAGAAGACATTTTAACTGTTTCGTTTCTCACTAACCGTATATAACAAGTAATATATATAACGTTTTATATAGAATCTTAAATCGAATCAAGGAATAATACGTCACGTCACATAATTATAAAATTTAAAAATGCACGCAAATCGAAGAAAAGAAATTCTCAGAAGGACTACTACGGCCCGTGAGAGAACTAACGGGCTGTTATTGAACTTGTTCACGGGCCGTGGGTATTGACGCTTACGGGCCGTAATGTGTTTCACATCCCGTGAGCGTATAAAGATGTGAATTAATTTTCGAAAACCATACGGCCCGTAAGGCCCTTCACGGACCGTGAAAAAAATCAAAGGACGTCCAGATATAACCTGACAGGGCGTCTGATTAGCTTATGCCTTTTCTAATACTAACAAATGTTATGATTAAGATAAAGTACAGAGTTACAAATAAGTACTAAAGAAACTAGTAGACATATATTGGGAGTTGGGACATTCATCTCAATGTTTCTCGCTAATTAAACGAGTTAGTTGAATGATCGATCATATACAGGCATTTTCTGTATAGTTGTGTTCTTCGGTTATACAACATATAAACCTTTTAAATAAGGCCATTGATAATTGAACACCCTGTCAGGTGTTAAAGAAACGCCCTTTGACTTTCTTCACGGCCCGTGAAGGGCCTTACGGGCCGTGAGGGCTTCGAAATTTAATTCTCACAACTGCATTTAATCACGGCCCGTGAAGGAACAAACGGCCCGTAAACGTCCGCACACACAGCCCGTTAACTACCTCAATAACGGCCCGTGAGATCCTTCACGGGCCGTAGTTGTCCTTCTCAGAATTTACTTTCCTCGTTTTGCGTGCACTTTTAAATTTTATAATTATGTGACGCGACGTATTATTCCTTGATTCGATTTAAGATTCTATATAAACCATTATATATATGACTTGTTATATGGTTAGTGAGAAACGAAACAGTAAAAATGTTTTCTCGTGGAGGTAGGAGAAGACGTCAAAATGAGTCATCTTCAAACTCACGAGATATTGTGGAAAGTATTCCCGATCCAATAGATAACCATAATTGGCAGAACGGGAGGAACTGGTCTCAGAATATTATTCACTTTATACGTAACGGTGACTCCCAAACATGTAGAGTGTATTACATGGGTCATTCCGATATTCCGTTACAATTTTGGCGTGAATTACTCGGAAACGTGTCTTTAGGTACAGAGGTATGATTTAAAGTTTTTTTATATATTTTATTTTATTTTAAAATTCTAACAATTAAAAAGTTGTTGTTTTATAGCATGTTCGGGCGTGGACAAATAGACTCACAATATGGAGATACGAAGAAATACGTAGAACCGAAGAGTTGCCGGGTAGTGATCGTTGGACGATTCTCCCATTTGAGTGGTTTAACTTAATATACTCGGGGTCCGTTAATGGTAACGAATTTGGAGACGGGAGTGACTGTCTATATCCCGCGTTATGGGAAGTTGATACGGTAATACTGTTTTCATGTTTTACAATAAAAATCATAAATTTATAACTGTGAATTAAATTGTTTTGTAGGTTTACATACCAATGACTGATGACGAAGAAAATTGGTATCTTTTTAAGATTTCTATGGACTCACTACAAGTTCGTATATATTCTCCATACGAATGCCGACCAAATACGTGTGATGATTCATGGTGCATTCATCGTAATGCGCGAACGATTTTCGTACAATTTGAATCGTACTTTTTACATTTTCTGTCACGTATACAATATTGGCAGCACTCCGGACAAGAAGAAATCGAAGAACTGGTGGTATCGGGTGAAACCGTTTGGCCCCCTAACGCCGGTCATATTGGTCGAGATTCGGGAGTTGTAATTTGTATGTTATTGCGTAGGTTGGTTCAAAATAGATCTTTAGAGTGGCAAGAGGTTAGCTTACAGGATGCTTGCTTTAGATTCCGAAGATTTATGGCAGACGAACTGTATTCTAGACGTGTAATGTAGAACAGTAATGAAATATTTTATTAAAACATAAACGTTTATTAGTACACTTTTTCAAAAACGATAAACCGTTATTATCACACAAAAATAAAACACATAATTTTTAATCTTCTTGATCTTTATAAAAGATCCAAGCCGCAAAATGGTTGAAGGAAATTCCAAATTTCTCCCGATATCTTTCTTGAGTTCTTGTCATAATATCCGTATCATTCCATAACATATTTCGATTGTTGTAAACGTCTTTGTAGAGCTGGTGAAATGTCGTGACCTTCCTTCTCAAGTCAGACCACTTGTTGCTAAGTTCACGAGTGGTGCGATATTCTTCACGTTCGAGAATTTGATGAAAACGAGTTGAAACCCGGTTCCAAAATATTGAATTTGGCGGGATAGTACCTGAATTTTCGATACAAGATCTTACTAAAGTCACCTCCTCTTCATCCGTCCACGGATTTTGATCACTTGTAGCACTCATGTTTTGGGTATTGAGTAAATTTGTGTGAATTGTTTGTGTCAAGCGGCTGAATTTATAGACTTGAAAAAGTTTTGTACGGCCCGTGAGAGGCTTTACGGGCCGTGAGTGTGTCACCATACGGCCGTGTAGTGTCAACTGCCGTGTTTTAAAAAGTACAAAGCATCACGGCCCGTGAAAGAGGTAACGGGCCGTGTGGAAATTATGTAACGGGCCGTGAGGTCCGTCACGACCGTGAGGCCCGATAATATATAGGACCTCACGGCTCATTTGCTCATTTACGCCCCCAAAACACACATACGATTTACTCCCGTCACGACCTCCGTATTTTCATCATTTTCATACATCCGACTCCCTACTACGGTACGTATTCAAATCCGTATTTTATTTTTGTGTATTTTTCGTTTAAATATATTAAAATTATATTTAAAAAATCTGGAAAATTGAAACGTTTGGGGGTTACGGGCCGTGAAGGGTGGTCACGGGTCGTATCCTTTTGAATTTTCAGAGGGTTACGGGCCGTGACCGTCCTTTACGGCCCGTAATCCTTTGAAACTTAAGTGGGTTACGGGCCGTGATGGTTCTTTACGGGCCGTAACCCTTTTTTTTCTGGTGAATTTATTATTTTTTTTTTTTGCAGATTATGCCGCCCCGCAAACGTACACGTCCGGAGACTGAGCCCGAGGGTCAGGGTGACTTTCTGGACCCACACCCTGATCTTCGTTTTCCGAGGGAGACCCAGCCACGGCAAAAGCTGTGGAAGCTGATTGGACGTCCCCTGAAGGGGACACACACCATCGACTGGGACGTGCTGGAGGAGGTCGGAGACATAGCACGTGCCCAGGATATCATCGGGCTGGACGGAGAGACGCCGTGGAGGCGGATGTTTGATTTGGGATCGAGGAGGGGCTACCGGGAGCTGACGTTGCAGTTTTTGTGTACGTTTCAGTTCACTCCCGCCTTTGAGGATCAGGACCCCCGCCAGCACATAGCGGTTCGATTTAGGCTGGGGACCACCGGTAGGTACGAGTTCACCCTCGCCCAGTGGGCGGTGACTCTTGGGTTTTACACCCAAGAGGAGACGGAGGATCCTCGTTTTTATACTGACGAGGTCCAGTCGGAGCCGGCTCCTTTGGTCGGATGGTGGCCGACCATTTCAGACCAGCCGTGGGAGGGCGCCATTAGGGCGACCTCTATTAGGGATCCTTTGCACCGGTATCTACACCGGTGCATTGCCGGCACCATTGCCGGCAGAGACCAGAGCATGGAGCAGGTGTCGCTCCTTGACTTATTTTTTTGAGGGCCTTGCTTTCACCCAGACGGGTGAATCTAGCTCACTGCATGGCCGCCTATTTTTTGAGCGTCATTCAGGGCAAGGTAAAAAATATTTCTACTAATTGTTAACAAATAAGTATTATCTATTATGCGATTCATAATTATGCCTATTGTTTGATTGTTTTGCAGATGGATAGCCCGATTGTTTGCGGCTCGTACATTACCGTCATTGCCTCGCGCTTAGGGTTGTTTACGGACGCCCTAATTGCGAGGCAGACTACGGACACGCCGCCTCGGATTTTGGGTCGACAGACCGTCATGGCCATGGGGATTGCCGCCAAATTTGGCGACGACCTCCGATGGTCCACTGATGGTCCACTGATGTGTAAACTATACTAAATCTACATGTTCAACCGGGTCTACGGGCCTTAGTTCAAGATATTTTTGAATTCGACTTCCGTATATAGCCTCCCAATCATTGGCGTTTTCTGTTTTGTACAAATGCCAATATTTGCTCGGAACAGGCATTAGATAGTCACCCACTAATCGAATTCTAATGAAATGGCAATCTTGAACATAAGCAATTGAAATTATATGATGTTCACTGATATCACGAGGAGATAACCAGAACGGGAAAAAAGTAGCGGAGTTGCCGATCGATATAAAAATTATAACCACTCGAAACCTGTTAGCAATAAGGATTGTAGCAGGTGGCACTGTCATCCAATTTTTGTGTGGAGCCGCACCTAACCCGTTCCAGTTTAATGATTCCCTTATTTCGTTTATATCAGGAAACATCGCAGCGTACCTATGTCTGTTTTCATCCAACTCAGATATAAGTTCCGTACGTATAAAACGCCAGTGATTTTCACCATATCCCAGTGCGAGTGCTATAGCACGAAAACCACAATTGCCGTCCGCTAAAACATCATCCGCACCTGAAATATACGGGAAAAAGAATGATGGAATCCAGCGGTTAAACCGGAAAAAATTGTTTTTATCTTCGTCGTCCGGGATATATGAAAACTTGGAACTCTGTTGAGATAATCCATCTTTGGCTCTTGATTTTGAAGACATGGATTGACTGCGCTGCAAAGGCCCTTGTTTTGACTTCACCACCGAACTTGAATATGTTGGCGGACCTTCAAAATTTTCTCTCGGTTGAACATATGAACTATGTCTGGGGGCGTCTAATATTGTTTCTTTTTGCTTATCTTTTTTTGGACGACCCCGTGTATTTGTTTGGACTTTAGGAGGTTTTTTATCCGTTTTTGAAGGAGTAACGAAAGATTTGAAAATATTAATCAAAGATCTTTTCACGCTTTCGGGTTGGACAAGTAAATGTTTTGTCACCATCTCCATCTCTTTATGTACATCTACTTGAACCTCCCGTACAATATACGCGGGTGAAAAATCTAGCTTCCTCCAAAAAACATCAATGGCATCGAGCGGGATACATTGACCTATAAAATAATATATTAAATAAAATATAATAAAAGTTTTCATGAAAAAATAAAAAACGTAAAAGAACATTCACCTGTTTGAAAGTAATTGTTTAATTTACAAGCACACGGAAGACCAAAGCTGGAAAAAGATGGCAGCCACATGATTCTTTGGATATAATTAGATGATGTATCCTGTTAATCTCACCGACTAACATATCCAAAGCCGCAATAGAAACGTTACCTCGCAGCAATTTAAGCACTTCATGATTATGCTGCACCATAAGCATGATTTTGCTTTTGGTAAAACTTTCTTTTATAGCAATTTCCTGGGTAGCTAAGATATTATTAATGAAAGGAATAAATCTATCCAGGGTGCTATTGGTTGCTTTCAGGTAACTTTTCAACAACGAATGTTGGCTCTCAACTCGGTTCGTTGTGTGCTGACCGAAGTTATAACTTCTATTTATCCACGCCGACACAAATCTCTCTTTGTAGGGGTCCAACCAGTTATTTTTTAGGTACATCAGCACTCCTATTAAAAAAAATGCACTTATTTTTATATAAATATACATATATTTTTAAGAATAACACTAGAAAACTTACTTGAATGGTTGGACACCAATCTGCGATAAGCCGGTCGTAATTATAAGCGTATATGTCCTCCGTTTCAGAGTTAATAAGTACCGACCACACATGCTGAAAAGCACCCCACTCTTCATTTGAAAAACTCGCCTTACAATGTTTAGCAATATTTTCCGAAATATGCCATCTGCAAAGTAATCAAACAGCACTCGGAAAAACTTCTTCTGACGCATTCATCAGAGCGAGGTCTCGGTCGGTTAGTATAACACGGGGCTCCATACACTTATCTTCCAGCGTTGCTTTTAGTTGCTCTAACACCCATCTGAAGTTGGCTTCACGCTCATAATCAATGAATGCGTGAGCAACAGAAAAAGATTTCAGGGTGGATGTCACACCAACCATTTGAACAAAAGGCATTTTATACAAGTTAGTTTTGTATGTTGTGTCAATCATCAGCACGTGTGGGTAAGCACGCCATAATGTGTGAGATGTGGGATGTATAAAAAAAACCCCGTCGACGGTATTTGTCGGTTCCTCAATGTGAGGGGTGTAAATATATTGATGTTGTTGTAGTATAGAAAAAAAAACCTGCATTGGGGTTTCACCAATTCTGGTGGACTTTTTTATTTTTGCCCGAGCATTATATACGGTTCGTAACCCAGACACGTTATTGGGATTTTGTTCCCTCAACGTGCCTAGAATGTTTCGAGGGTCAATATTTTGCTCGGTCAGATTCCTTACAGTAGAAAGCTCATTTTCGGTGAGCCTCATTGCGTATGCATGTCCTTCCAGGTGTTCAGCAGGTTCATGGTTATGAGTATCATCCACAACAACTATAATCCACCCATCTCTCTGCATCTGGTACTTACCCTTCAATTCAAATTGACAGTTTATTTTTTTCGTGCCACTTTTTCTTAGAGTGGATGCTCCCTTATATACACCACCCCGATCGCATTTCAACCAAATTTTAACCACCAAACCATTCGAATTTCTTTTTGAACGTTTGGTGACAATAACGAACCCATTATCTCGCCCCACTTTAGTTGCCCAATCAACTAATTCTTCACGAGATGAGAAAACCTAATCAATTTAATATTTTTAGTTAGTTATTACTAAATGATAGTAAAATGAAAGTAAAATTAAATATGATATATCTTATAACCTGATTCGTGTCGTATAAACCCTTTTTACCGGAACCAGAACCGTCATTATCCCCGCTGCTATCGCCACCGTTATCACCCCCGTCATCGCCGCCGTCATTCCCGCCGTAATTGGACGCGAACTGTCCTGGATAGTTTGAAGCAGCCTCTTCGTAATAACCGTAACCCTCCTGAGGGTAATAGTTAGATTCCGAACCAAATAAATAGTTGCTATCCCAGAAAGACATCGTAACGTTAGATATTAACGTTTATATAGTACTTGAAATGGAATATTGCGTTTATGTAGTAGTTGAAATGAAATGAATTTATATCGTTGAATTATGAAATGAATTTATAAACTAACGTTTATATAGTAGTTGAAATGGAATATTGCATCTCGTCACATAATTAACACTAATATCGAGGAATATTACGTCATATCAAATAATGTAATAAATACAAATTTACACGACTATCGAGGAATATTACGTCATATCAAATAACGTAATAAATACAAAATTACACGAAAAACGAGGAATAATATATCTCGTCAAATTATTAAAAGTGAAACTAGGACCCGTAAGTAAGTTCACGGCCCGTAAGACGAATTCCATACGGGCCGTGAAGAAATTCACGGGCCGTAACTAAACACGACCGTGATCATATTCACGGGCCGTTACGTTTTTGAATTACGTTTCTGAATGACCGATTTGACTTGCGACAGACCATACGGCCCGTGAAGGGCCTTACGGGCCGTAAAGAGGGCGTCCAGATATCCTGGAGGGCGTCTCTTTAGTAGGCCCCTTAAATAATCGTGATGATATGTGTTATTCACTGTTAGATATAGTCATTAATAATGCATAATTAGGATTTAGCTAAGTACGATCCATAGGCTCAAGCTAGATAGGTTTCTTTGTAGGTTTTCTTTCTTTCCTTTTTTAATAGCAAATATACGACACTGATTCGAATGATATGTGTAAGTTTAATCGGGTCCATCCATTCGTTTTCTAGTAGAGAACGCACCCTCAACCCCATCAGGAGAAAACTACAACTGGAAAACTCGTTGCCTCAACCTTGAACATTTTTGCTCAAAACAACACTTAAACCCAAGTTTTTTTTCATTATTTACTTGTTTAGGGTATCTTATTTTAACCAATTAGGCTAAGTATTATTGAGTTATGCAAATAACACATCTACAATATAAAACAACTAGATACGTGAACATCTTTTAATAACGTTGTTCTCTTCTATAAAATTAAAATTGGTTGTGGTAATGTAATTCTAAAAATCCATTAGGCAATATGGCACATGGAATGTGTTTGTTATGCCTCCCTAAATTTAAAGTGAGTTACAATGACACATTTTTTACCACATTTTACGTACTCACGGAGACATTTTCAGAAATAAGTTGCGCATAGAAGTATAGAACCTTCTTAACGAGTACAACTTCTTTTGTTTTTTGAGTTCATTCGATTTGCGTTGAATTACGTCTTTGGAACCATATGTTATTATTCACTAGTCAATCGTGGCCGTCTCCTAATAACTAGATAAACGTGACCTTCTCAATGACGGAGGATTGAAGGGGCCGCCCCCTCCCCCCTCATTTTTTCGTCGGTAGTGTTAAACTTTAGTCCAGTAGTGTAAATTTTTGGCCCGATAGTGTAAATTTTTATATAAAACTCGAGTTCGCCCTCCTAAAAAAATTTAATTTTACCCCCGCCCCCCTACAAAAATGTTCAAGCTCCGTCCCTGGACCTTCTCCTCCTTTTATATGCTCTATCATCAAAGGGTAAAACATAAGTTTGATTTATATATAATTAATAGTTCTTATTTAAACCCGTCTTATGTACGCATGTACTCATCCATAAACATTAAACGAGACAAATCTTAGGTTCTCTTACCGATTGTCGGTTATGTTGAATAAATTGAATGAACCTAGAAACTTGTGTATTACATAATTTTAAAATGTGAGAATGATATAATTCATTAATGTATAAATATTTCTTATGATTTAATTACATATTACATATAATAAAAAAATAGAATGTTATGTTAATAATTTGTAAATATACAAATACTTCTTTGGATAATATATCATGCAGTTGACATGTGTAAAATTAACAATGGTTGTTTCAAAATCACACTAACTCATAATATATATGAATTATTTTTAGCTATAAAAGTATATATAATTTAAAGCAATATGATTAAACAATTTAATTGATAATAAAAAAGTTAAATTCAAAATCAATAGATAAAAAACTGAAATGAATTATTAATTTAGTTTCTAAGATAAAGAGTTGGCTAAAACAATATATTAATTTTAATAGGAATATTTTTAAACCGAAACAAAAGATTGTCATGTGATATTCATAGTTACTCATTTATTATAAAGTAGAAGTTACATTTTCTAAGAATTAAATCCCTTAACAATATAAAATAACCACGAGTTTAATTATACAAATTTTAGTTTGCTTTAACATTTATAAAACTTCTATTTTTATGTTGTTGTATTTCTTAAGATGTGGGTAGCGGTATCACCCCCATATTCCTCTTCCATGTTGCGCATGATCAATTTCTTGTTGTACTTTGTCTTTCTTTGTTATTGCCCTTTTCTGTTATTATTTGACTTAAATAAGTCAAATTAGATACACAAGTATAATTATACATCTTTTATTTAGAATTTAGAATTCTCGGTTGTTGACAAGCTCCCTTGTCTTATAATTATTTATCTGTGGATCATACTTTCGATAAAAAAAATAATAATAATAACACCTCCACATATATAATTTTATATTGTAATTATTGTTTTTATTAAAACAACGAACTCTTGCCCTCACCTGGGAGTGTAATAACCGCCCGATTGTAACGAGGTTTGTAATTGTTATTTAATCAATTGTTTTTTAATTATTTCTAATATTCATTATACTTTAACTTTTTATTTAATAAAATTATAACTTACCATTAATATTAAACATGAAATAAAAACTTAACGTTACTGTTAAATATAAAAAAAACATTTAATAGACATTAAAAAAACACTAAAAACATTTAAAATTAACTAAGAAACATTTCACGATCTTGGCCGTAGTACTTTCCCAGATATATTTTTTTCTTCTACTCGATCATTTCATGTTCTAGGCTCGATAAGTGGTTGATGTTGGGGTAAAGTAGTTGTGACTTGATGCTTCTTTGACATTCTTTTTCTATATCAACTTTTTGACTTTTGAGTTGGTTGCCCTTGTAAAGGGGATGTTAGGGATGAACGAGTGGTTTTAAATGAAAGTGTTACTCGGATTGTAACATCGGCTGTTTGGGTTCAATGGTACATGACGATTGTTGGAGGTTTAAGCTTATTAATAAAGGTCTTAAATAGGAATAAGTAATTCTTCTAATAAATGCCACGGTCAATTTTTTTCTTCTTTTTCTTTATTATTATTATTATTATTTTAATTTATTTTATTATTATTATTATTATTACTTGGGGGGGGGGGGGGTTAAACAGTATGTAATAAATAGGCTCCTCACGACTTGTACCAGCACGGTCAAGTAGGTGCGATAGGCCTATGTGGCAATAGTCGTGCATTCTCATCACACCCAGCTAACTGAAGATTAATATAGTGCTTTGTCTTAGTCAAATATTTAACAAAATAAATATTTATATCACATAATTAGACACTTAACCTATCATTGCTTTTGTAAATTTAATAATAGGGTGTATTTTGTTTTGCAATACTAGATTACAATAGCTTATTCTCTATAGATACATTATAGTGAAACATTTTGTTGATAAATGGTGTATCCCTCCTTCCGATTAGTGAGGGTTCTAAATCTTATACAGTGCATGTTTGATGGTGTTAAGGTAGTTAATAGAGTAGTTTAGATGCCTATCAGGGAAAAGATAATAATAGGTTAAATGGTTTGTGTGTTTCATCAAGTTGAAATTTATTGGTTAATATAAGTTTGATAATTTAACCAATTACATTACTGATTTTTAGAAACATAACTGACATGATCATAATTAGTACTAACTAGAATTAAGCCTCTCGCATTACGACGAGGATGTGAAACCATATCAAATAGCATCAATATGGCACCATCAACAACGATCACCAACACTGAAGTTGCGGTGTGATAATGCTGAAAAATTATACCATGAAAAATATAGGAAAATATAACTAAGTTGATCTACGACCCGTGCATTGCGACAAACCTGTCAAACAAGAAAAAAATATACGTAAAAAATTCGAACCACGCGCACACACGTACGTTGCGTTGTGTTAACTTACAAAAATTAAAACAAAAAGTAAAGCGCAACGTAAAAAATATTAAACCACACTTGCATGTTACATTGTATTAACTGATAAAACTTAGAATGAAACGCTAAAACAAAAATTCACGAAATATGAAAGGCGAGATAGGATTAAAGCTGAATTTAGAAAAATTATGAGGTTAAATTGTAAAAGATGAAAAGTTTTGGGTTAAAAGTTACAAAATATAAAAGCTTTGGGAAAAAAAGATTTTTTAGAAAGAAAAAAAACACCCTAAGCATAATAACTATTCTGCATGGAAAACTTGAAAATTAGTATAATAATATAAATACAAATGTTAACAACACAATATATTACAAAAAAAAATAAAGAACAAAGATTGAAAATTAAGAAAAAAGTTTTGCTGCCAAAACAGAATCGTGGACCTCGTTTGCTAAGGAAAAGACATCTCCAGTCTCGACAATCGACATTGAGTCAACCAAACTATTGTTTAAAGGAATACTTGGTTGATTGTTAATAAGAACACTAAATTCAAATTCATTTAAAATGTTTTTTTAATCTTGTCTAAAACTAAATAAGAGACTTACAAAAATTATCTAACCTTTTGTTTTGCATTCGCATATAAAACTTTTGACTAGCTCATTTAGTAGAGACTCTGCTTTTTAAAACGGAGGTCATGGGTTCAGACCCAGACAATAATGTAATACGAAATAATATAATAGCAGGAGTAGAATATGTTTGTCGTTCAAAATAATAATAATATAATAATAATAATAATAATAATAATAATAATAATAATAATAATAATAATAATAATAATAATAATAATAATAATAATAATAATAATAATAATAATAATAATAATAATAATAATAATAATAATAATAATAATAATAATAATAATAATAATAATAATAATAATAATAATAATAATAATAATATAATAATAATAATAATAATAATAATAATAATAATAATAATAATAATAATAATAATAATAATAATAATAATAATAATAATAATAATAATATAATAATAATAATAATAATAATAATAATAATAATAATAATAATAATAATAATAATAATAATAATAATAATAATAATAATAATAATAATAATAATAATAATAATAATAATAATAATAATAATAATAATAATAATAATAATAATAATAATAATAATAATAATAATAATAATAATAATAATAATAATAATAATAATAATAATAATAATAATAATAATAATAATAATAATAATAATAATAATAATATAATAATAATAATAATAATATAATAATAATAATAATAATAATAATAATAATAATAATAATAATAATAATAATAATAATAATAATAATAATAATAATAATAATAATAATAATAATAATAATAATAATAATAATAATAATAATAATAATAATAATAATAATAATAATAATAATAATAATAATAATAATAATAATAATAATAATAATAATAATAATAATAATATAATAATAATAATAATAATAATAATAATAATAATAATAATAATAATAATATAATAATAATAATAATAATAATAATAATAATAATAATAATAATAATAATAATAATAATAATAATAATAATAATAATAATAATAATAATAATAATAATAATAATAATAATAATAATAATAATAATAATAATAATAATAATAATAATAATAATAATAATAATAATAATAATAATAATAATAATAATAATAATAATAATAATAATAATAATATAATAATGACTATATCAACATTATAATGATTATAATGATAATATTAATAGTATTGTTATTACCCTATATGTTAAAAAAAAAAAGTCAAGGAGCAGTATTATTTGTTGTGTTGGTTATTTGACCACGGAAGTTTATGGGATTTTCATTTGACCCCATTCCCCTGAATGTGTTTATAGAGATAGAATATTATTAGAAAGTTAAAAAAAGATGTGCTATAATAATATAAACATGGACCATACTTGTACATGGAAAACATCTTAGTCGACCATACTTGTACATGGAAAACATCTTAGTCACTAATTAAGTCAATACACCTTCGTCAATGATTATTAAGAGATCAAGAGACTTAAGTTTGTATTTTTACAGTGGGTGAAATTTTTAAAGGAGATTTAAGCTACTAATTTCAGCACGAGACCCCGCGATCTTTAATTAAAATTAAATTTTAAGGCTGAATATAAGATTTGATACAAAGTTACACACTCAACAATGTATGTTTGGTGTTTGGTTTCCTACTCCGGACTTGAAATGTCCTAAAGGTGGATAAAATGAATCATATTTTATTCATGAAGTCCTTAAGTACGATTTATAAAACTTTACTTAAAAATGCTCTTTATTTCTTATTTGTATTCGATTTAAATTTTTATTAGATCTGCATTTGTTAAAACTAAGGGCTAAACAAAATAAAATCAGTTTAGAAAAAATGTTTATCGTATAAAGTATTTAATAATAAAGTTAAATCGAATAGTTAAACTAAACCCATCTAATAACATTTTTTAGCAATAAGAATAAAATCAGTAACATAAAGTAAACTTAAAGTGAAGGGTAATTTTATGACTTACAGAATGTATAGTTAAAACATGTATAGTTAAAACATCGTTTTCGTCAAATAATCAGTAGTGCCAATATTAAATAACAAACATAGCCACATGCCCACATGTCGTCTACAGGTGGGGACACATTTTCGCACTTTAAATTATTGTTGTTTTGAATATTTGACTATTTATATATCGTTTGCTGCATTTTATTTATCACATCTTGTTGTAAGTTAGTGTTCTAGATATATGTGATAGAACTGCTTAAAAGAGATGAAAGTGCCTCTAGAGTTTAGTAGGCAATCACACACAGAGCATTTGGGTTAATGATTGTAGCAAAAAAAAAGAAAATAATAATAATAAATAAATGATAAAAATAAATAATAATAATAATCAAACTCAACTAAACTAAAAAAATTAAAAGTAGATTTCAAATCCTAACATGAGTTAGATTAGAAATTGATTAGTTTATAAAAGTATAAGTAGATGATGGTATGAATCGTCGTTTTAAAAAGAAAAAAATAAAAAAAATTAATTTCATTTACGCTTCAATCACATGAAATTCTAATAAAGAATGGTTGTTACCTTAATGTGTTGTTATATGTCAATGGTTATTATCATTTCATTGTCATGTTTGTTTACTTTGTTTGAATATAATAAATAATTACGTTGTAAGTTTTGCAGATAAGAAGATACGAATAAATAAAATACACTCGTGGTGGCAGGTGATGGGGCTAGTGGTTGGCTGGTAGTGGTGGTGGTTGGTCGGTGTGGTGATGGTGGTGGTGGTGGTGGTTGGAGTGGGGGTTGATGATGGTGGTGGTGAAGGTGGAAACGAAGGGTGAAAAATGAATTAAGGGGAAGGGTGAAAAATAAATTAAGGGAATAAATGATTTTGAGATGTATATAAAGGGAATGAAAGTCCTGTGTAGTAGATAATTTTATTTCATTGAACAACTAATTATTTTTTTTATTTACTCACAATTTTACATTTCATTTTGTCTATCATTCATGCATAATAAACACTAACTAGAGACTTCCACCCCACTTGGTTATTGCTCATTCCTTACAAAAGGAAGATGTTAGGGGTCGATCCCAACTCACCCGACCTTCAACACACCTTTTTAAGCATATTTTGTGTTTTCTATTTGTTTAATACACATTTATCATCACTATAGGGCAGTGACGAACCAGCAAATTTTTCTTATGGTGTCAGTAGTTTACGGATTTAGAATTCTAACAACACATATGTCATAGATTCGGGTCGGTTAAAATTCGGTTGGGTCACAAACAAAAGGCATTGTCACTAGAAAAAACAATGTCATTAAAACATAACAAATACAAGCATCATTGAATAAAAATATCTCGTCGTGATTGCAACCACTAAAACTAATGTTAACTTAATTAATCGATAGACCAACGGATATCCACGTTCTCTTTGCAACCGATAGACATAATTAATAATTGGATAATTGAAAATGGAAATTGACTAAGGATTTAAGTTCTTAATTCTAGTATTTTAAAATCTATGCAATAAGACAAGAATATTTACTTAAAACTTATATATAATTTTTAATTACTTTTTTTCACTTACAAAAAAGCTTATATTTTTTTTTCTACAACCAATGCATAATAGGAAAATACTTTTTTTTTCAAAAAACAACAGTTTTTATAATACTAGTGAAATTTAGAATTTGTGTATTATACATTCTTCTTTTAATAAGAAAAATGATACTAGTTGACCCGATCTTTCCCAAAGTAGTTCCGCCCTGACTATAGGTTTTAAGTCAATTTATTTTTAATAATTTTTTTTATTTTACAAGTCTTTATTTTTTATAATATTACTGCTAGTATTATTATGAATTTGATATTTTTAATTAATTTTGGGCATAGTTTGTCTTTTCATAAAATTTAACATATAAAGTTTTATCAAATTCTTAATATACTATTACAAAGTATCTATTTTTATTCATGCTTTGAATATAAATTTAATTTAAAAGCGAGACAAGTCAAACATAATATGTTTTTTTACTTTTTGTTTCATTTAAAAAATGTAAATATTTATGAAATTCCGAATATGATTATATTACGGGCATACTTATTTTTATTTATGTTTTTATATAAGTTTTATTCAAACTAAACCCACTTAATATAACCTTTTCTTTTATTCAGTTTACTATTTTTTTATAATTTTTTTCATAACAAAATGATTTTCATTTTTTTTTCACAAGTTCTATATTCAGTTTGATGCTCCATACTTTTTATTTTTAGATAATTTTCTCTCTTCGTGCGGAGATTCCACTAGTTTTTAAAAATATCAAAAGTTTCAATTAACGATTACAATTATTCAAAAATTACAATCAAACACCCAGTTAGTAATTAAAATAAAAACTTCAACTATCAATTATCATTAACAAATAATTGGCTACATATAATTTACTAAAGTCTTGATGTTACTGAAATGGAATCCACACATGAAATCTAGTAAGGGGGTGTTTGGATATATAAACCTTCACAAATAATCACTAAAACTTAAGTTAGAAAACTGGTTTGGACAAAACCTTTTATCAGACAGTAGAAAGAAACTACACATTTTACTGTTTTTACATAATTTAAAGAACACGTCTCGTATATTCTATCATTTTGTCTATTCTATGTTAAATAATCACTTAGTCATTAAATAATTTGTTTTCTAATTCTAACTGATTCAAATTGTAATATTAGTTCACAAAATTTTACCACGTATTTCTAACATATGTTGGTATTTCTAACGTTGAATTTACAGTATCGACAGTGATACATTTATGAACACTCGTTTATGATTGTTTATTTATGTATTTATTTATGTTTGTTATATATGTTATGTTTGTTTGCTTATATATCTAAATCTATCTGCATTACTAATGGGCTCACTCATAAATGCATCATCCAAATCAAATTTCAGAACCCAGTGTTAACCCTTAGCTAATTTTGACTAATAAGTTTAATTAAAAAACAAGAATACATTCATCTTCTTCGTTTATTTGTATTCATTCATTTTTATTAATTTAATGTTATAAACAAGATGGAACATAACTGAATGCAAATTAACACATTCATTTTATAACAACATATACGAACAAGATAATACGTTTGTTTAAATGTTCTTGTCCATTCATTTATTCAGTTAAAATGAAACAATCAAAACCTTGTTCATTTTCGTTCGTTTCAGTTCTGTTTCTTATATTTTTTCATCTAGGGTGGTTAATTTAAGTCATGCTTTCATTTTCTCGATATATAACAAAACACCTCCCTCTCTCATATAATAAAAAGAAGCCTCATGTAGTCATGTGTACTCTTTTTTTAAAACCTAAACTTCCTCCATCACCACCATACTTCACCATCATCATTCTTCATATTCTTCTTCTTCCTTCTTCTTCACCTCTTCTTCAACTCAAATATTACTCTTCATGGCTGCTGACTCCACCCCCCCTTTTCACCTCCACCCTGATCTCCACCTGCAAATCCCTCAAGACTCCGGCGAAGAAGACGACCCCAACCAAACCACCCCCGCCGGCTCCGCCGACGGCTCCGGCCGCCGCCCCCGAGGCCGCCCCCCGGGCTCCAAAAACAAACCCAAGCCGCCGGTGATCATCACCCGTGAAAGCGCCAACACCCTCAGAGCCCACATCCTCGAAGTCAGCAACGGCTGTGATGTCTTCGAATCCGTCGCTGATTACGCCAGAAAGCGCCAACGTGGGATTTGCATCCTCAGCGGCTCCGGCACCGTCAACAACGTCAGCCTCCGCCAGCCTGCAGCTGCCGGCTCCGTTCTCACGCTTCATGGTCGGTTCGAGATTCTTTCGCTGTCGGGCTCTTTTTTGCCTCCGCCGGCGCCGCCGGGGGCTACCAGTTTGACTATCTATCTAGCCGGTGGTCAAGGGCAGGTGGTCGGTGGCAACGTCGTCGGAGCTCTGGTGGCGTCTGGGCCGGTGATTGTTATCGCTGCTTCTTTCACGAATGTGGCTTATGAGCGGCTGCCGTTGGATGAAGATGAGGCGGCGGCCAGCAGCGGCGGAGTTGGCAACGCAGACGGCGGCGACGGTGGCGGTGGTGGTGGCGGTGGTCAACCGTTTCAAGACCCGTCGTCGATGGGTTTACCGTTTTTTAACTTACCACTTAATATGCCCAACGTTCAGTTGCCGGTGGACGGCGGTGGTTGGTCCGGTAACACCGCCAGCCGACCACCGTTCTGATCAAAACAACCGATCATCATCATCATCAACAACAACATCATCATCATCATCATTGTTATCGTCGTGGTCATCATCATTCATCGATTACCAACATTTATCATGGATCAACAATATTTGTATGGGATGTCACTAGGTTATCATTTTGTTGATCGATCCAATCGTAGGTTTTGGTTAGCTTTTTATTTTTGTGAATTAAGATTTAAGGTCAGATTATCATCTTCTGTATTGATTTGTGAAACTATTTGATCTTTTTAAAAGCAAGTTTTGCGAGAAGTGGTATGAATATTAAACTAATTAATCTCCTTTCTTGGGCTTGATGAGTTTTTTTAATTATATTATAAAATTATTAAAGATGGTCACATATTATATACAATGACGTTTTTATTAACTTTGATAATATTTTATTGTTAAATCAACGTGTAGTTATCAGTTCTTGGAATCAAACGTATATTTAATGATTATGGAGCTTAATCAATCAATTATTATATTTATATATATTCAGGAGCTGTGGACATTTTGTTATGGATATTATATTTCTTAAGTCGTTCAATGTATTTGTATATTTTATTTAATTTGTTTTCGTGTGTTAGTTACATTTAATGTTGTTGATTAAATAAATGCAAACCCCATATTTTATTTTATTTTATTTTTTTTATCTTCTTTTTAAGTAGTCTCCATTCTGGATTCGTAGTAGTTGCTGAATTCGATGGATAAACATGTGTTCTTGGGGATAATAATCTGGGCATGTGAACATTTAAGCTTTTCCTGAATAGATGCTCCAGTCTTTCAACTTTTTATTTTAAATACTGAAAAGAATTACGAATGCAATTAAAAATATTAATATTGTAGCTAGTGTGTCTAGCGTACACAACATTTTGAGTAGGACTGACAATTGAGTCAAGGATTGCTTAAGGTCGATAGGTCTTGAGTCCAACTTGAAAGTTTGAAGCTAACTTTGAATCGGCTTGATAGCTAGCTCGACACATATATACGTGACTTATAATTCTTGATAAAAAGCTATTTCAAGTTAAATTTGATTCGCTATATAGTTCAAACTTCATGTATGAACTCTAAATCGAGTTCAATAAAAGCTGGACTCAAAATGAGTTTGAATGGCTCAATAAAGGCTTACTCGTTTATAGTAGTGTTACTACTGTGTTAGTACCATATTTTTAGGCTTTTTGTTTTAGAATGATAATAGCATTTAGTCGGTCATGTCTATACAATGATTTGTGAATCTTGAAAAGTACTTATAAATAAAATATAAAAAAAGAACCCTCACTTATGTTTGTATGTTGGCTTGGTCAAGACCATTTCTTGTAGTCCAGACATCATGGCCTTCGTAATATTGGTTAATTTAAAGATGGCTCTTGTTCAAAAATAGACAATCAAAACGTCACAATATAGTTTTGAAGCCCATATGTATATAATGGGGTATAAAATACTCAATATAGTCTATTTTGGGATACCAATCATATGCCATATTAATCTTTGTGTTCGTATACATAAAAAAGAACCTTCTTCACCTTCTCTCTCTCTCTCTCTAAAAGTTACATGGTTCCTTCTTTCTTAAATATGTCAAGGTCGAGTTACACCCTTTCTCCACAATTCACTTTCATTGCACAAGTGATTACCTCGATCTCTCGTGATTACCTCTCTCATATCTAATTGTTAGCTTCTAATGATCAATACAAATAGAAACAAGCAGGTTCTAGCTTGATATTTTAAACCTTAATTGACGTAAGAATTAACACATCTTTACAAGTTTCACATTTAAAGGGATTACACTAATAGTATCATGATCACACCTCAAACATTTTTTATTATAACTAGCTATAGTAACCCGTGTGTTACACGGGTTAAATAAATAAAAAATTAATATAACAAAATTTATTAATTATAAAATAATATTTTAAGATATAATATCACTGAAATTATGTATTAGAAATGACTGTAAGTTATAAAATAGTGATATCAACTTTTTAAAACTTTATTTTTTTTAAAAAAAATAAGTAAACGTTTTGTTCTAAAACAAACCGTATAAAAATGTCATTTTTAAAAATTTTCTTATTATAACTCTTAAATTTAATTATTTTTGGTTTTAAAAAAATAACTTTTTAAAAATAACAATTTTAAATATTTTGTATTTTTAAAAAAAGTCTTATGCTTTAAATAAATTTATTATTTTATAAAAAATTTATTTATTTAGAAATAACATTAATAAATAGATCTCTTTATTAATTTATTAAATCTAAAAAAGTGTTAAATAGTATTATTAGTAATTAAAATAATTATTTAATAGGAGAGAGAGGCGGGAAAATTTTGGTAAGAATGATTGTGGTGTTGACACGTGTCATCGCAGATACCTTTTACCTACAATTAAAGATAAGAAAGATAAAATCATGACATCAAATACATTTACTAAAGAAAACAAATTTGATTTTAAGTTGACAATTTACCTTTGAGGACTAAAAAAGTGTATTTGTGTTATGAGTGGGTAAATTTATAAAATGGGATGCATATGGTCACATGGTATGGTTTACTATCACCTTGGATCCCATGTTTAAATAAAAACTAATTTTAGTTCTGTAAATGAACGCTGATGTCATTTTAGATCCTAGGTAACATATATTTTTAATCTTATTCAAATGGACGGTTTGTTAATTTGTACCGGTTTGCCAACTTTTTATTCTTGGCTTTTTGATTGTAGGATACATGTACCTATTAGTTTGTTAAAGTTTACTGTTTGAGTTTGTGAAGTATATTATTTTTTATATAATTTTATCACAAAATGTTTAATAATACAAAAACTAAACAACAAGTGAATTAGTATGTTAGGTTAGTAATATGTGTATTGCACGAGTTGAATAAATAAAATATTAAATAGTTATTAATGAGAGTTTACTATTTACAAAATGACATTTTGAGATTAGATATGATTGAAATTACGTATATGTAAGGAGTATAAATAATAAAACAATAATATCATTTATTTAACTTTTACTTTTAAATTCTTTTGAAAAAAGAAGTTTAAACAATTCTTTACAACTAACCATTTGTAAGAAGAAAAAAATATATTATTTTTAAAAGTTTCCTTGTTATAACTCTGAATGTTAATTATTTTAGTTTATAAAGGTTTTATATTTTAAAAAAACATTGTTTTAAAATATTTTGCATCTTTAAAAAAATATGATGTTTTAGAAAAGTTTATTGTTTTATAACATTTTATTTCTTTAAATATTACATTTATAAAAAGATCTATTCTCAATTTATTAAAAAGCTAATTTAAATCTAAAAATAAATTTAATAATATCATTAGTAGTTAATGTAATTATTAGTTGGATATAGAAGTTGAAGAGTAAATTACGTGTCTACAATTATGATAAGTGTTCACCAAAATTTTTTTTATTATAATAGATAGAATACCAAAAACATAAGAAAAATTTGTCATAATGTATGCGTCTAATAATCATGCTAGCTATCAAATAATACCATATTCATTCATGAATTCGTAAATATTATTAATGCCGTGTTACTGAATTTACTTAAGAAGAAAAGAGAAAAAATAAATAATTTATTTTCCTTTTATTTATCTCTTTTTTTCTTATCTTTTTATTCTTTTCTTATCTTCAGTGTCTATCGGTTTAAAATGATTTATTGTAGCCTTCATTTTTCTTATTTCCTTTTAGTAAGAATATTCTTTTTTTTCTTTCACTCCTCCTAAGGGTAATAGAATGCAAAGATCTTTAAGATCAAGGACTAAAGCTTAATTTCCTATAACTTATTTTCATTCTACCATTTTCTAATCTCTCCAATTTTCCCCATTTCTCTCCACCGGTAGCATACTTTTCTCTCCGTGTGTGTGTGTGTGTTTTTTTCTTCTGAGATCGTTGTGATCGCATACAGCATCAATGTCGATAACCTTAGGCAAAATTGATTTCATTTCTTGCTGTGGAAGCACCAAATTTGCTGAAGAAATGGTCGCAGATGGACCCTTTGCTACTTACGAAGAAGCTGTTGCTGCAGCCAACAACATATGGTTCAATAAGGTCTGTATATGCGTCTGTGTGTAAGCACTTAGATTGAATTTCAATTTGATGGATTTAGTGACCGCAGGTTGATGTAAATGGTTGGCTTGAAGCATTCGCCGTTCATCCCCAAATTGGGCAAAACCCTTCTTCTGCTGCTCACAAAAGTTCCACAAGTGCTCAGTTAAGTTCATCTCCCTCGATCGATGAATCGATTAGAAGATACCATATCGAGTGATCGATCGATCGATCGATTTGTTTGATTTTTGCTTGCTTGATCATCTCAAATTTTCCACTTATTATGTTTATTAAACAAATCACTGATTTAGTTTTGAAGTTTGGTTTGGTGATCCGTAATACTCTTTGATTTTGTTTTGAGGTAAAGATGATAAGTTTTAACTTCGAAATTGATCTCGGTTTGTAGAGGATTTTAATCTTATTTAATTCAGGATCTTATCCTTTATTCAACACAGTTTTAGCATTTTATTTAACATAAATCTCAGAGAAACATAAGCCCACTAGTAAGTGTTCTATTGCATATAGCAATATAGGAATTTAAAATGTTCTAAATAAATGAATAAAAGATGATTCATGGAGGCAATACAATGCTATCTAGCCTGTATTAGTATCTTAATCTTCTTATCAGTGAGGGGATGTATCATGTCTATAAAGAAGAATGCTCAAGATATGGCAAAAATGCATAATACAATTTCAATGGGTTATGGAGTTGTTGGGATTTAATTAATCTGTCAAGTCTATGCGTATCATTCTGCAAAAATACATGAAAAGTGAAATTTATAGAACTCACAGTTTATATGCATTGAGAAATGAAAATCACATTGTGCTTTTATTTGCAAGTCCCTGCATTCTTGTTAGCTCTTCGACTAATTATAGGGCTTTCTCTGTTTGTAGGTGGAGCAAAGGGGAGCAGTCCACTGCTCTAGCCACTGCAACTGATTCCACCCTACAAGTATTCATCTCAACACTAAAACCGTAATGTGTTATATCAATGAGAAATATTCAGATGTGTGATCTGTTAACTGAGATGCAAAATTATGTTCTATACCAATTTTAACTGCAATCACCTGCTATACTCTGCTCAGAAATGGCTGCGGACTCTACTGTTTTTGTTTAAACATTCATGGTTCTTGAATATAAGTACATTAAAATTTAGAACTGCTACATATATTTGAATTGGGGTTCTTTTTGCAGGAGTTATATGAGTGGAATTCTCGATATAAGCAAAAGTTTGGGTTTGTTTTCCTTATATGTGCATCTGGAAGAAGTACTCCTGAAATATTATCCGAGTTGAAGGTAACCTTTACATATAGTCATATGCATAATTTTATTTTCTATTGTGCACTAAGAAGCAGAAAAACAAGGATGTCATAATGACGTACAAATGAAGTTATGCTACCATATTGACTGATGTTATGCTATTCGTGTAGAGGCGTTTTTCAAACAGGCCAATTGTTGAATTTGAGAATGCAGCCCAAGAACAAATGAAAATTACTGAATTACGTCTTCAGAAGCTTTTCTCAAATGTAGAAGTTTCTGCTTCAACTCAGGCTCAGTCCAACACAAGCAATGTCACCAAAGCAGGTGATTTTAATTTGTTTATATGACCCTTAGATAAATGACTGACATGTTGAATATGATTATGAAACAATATGTTACAACAATAATCTAAATCTTTAATAAAAGAATTTAGGAGGTTGTATGCATTAAGAATAGACTTTGATCAATTTCCAACCTGGTAGCTGATGTGATAATGTGAAAAGATGGAGCAATAAAACAGTTAAACAAAATAGACGTAGAGATCCACTGTTTTTTATGTAATTACCAGAACCATATGTAAACGTCCCACTGATGTTGATCCTTTTAATGTAGAAGGTCGGATGAACATTTTGGGAGGGCATCTAACTGCTCCATCAGTAACTACACGGGTCCGCCCGCCCATCACGACCCATATACTAGATGTAGCCCGCGGGTGTCCTGCAGCCGGGATCGAAGTCCAGTTAGAAATGTACAATTCCGAACAGCCTGGCCCAGTGTTTGGTGACTCAGATAAAGACAAGTGGATATTCCAAGGTTCATCGACTACAGATAAAGATGGAAGAAGTGGTCAGCTTATGAAAATGGTCAACGATTTAAGCCCTGGTGTATATCGAATTAGTTTCAACACAGGCAAATACAACCCAAATGGTTTCTTCCCATTTGTCTCCATTGTCTTTGAGGTCAAAGAGTCCCAGAAAATGGAACATTTTCATGTTCCTTTGTTGCTTTCGCCTTTTTCATTCTCAACCTACAGGGGCAGCTAGGTATGATGGTCATTCAGGATATCTCAAACTATTACTCTGTTATGCAAGTTCTGTAAGTTATTTGTGATAAAATATTACTATTACCATAACGCTTTGTGATTGGCCACAAAAGGGACACAACTTATATGGGAAATATTCAAGTGCATATATATGTGAAGCATGACAGCATGTTTGTGCATGTATGTTTGTTCTTAAAAGAGCAAAGGCTCAATTGAAATGAAAATGGTCCACTGTCTTGTCTCCATACTGAGGTCAAGATTTCAAATCTTGCAAGTGACAAGTAGTGGAATATATTAAGAGTTGTCCAAAAAAAATGTTTGTTCAATCATTCATCAAACACCCAAATTATACTTCGAACTGGAGCTCTAAAAGAGCAAGAAGGTAACTGAATATACATGTGATTTGAGAAAAGAGTACCAATATTCGAGGGACTTGCAAGGTTAAGACCGACACCATACAAGAATGAGAGACCGAACAAAACCTGTTTACAAGTGATTGTGTCCGGTTTAGATAGCTCTAAGATCAGTTCAAACCTGAGTGTTGTTTTAAGTTCACTTGCAACATCTTTTAATTAAAACTAAATTACCTAAACCAGTTATTTACATGGCTAAACTGTTAACATTCATTCTGTTAAATTTATTTAAAAATGTCATGAACTGAATTTGGAAATCTGGGCTGAGTTGGCAAGGCCGCAAGAGATCGAGGAGGCAAGGGTAAGACACAAAGCTGAAGTTGCAAAGACTCTACGAAGCGAAGAATACATTCAACATATGGCTAAGATAACAAGTGACCACGACCAAATGTACACCATTGGATATGATGATAGGAGCCCAAACAATCGACATGTTGCTAATCATGGTTATGCAAGTCAACATGTCACCTGTGGTAGCGAAGCACGATATTCAGGTGGCACATAAACCACATCACCAAACCATGACAACCGAAAGATGGTCATACATCACAAGTATTTGTAGGCTAAGCCATATTGTATTTGAGGTTAGAGCTCGATGTTATGGACCCTATAAGGGGTTGGAGCTAATATAATGTATTCGATATATTTGCTTCAGATGTCTTACAATTTAGACTCTGGGCAAGCAAAATCTAGTAACCGAGGAAGGAACAAACAAAATTTTGAGAAACTAATGGTTCTTTGATTTTTTTTTACAAGTTTGTGAAAAATATAATTTAAGTGACAATAACTTAAAATTGAAACAAAAAAATCTCATTCGGTGTTGGACTTACCTCCTTTTTGATCTATTATTATAATGCTTTTTCTTAGGGGTTGAACTTCTCACCTTAAAATCATAAACAAACTTTACTAGTTAGTCTAAAGATGTTGACAAAGTAATTTATTATTACTATATTTAATGGAAAACGAACAGAATATACAAACGGATCTTGGGCTACTTTGCCCATTAGGAAAAGGCAAAAGGACCCGCCCATTAATAAACTGATCCGACCCGATCTGATCTGACCCGATAATGATTTGCATTTTAACAAGTTCGTTCTAAACTGCTAACCTTAGTCATTGTTCTTGGCGACGTTTGGTTGATCTTCATGGCGCCAACAAATCAGGTATTCTATCTATGTAATCCTTCTTATTTAATGTTTTATAGTGAAATTCTGCACTGTTAGTTACTTTATTATACTTTCCACATCTTCAACTTTTGCAATTTACATCCTGAGTTCTTCGTTATCATTTTGATCGCATTATTACCGTGTTTAAGTTGATTTGATTGAACTGTATATCCTAATTTCTTGTATCCGTAGGGATTGAGTTTAATTTACCAACTAAACCCTATTTCCAGTTGATTGATTCCCCCCTTTTCGTTCTTTGTTTGAGTAAATAATCAAGGGATTTAGTTTAATTTACTGTAATAAAATTGAAAAGTGAGGACAATAAGATACGAATTGGAAAGAAGGGTAATTCATTTTACTTTTTAATCAAAGTAGGTATGCTTCAGCAATAAGCCAATAACTTTGATTCACTTCAATGGAAGTTTAATAATCATGGTACATAAGATTACTCACAAAACAGCATCAAAACAGCAAATTTTATCTGCATAAAAATGAATTTAAACAGTGCAACAAACTTAAAAACAGATTATATGCATTAGGAATTACAAAGTAGAAAGAAAAATAATCAGAGTATATGGCATCTTCTAACCTGATCAAATTGAAAAAGTCAAAACTAGAACCCCATATTGGATTAGAAAGTAATTGCAACATGTGACTTTTACTCAATTTCAACATAAGTTTTGTGAGCCTGATCGAGCAATTAATTTCTTTTTGTGCCCAGCCCAAAATATTGATAAAAATGCCTTACAATTTATGTTGGCGATTTTAGTCTTATCAACATATTTGAATGTAATTGGATTTACAAATAAGACCAAAGGAATTCAAGTTAAGTTATAATACATGCTTGTCTAAACTTAACTGAACTTGAATCCTAGTATATGGCATACATTGTTACTTTTCCCATAATATAGCTTTATTACTTCTGAAGTGAGTGTCGTGAAAAAATTCATGTTTAGAAGCTATGATTATTCAACTTGGTGTCATTCTTTTAGCCATAACATATGAAAAGGTTAGTTAGTAATTGAACTATCTTTGTTTGGCAGGTTCTGATAAAAGAGAGCTCAAATGTGAGGACCATCATATTAAACAGGCCTAAGCAACTAAATGCGCTTTCACTAGAAATGGTAAGACATGAAATATATTGCTTCCATCAAATGTCTCACACACCTTTGAAGTATTATAACTTTTTACGTAACTAGAAGGAAAAAGTTGTATCATTTGGATCTTATTTTTCTAGGTATCCCGGCTCCTGGAAGTTTTCCATGCGTATGAGGAGGATCCAAATGTCAAGCTGATTATTATGAAGGTATACTTCATTCTGTAAAATGAAAATCAAGTTAAATACTTTTCATATTATTCAAAGATTACTTGTAAGGAATGTGGGTACAGGGTGAAGGAAGGGCTTTCTGTGCTGGTGGCGATGTTGCAGCTGTTGTTAATGATATTAGTAAAGGTAAATGCCTTTGTTGACATTCACAAGTGTTTTCTAATTGTTGTAATAATTTTGAGTTTTGGATGGTATTTTGTTGTTTATCTGATGATTTTTTCCTGTATCAGGTAACTGGAAACTAGGAGCAAATTTTTTCTCCAAAGAATTTACATTGAATTATTTGTTGGCAACTTACACCAAACCCCAGGTACACCTCTCAGATTTGATGATGGTTTAATTCCAGAATGTTTGTATTGACTGCGAAATTCATATTTATGCATTGTCGATATGTATGATAATCTGTATGTTAACTTGAAATCTTACTTGAAGGTTTCACTCCTTAGAGGAATTGTAATGGGAGGTGGTGCAGGCGTTTCAATACATGGTAGATTTCGAGTTGTTACTAATAATACGGTATCCATCTTGCCATATTCATCCATTTGAAGAAGCTCTCAAGCATCACCTTTTTGCATTATGTGTGTGGAGAAGAGAGAGGGGGGGTGGATTTTCAATACGAAACCAATTATAAGTAGAGAACTGCGAACGTCGTACACTTGAATCTATTGGTTTAAATAGTGATAATTTTTCTAAAACCACTTGTTTTTTCAAGGATAACACATTTGATATTATCATTTTTCAGGTTTTTGCAATGCCAGAGACTGCCTTAGGGTTATTCCCAGATGTAGGTGCATCTTATTACTTGTCAAGACTACCAGGATTCTTTGGTAATTCCAGTTTGACCTTACCCTTATTGTTGACATACATTATACAATATAATATGATCGTAGTGGATGGAGGTTATCATAATCACACCTTGAGGAATTCATCTAACAAAATATGAAACAAGGTTTGCGTATGTCAGTCATCTGAAATTTTGTTGTTTGCTAATTAGGTAAACATAACATATCTACAACATTTTGGGTGCTGATAGTTCATAGGCATATTAAGTTTTAGTTCTGTGTGCTATTTTTGAATTTTAAATTCATATTCTGGCAGGAGAATATGTGGGTCTTACTGGTGCTAGATTGGATGGTGCTGAAATGCTTGCATGTGGTCTCGCAACCCACTTTGTCCCATTAGAGGTACATTTCATTTTGATTCAAGATTTATATTTATCCTTTACCCAAAATTACTGTTGTATCATCTTTAGATATTCAGTTTTCCTACTTCCTTAATGCAGATATATTCTCCCCCTTCATTCCATTATTACCATTTCAAATGCAGTGTGTTTATTTGTTTTTATGAACAGAAATTATCCTTATTAGAAGACGCATTATCCAAAGCAAACACGGGCAATCCGAATATCATCAGCAATATTTTACACAAATTCTCGAACAAAAATCCTAAGTTGAAAGAAAAAAGTCAATATTTTCGGTATATGTTACTCATATTTGTTAATAGTTTTATTTAGTAACTGTCATCCTCGATTTAAGTTTTACTGCCCTATGCTGCAGGTTGAAAACAATTGATAGGTGTTTCTCTCGGAGAACTGTTGAAGACATTATCTCTGCACTTGTAGGTTCCATCAACATGTATCAAACTTGAATTCTGCATTTTTTGCTTCAAATTACGTTTTTGTCCTTTTGTAAAATCTGTTATTCTACAATCACTTTAAAAATCACAGTACTAGACTTTGGCACATATTCAAGTAAAATGTGAGTCTACTTGTCAAACATAAAATCCTCAACCTTCAAGAAACTCATGTGTTATATGCTATTTTACTCTTTGAAATGGGTATTTCATATACTATTGTTGTACCTTTGTCTTTTGCTAGGAGAAAGAGGCTGATAAAAACATGGATGATTGGATCTCATGGACTATCCAGTCCTTAAAGAAAGCATCGCCAACAAGTCTTAAATTTCTCTTCGCTCTGTAAATATTCACTGTGCCCTTGATAGTAGATATTGTATTTCATAAATTCATATACAGCAACAATTGTCTGATCTATAAAGCTCTGTTGCTGACGGCATGCAGATTAGAGAAGGGAGACTTCAAGGTGTTGGTCAGTGTCTTATCCGTGAATACCGTATGGTTTGTTGTGTCATGCGAGGAGAAGTTAGCAGGGATTTCTTTGAGGTGTCAGTTTATTACAATATCTATTGCACAATAATTTCAATGCTTGACTGATATTAAAAGAAGTATTGAACTATTAACCATGTCCTAAATATCCTTGACAAAATGCAAGATTAACTCTGTATAATGCAGGGATGTAGAGCGTTGCTGCTTGACAAGGATAGAAATCCAAAGGTAAAAGATAGTATGGAAAACCAAGCGTGTTGGGTAAATGGTCAAAAGTCAAAACTGGTTCGGGTCAAATGGGTAATTTTTAGTGTAGGTCGGAATGTCGGATCAGTTTGGACGTACTTGCAAAAAAAAAATTATTCTTATTTTTTCTTTTTGACTTTATTAGTTAATATATTAAATATGTTTAGAAACTATATTCTTGCGACAATAACCGAACCTTTTTCTAATAAAGTGAATTAGAAGGTTATGCATTTGAATACTTCTTAAATGAACTTTCAAGCGGTTGAACTAGCTTATCCATTTGACATGTTTCCTTGTTAGATAATATTCTTAGCTTAACGCATTTGACCTGTTAGATATATGTCATATAAGTATATAACTCATCTCAAATCGACCCATTTATATAAAAATGGGTAAAATTGTCACCTCTGATAATAACTATTGACACTTTCCTTTGATTTTTAATATGTTAGTGGAAACCTTCAAAACTCGAGTTTGTCAGCAACGATATGGTTGACCGCTACTTTGCAGCATTAGATGATAAAGATTGGGAAGACCTCAAACTCCCTGCTAGGTCAAACTTACCTTCATACGCCATATCTAAGCTCTGAGGTAGAGGTAAACCATCAAAATTATAATGATTAATGTCAAAAGATAATCATGCATACTACATATGTTGTTAACTATGTTGGTTGTTAAAGATATACTTTTAAGTTCAAAGGATATAAATCATTATATCTTAATGACAAAAATGTCCTCTCATGATGACAAACATTTTGTGTGCTGGCAAATAGACGTTCTTATAGATTTAAGGCTACGGCCGGTTTAAAACATAATAGTTTATACAATGTGATCGGTTCTTTGAAATGATGAGATGGTCTATTTAATGAAGGGTTATATCTTTGTTTTTATTTAATCAAGCAAAATGGTTTTGTAATGCGTTTCAAAAAGTAATAATATTAGATAATGAGGATTATATGGGTTGGCATGGTCCGAGACCAGACCAGATGCATTGGATCATATGTTAATAGAGACAATGCATCTCTATGCATCTCTGGTCCGGCCTCGCTGGACTCAGCCACTTTTTTTTTTTTTTTTTGTCATACATAGATTATTATAAACGATAGCTACTCCATATTTGCACTCCACGATTGAAAACGGTGAATTAATCATAGATGACTATAGTAGTCGAAACAACGGATTCTTCTGCTACATCACAACATATCTTGAGACTCTGGCTCAGGTTGAGTACGTTCTTGGGGTGACTATTTTCTTGTTGAATATTTCATGCTTCATGTAAGACACTTTAATAATATATTATGATCTCTTAAAACAAGCAAGCTTGTCGCCAAGTATTACCTGAAATCCAATCTTAGCACTTTTTAAACCTACTTAAAATATTAAATACTCAAACATCATTTATATTAATAACTCTGTAATTTCTATTAATTTGAAGTTTTCAGTAGCTTTACCATATTGTTTGTTATATATTTTTAAGGCTGTATAAAATAGTCATATTCAGTTTTAACGCGGTAAACAAGTTCTAATAACCGGGAGAGTATTATTGTACTTTTAACTCATGTAACTTTTAAAAGTAATAAAATAACCGTGTAACTTCCTATTACCCATCCTAAATATTTTAGGTTTGGAGCTTTTCGACGGGTCGGTTATTTCCCGTCTAACTCTTCATTAAAGCCGATGAGCATAAGGTTTTTTTCTTTTACAATAGAGTTCATGCTTTTTTTCATATTTTTAGAAGTATTATAACATCTAAGTTCTAATTTATTCACCATTATAACTAATTCTCTACTTCACTATGTTAGTAACATCAACATACACTACCATTTAGATTAATCTTATAAATGTTTGTTTAAATTTTACGTATTTGAAACTAAAATATTAATACATAATCTTAGATATAGAATCTATATAATATCATCAGTATAATTGTTATGGTTTATGTTCACAGTACACATAATATTATTGTATGCATGTGGGCGCACATTATTCGTAAATTAGTAATCCGTGGCTTTTATATTCATATATTTATCATGTCTCTATATTTTATTTGTGAATCTAACTTTCGGTTGGCATATTTATTGTTTACATATCATCTAGCTTGTATCTTAGGATAAAATATTCATTAAATAATATAATGAAGAGTACGACTGTTCAAACATCGGTTTGGATTTTATAGCCTCATGGTTGCCATATTCTACTAAAATTGACATGCCACTTGAGTCACATGATGATGCTTTTATATTATCATATCCGGCTTAATTTACGGTATCAATCAAGGAAATTGTCTACTTAAGCATCAATATGATAAGATGCATTTACGTATTTTGGCTTTTGTATTTCAAGTAACTAACTTCTGAATCATAATCAGATATGAACGTAGCAACTTAATGAACCATAAAACATTATGTATTATTAGTTAAAACTTGTGACCCTTTTTTAATTTTATCAAACAGCATAAAACAAAATCGAATTTAACTCTATATAATATTTTAATTTTATGGTGCATCAGACATTCTTATAAAATATACCAAAAAACACCATAAATGGATATTTTATATTATTTGAAAGGGAAAGTGTTCATATGAGGAGTGTTACAAGTTTAACTAACATGATAAATAGTCTTACCAAACTAGCAAAATTATGATTCTTTTTTATTTGCATATAATATATACGTAGATACAATTGTTAGTGTCATCATTTTGATTTTTTTTGGAGGTGACTATCACATAGTGGTTAACCAAAAACTATATTTGATTGCCTGAATATGTTGACCAACTAACTCATAGCGCGCAAGGTTGAGTTATTAATTTAGATTTTCAACCTTTAGAAGGCATCTAATTTGCTCCACAACTCAAGCAATAAAGTTGACAAAAGAAATTTGATATACAACTCCAACAAAAAGAATATATAAGTTACGTTTTAGAATTTATGTATGATGGATAAGAAATCTTGAATAAAAATAATATATAAGTTACGTTTAGAATTTTTGTATGTTGGATAATAAAACTTGAATATGTATGGTCCTACGAGGAAACAGACTAATTTAGTGGCGGCCTGCTAATGGTTAAATTATATGTTCTAAATTTTATATATATATGTGTGTAAGATTAAATTCACATACAAATATTATAAGTTTAAAATATGTTATTTAAAACGAATATAAGTGAAAAGAAGTTTATCAAAACTCTGATTATTCTACTATATCAATATTATATTAGTGATATGTACTTATCTACATTATATTAAAAACAAATGTTTTAGCATTAACAGATTGACCCACATAATTTTAAATGAACATATAATGTGTATTCTATGGGATTAAGTTTGATTTCTAAAAAAAATAATGTCATGTTATTTAAAAGGGTTATTACCTGTAAACAGTGCTTATATAATGTCATTGTCAAAAGGTTTACTTTGTACAATAATTAAATATATATACATCATCATGCCTATTTGATCACCACCTTATTTGGGTTGACATTTATTCTTAATGGATTAGTTTTATATTTCACTTCAGTAACTTGTCAACTTAATTAAATAGATTATGTTTGATGTTCCAATTAATGACGTATTTACATGTAAAATTTGAACTCTTTATCATGGTTGCACAAATACCTTCGCTGTTTTAAGGTGTGATATATCTTTTTCTAAATCCATATGAAAATAAAGCAAAAGTAGTGTTTATAATTTTATATGTTGATTTATTCTCACTCTCGTGCTGATAATACAGCAACTTAAACAAGAGGCAATTTTGTGAACAATTTGTGACCAAAGAGTTTTCTACTAGTGACATACTAGGTTTTAGATTTCGTAAATGAGAAAGCAAATATCTCTTACGAATTGTATAAGGATCAATTCAGATTAAAACATTTTGTTGGTACTCACAAAATTCAATCAGATAATTCATAAAGAAAAAATATATATATGTGAATCGGTTATGAAGCAATATACCGATATTAGACCACAGACTTTCTTATATAGACAATTAACCATTACAATATTTTAGCTGATAGTTGACACTTTGATTACGGTTTGTCAGACCTAATCAAAAACAATTTATAATAGTCCAAACTCACCTAAGATAGCTAGGGTAAGTCGGGTCGATCCGCAGGGAATATGTGAAAAGTATAGTTCAATTCATAAAGTTAAGAGGTTTATTGAAAATACTTGTAAATTAACTAAATTGTAAAAAGTACTTGAAGTTGAAAGTAAAGTTGATTGTAAACAATGATGGGAAAGAGTAATCCCCTCTGTGGTAAGGTTTACAACATAGATTTGCTTTGATAGCTAAAAGTGGTCACATAGACATAACCGGGTTGATTTGGTTAAAGACAATAGATTGAATGAGAGTGCTGTTAATGAACTACTCGAATCATATCCTACGTTTGTATTACCCAACGCCATCCAAAATTGATGTTTCAGATGAAAAGAAATCTAAAACAATCAAAATGGAACAATAGAATTGAAAACAACACACGTATTTTAGAATATTTAAACAATAAATAATGTTACTCGGCTTAAACTACCGTGTAGAAACATTAACTCAACAAAAACCACAAGAACAAGTCATAGTATTAACCCTAACACCGTAAGGCAACCCCCTCTCACGACCAGAAACTTTTTTCTCTTCTTTCTTTTAATCTTCTTTTCTTTATAAATGGTTCATTCGGACTCCGTTTTCTTCCCCTATTCGGCCACATTCTCGTAATTTAATTCTCTATCACCTCATCTATCTTAATCTTCAATTATCATCCATGTGCATTTTCCAAACCACGTCAAATCATCATATTTAGCCTACAAAACACCAAATCATCGTAATTAACTTATTCCACATAATCCCTTATACTTAAACGCATTAAATACATTAAAGTTAACCACTTAACCATGATAAACATCATTCTATACCCCTTACATCACACTTAACTGTTAAATTTGTCAAGAGGAGGACAATTACGTTCATGGAAAAGCCTTTCAGCGATAACTCTGACTGACATAACCCAGTTACCGCTAATGACCAAACTACTATTGACGAGCAGTTGTTGTTGCTTGTAGTAGCTGGTTGATACGCAGCTTCTATTGACACCCAGTTACCACTATACTTGGAATTGAAGTGACTTGCTAATTCCTTTATAAAACAAGTTTCAAACCTAATCGGTTTCATCAAGAACCAATTCTAACTTTTGTTAGAACCATAATATTTGGAAAAAGAAGAATTTTTTTTTGTACAACTCTAATTAAATGGCAAGAGACGATTTCCTCAAAACATAAAAAGTCAAATCATAAAAAGAAGAGGGTAATGAATGTTGAGACAATTATCAAAGGATTATGAATTTATGATTAAATTTCTACAAGCTTCTTTGTTTAATTAGTCTTTGATTTATTTATTTACTAGAACATATAATGTCAATATGTCATATATGCTTTTTGAGCCATAAACCAGATCATTTAGAGATCATAATTCTCCTAATTTTCTTGTGATTTCAAAAGAAATATAGATATAGATATGTCAAATTTAAATATATAATATATGGCGTTGAATAAATGTGCTTTACATATTCATATGTTTAGCAATCTTCAAATCTAATCTCCCTCGGTATTGTAGGTCAACGAACCAAGCCTAGATGTTACATTTGCATCCGTTAACCCTATACTTTCTTCAATAGTTATTCACAAAGCCATATTATATTACTATTTACATGTCACTAGCTTATGACATTGATTAATAATAGTTTGATACCCATGTCTTCAATAGTTATTCACAAAGCCATATTATATTACTATTTACATGTCACTAGCTTATGACATTGATTAATAATAGTTTGATACCCATGTGAACATTTTTAAATTAATTGATATAAATAATTTAATTATTACTTCTTGAACTCACTACTTTGTTAAAAAAATTCTTCTAACTTTTTTATCACATTACAATAAAAAGCTACCAATTCAGAATAAAATTGTCAGATTATTACGATGCATATAAAACGCCCCCTTGTGTTTTTTGAGTTTAAATAGATATATATTTTATCTCAAAAAATCCTAGAAATTATATCAAATGACGTTATATCGATGATTTGTAGTAGAGTCTAAATATGTTTGTAGTTGAGAGTTCATATGAAAACCACATAGTTACGTAAAAATCAAAGAAAACTATTAAACCGGTCACATAATATATAATTTTTTTTATCTCTACCATCTATATATATGTACTTATGTTCAACATATATCTAATAGAAACTTAAATACTTTTTTAATATTTAAAAGAACAAAATAAGTTATAAATTTTGTCAATAGTTTTCGTGGTTTTCTTTATTTTCCACAAACTATTGGTTTCTTATACAAGTTCGCCTATCTTACTAATATATATATAATAGATTTCTTAATTCTAATTCTAAGTATGTATATACACAAGTAACTAAAATATCATGTAATAGTTATGACTTGTTTGCCTATTTCCACTTTGCTTACCCATTATAACTTAAAATAATGTAGAATCTAGACAATTCCAAGGGTAAATTGTGTAATTATAACTAAATCAAGGGCTGAACTGGTATAACCATACTTAATTATAATTTAAATCTATAATTTTCAAGAAAATCAACTCTACCACGTTCATGTTGCTTCCATGATCTGCACTGTTACACACATTTCTTATTCACTCTCATCATATATATTTGACTTTGATTTTTCCTCAATTAGACTTTTCACAACTATCCCACTTGATGTATATATACATACATACATTTTAATATCTATATATAGAGAGAGCAAACTGTATGTTATTGATGTCAAACTCCTCACCGCCAATGGAGAATGAAAGATCATATCTTGATACAGAAATGGAGTTTCCTCAAGATTTCAGATGTCCAATATCCATGGAGCTCATGAAAGAACCAGTGATCATCTCAACGGGGGTCACATACGAGCGAAAAAACATCGAAAAATGGTTCTTTAGCTACAAGAAGAAGATTTGTCCAGCCACAATGCAAACCATAGAAAACTTCAGTATTACCCCTAATCATACCCTCAAGAGGCTCATTCTTGTATGGCAAAACAGTCATTCACCATCTTCGTCTTCTTCATTGTCGCCTTTGCCATCGTATAAGCGCGATGAATTGGTGTCATTGCTCAAGACACTTAGCACAACTCCATTCAAGGTAAAGTCTTTAAAGAAAATTAGAGATATTATTGAATTAGGTGATGAGATGAAGGTTGATTTCATAATATTAGGAGGGTTGGATGTGCTTTTCGAGTTAATTGTTCAAATATTAGTCGATTGTTCGGATTTCATGGTGTTTAGAGCTTGTGAAGAGGCTTTTGGGCTTCTTCAACATCTTACCATATCAGAAGAAGATGATGGTAAAGTGATTGAACTATTGTCTAAACCTGAATGCATGAAATCAATGTCAATAATCCTTCAAAGGGGGAGTATGGAGGCTAGAATATACGCGATAACAATACTTAAAAAGCTTGCAAAAGCCGAATTCGATTGGAGTGTTATTGTAAATGAACAAGGGATTGGTATGTTCAAATCAATGTTGGAGCTTGCATCAGATGAGATTTCAATGAAGGCAAGTTCATCTGCTTTGCAAGTGTTGATAAAGATCTTGGATTCATCGAAGAAAAGCCGATCACGAGCCATTGAGGCTGGTGCAATGTGCACATTGATCGAGCTACTACCCGACTCTAATGGATCAAAGTGCGAGAAGATACTGCAAATAATTAAATTATTGTGTGAATGTGCGGACGGAAGGGTGGCGTTTATTGAGCATCGTCTAGGCATTGGCGCTGTATCGAAGAAATTGTTTAATGTATCCGAGATGGCTTCAAAGATATGCATGAAGATCTTCTCATTGATATGTAGTTTTCATCCAACAGAAAAGGTTTTGGAGGAGATGATGGTCTACGGGGCGGTTAAGAAGCTCGTAGTGTTGTTGCATATGAGTGGATCGTCATCAATGAAGAATAAAGTGTTGGATATGTTCAAAAAGCACGGTAATACATGGAGTCGATATGCTTGTTTTCCTAGTGAGTTGAAGGAATACCTTTGTTTACATCGTCGTTAAAAGGTGTAACCCTTGTTTATTACTTGACACGACGTATAACAACGTGCGAAAAAAATAGATTATACAAATATTTACCACAGGTTTATATAAAACTAGGGTTTGTTTGGTTTCATATATTGGTTTGAAACCATCTTGAGTATTTGCATGATTTTGTTCATAGAAGTTGTATATTAGTTTGTAACGTATGATATAAAAAATACATGGATTTTGCTGATTGCGTTGTTTTTGTGCTAGAGTTTGGAATGTGTTGGTAAAAGCCACAAAATTTTCATGAACAAAGATAACTAAGTTATCACACGATTATGACAATAGAAAAATACAATATTATAGTTGGTAAAAAAGATAACTTATGTTTTCTTTCACTCTATTAAGAAATTAAAAAAAATATGGGTTTACATTATAGTTTCTCAAATTATAAAATCATGAAGCGGAGGGTCTTAATTAAAGGCATATGGAGCATATATTTTTTTTTTCACATGAAGTGCATGGAGAGTTATTCTTCTGATGAGAGTAGTTGGACTGCTACCAATAATCAGTAAGGGTGGGAGAGTTGACCGATTCAAATTAAATACAAAGTGTGAGCACACAACTTTTAATATATTTTATTTATAACTAGTGTTTTTCAATCACGCGCGTTGCGCGTTGCGCGTGTGTTGAATGAGGTTCAGAAGAGGATTTCGGTTATGGCTGCTAACCGTAAACGGTAGTCACGCCAAAGCAAGCCGGTACCTTTTGAATATCATCACAGCCCGACACTCTACTAAATACAAAACATACGACATCATTAGATCATCAACACTGACTTGAAACAAGCATTAGTTCATGTTTCCAAACGCAACATCACAACATAATCTCAAAAGCGAACACAAGATCAGGGATCTCAGATGAACAATCGTCATCATCATCAAACTATATCATCGACATGTGAAGCTCGGTCATTGAACCACAAAGCATGAGGGTTGTTTTTCCCGTCAAGACCGGCCAACAACTTCCACGCGAATACACGGTAATTTGAAACACCACCACCAACAACCACATAAACACCACCGACGGTCAACTCAAAGGCGACCGACAGCAATGGCGACACACCACCACCAGCCAAAGCCCGCCCAAAATCAGAAAGAACTCGTATCTATTCACAAAGGTGCACATGCAACCTAAAGTAAAACCCAGCACAATCAGCCGGCGGTCAGATGCAACGGCATACCGCCACCGACAACCGGTGGTCGAGCAACAAGATCTGGTGAGAAAACCCCCAAAAACACCACGGCGACAACCATCACCATCTAGTCCAATTTCAAGCCACGAACCACGGCGACACCGATGGTCGGTGGTCGAGCAACAAGATCTGGCGAGAAAACCCCCAAAAATACCACGGCGACACCCGCGACAACCATCACCATCTACTCCGATTTCAAGCCACGAACCACGGCAACGCCGATGACAACAGCGATGTAGACAACCGGTTGAGCAATGGACAACCGTCGCCTACTCCAGCTCAACCATAGAGGGGAGGCGAAGCGGCAATAGAGCTACCGCAACGACAACCACCATTGTCGGTTTCGCGGTCGTCGCCTTTGCTACGGCCGGCCACCACACAAAACCCTAAAAAACCTCACGATGCAGGCGGTGGCGGTGTAGGCGGTGCCGGCGCCGGTGCCGGTGGTGATAAGAGAGCACTTTATCTCTGTAATAATGAAAAGAATGGGACAACAGGAAGGTTTCCCCCCTTTTATCTCTCTAAACACATTTGGAGGGGTGCAATTTGCCAAAGCGAAAAAGATGTGTGGCAAAACCACTAATACACCCAAGTTCCCTATTCACACTATTCATTTGAGTTGGTTTTTAAATATTACTAGTTGAAGTCTGCTTCGCGCGCTGCGCGAGTATTTTAAAACCGATAATCACCGGTACAACTCTAGTTTGGTTGTTGCAATTGCTGATTCTGGCAAGGAATCAGATGATGTCAAATAATAGAATATGCTACTTATGAAACTTACTTGGCATTCTCAAGGGCTAATTCAGCTTCAAATCTTTATCTCCATGCCAAAAACGTCTCTACAGTGACAGGTTCTCCATGTGACACAATTATCTAACACCAAGTTCAATACATCCAACCAAATTTAACAATCATATAAAAATATAATTCAAAACTGATATTTAGTTAATGCAAGAATCATACTTCATCTTTATCTGCTGTTTCCTCTTGAATATTGTAACTGCCAGTGTGAGCAAATCTTTCAGCAACCCACTCCTTAGATGAGGTAACCAGGGAGTAAATCATAGACATTCCAAGATTCTCAGAAGCCTGTGGAAATAAGTTTTAATGAGAAATTGTATGATAAGATTATAAAGTAAACACTGAACCAATATCACTACCAAAAGTTGGATATATGATTTAATTTTATATCCAGATAATAGATTTGTATCTTGTATTACTTAACTCATCTTGAAGCTTGTCTGTTGGGTCATGAAGTTACTCAATTCATTGAACCCCTTATTTCAACCTAGTTGAGGTAAGCTAAAAAGATACCCACAGGAAATCATATCAGAACTATATCAGGAAATGAAAAATGTCGTATGAAGTTATAATAACAATGAATATACCTCTTGTTCAAGCTTTTCTTTCAATGCTTTGAGGTATGCCATTCCAATTTTAGGCTCAGATATCATGATTCAATGTGGCTGCAAAACATGTTGCCGCGCCAAACACCGAACATAAATTTATATCATCACAGCCTAAGAAGTATGTGGTAATGCGCGTAGTGCTCCTGATCACAATCTTAGGCAACAAAAGCCTGCCATTTAGGGTCAACACCATCCAAATTCATCAACCTCTTAAGCCATGCCCTTCATCATAGAGTGACACAATCATAACCAACATATAAACCATCTAACTATTTGGGCCTCGACTCCAGGGATAAGCCTTCCAGCTGAACCAGAGTATCGCGGACCCATAATTGGACTTTCAACTGAAATGACCCCAGTCGTTTCAGTCATACCGTATCCCTATTGTACATAAGGTTGCAATTAAAATTTCATAAAAAAATATAATTTGCAGGATCAACAAAAAGGTGGAAAACATATGAAAGTAAACAATCATGTCCACAATAATAAGATCAAGAAGACTGATATGGTATATGCTTTCTTGTTTCTGTCACATATTTTCAAGATTCCAAAAGAAAATAAAATCACATAATCACAAGTTTCTAGCATGTTGGAGATGGTTTAGCATGTTTAGTTGAAAGTGTTAGTCAAGATTTCTTTTCTTTTTTCACCATATTTTCATTATTATGTAAGAGCATTCACAACCCGTGCCCTATAATCATGTGAGTGTGTTTGGTATATTATATGGAATGATTTTGAGTGGTTGTGAGTGAAGGAGAGAGAAAATGTTATTGTGGATTGGTATATTTGAAGAATCACTGTACAATCCTTATAAATTTTTTAATATTTTTGAAAGTGGTTGTGAGTGAAGGAGAGAGAAAAGGTAATGAAAAAGGTATAAAAATATATTATTTAATTGAAAGGAGAGAGAAGAAGTAATGATTTTAGTGTAATTATATGGATAAAGATAAGGAATGGACTGTGAATGCTCTAACATCACAAAATAAGCAAGTAACCCATGTGCATATATGCATTTGCAGTAAACAATCAACTCCATCTAGATCCACAATCTACATCATACACAAATACACCAATATGGCAATAAACAGCTAAAAGTTCAACTTTTACAACTAACACAACTGTAATTGAGATCAAGAACTTCACCTGAAGAACAACAACATGAGGCATATTTTTAGCACACTCCTCCATCAACTCTTGCCCCAACGGTGCAGCACCCGACCCGATTTGCTTCAACGACGAAAGATCAAACTTGCTCACCACATCCTGTTTAGTCAAAGCAAGAAAAACAGGTGGAACAACCCACAAATGTGTCACTCTATACCTCTCAATGTTCTTCAACAT
Organism: Flaveria linearis; assembly: GCA_024085815.1. Classification (NCBI taxonomy): domain Eukaryota; kingdom Viridiplantae; phylum Streptophyta; class Magnoliopsida; order Asterales; family Asteraceae; genus Flaveria; species Flaveria linearis. Next base: position 122,638,501 of record CM044001.1, read on the forward strand.
CCCCCCAAAATCAAATTTCCCCATTGAAACAACAGTATTCCCTTCTTGCAACTGAGAATACAACACAACCCCAAATCCAAATATATGAAACATTGGCAACAAGCACAAGAACACATAATCTTTCTCCCCCATTAACCTCTGATCAGAAGTCAACATTTGTGAAACAGCAATAAAATTCATATGACTCAAAACCACACCTTTACTAACACCAGTAGTACCAGATGAATACAACAAAGCAGCAGTATCACACCCTAACAACCCAACAACAAAGACAGAGCAAAAGAGGGAACACCACAAACCTGCAAATCGGAGAGGAAAGCAAGCAGAGATTCGAGCGGTGGCTCCAAGCCACACCGCCACCGCCAAACCGCCACCGCCACACAGCCACCGCCATACGAACACCAACACCAACACGTCCACCACCACACCGCTGCCACGCACCACACAACAGGAAGGTTTCCCCCCTTTTATCTCTCTAAACACATTTGGAGGGGTGCAATTTGCCAAAGCGAAAAAAGATGTGTGGCAAAACCACAAATACACCCAAGTTCCCTATTCACACTATTCATTTGAGTTGGTTTTTAAATATTACTAGGTAGTATCTACCTGCGCTTCACGGTGCGGGTTCGTAACAATATATTTTCATATTAAAGGGCTCAGAAACGAAGGGTCGTCGTGGATGCACACAATCACTTGTCACACCGTTAAACATGACATCTTTATTCATCGTCGTTGTTTGTTAATGGTTGATGCTAACTATTATTACTAACACAACTTGCATGACCAAGATACGACCGTCTATGCTCGACGGAACCCTGGCAAACCCCATATCTCCTGAGACTCATTCCTTGTAAACTTGAGCAAATATTGAAACAACAAATACTAAAACTTTATGGCAAAAAACCATCACAAACCTACTATTCATTCACTTATAAAATTAATATTATATGTAATGTAATGGTGAGAAACCAATAAAATACTCAAATGTGACAGTTAATTCATAAATATAGTTTAAATTAATATCTATACGGCTAGTATAAAGTGTATGAAGAAAAAGAAGAAGAATAGTTTAAAGATCACCACCTATAAAACGGAGTGAAGTTATCTACTAAATTACTAGGCATAAGACAAGTAAATCTTAAATTTATATATATTGTTAAGTTATAATATGCAGAATATCATTGTTTCATTAATAGATTTTACAAATATAAAAATATTACAAACAAACAAACAAACCAGTATATCCCACTCAAGAGCAGGGTCTGGGGAGGGTAGGTGTAGGCGAGTCTTTCCTCTATCTTGTTAGGTAGAGAGACCGCTTCCAAAGAGACTCCCGACTCGATAGCAAAAGCCATACTGATAGCAAGAAAACATACAATAAATCATGCAACACATAGCAAATATAAAAATATAAAAATATTATATTTTATAAATAAATTTTAATTAATTTTGACGGTCTTATTTTATGTTTGTTAAGGGCGAACTAAATCACGTGTGCCGATAACATCAGATAACATAGATGTATAGGCTAATTTTTAGTTTAACTAGTATGAACACTCTGCATTACGGGTGATACGTAAGACGTGAAAAAGAATCACACCGAGATGTTGCCCCAACAAGCCCGTTAAAAATAACAAAAATTAAAGTTTATATTAAAAATGAAACCATCACAAACCCGTGCGTTACGACAGTTCATTGATAATAATGAAACTTGATATAAAAACTGATATCTTTTTTTAAAAAAACTTTGCATCGAATCATTGATAAAAATAGTCAAGAAATAGTTAAAAATATATTATTGTTGATAGAAATAAACTTGCATTTGTTAAAAGGTTCAACAGAGAGAGGAACAAAAAATATGGAAAGTTATTTATAAAACAATTTTAACCACTTATACAATGGTGTAGATTTGTGTATGCATGATTTTATAATAATAGAATGATCTAGCCGTTCGTAATAAAGTTATGATATATTTTTCTAGGGGAAAATTATCAAAAATTATTTGACCAAATTAAGTTACCAATATAACCATTGAAATATAAATTTATAAAAAAACAACCAATGAAAACGAGTCATGTGTCCATTCTCGCAACGTGGACGAGGATAATCCATAATCCCTCGCTGAAAAGGTGACCATGCGAGAGATTTACATAATCCCTCACTGACGTGTCGGAATTTCAGTGGTTCCTCGCTGACTGGGCAAGAAATCAAGGGTTTTCCTCGCCCATGATTACCAAAATGTCACTCCTCGCTTAGAATATTTTTTTTAAATACAAAATTTTAAAACAAGTATTTACCAAAAAATAAAAAATCATTAGTTTTATTTTTGAAAAAATCATTTATTGTTTTTAAACACTTGAATTTGTTATTTAATGTGGTTTTCCCCTATATAATACAAGCTTTCCTCTTAACAAACTTATCAAATTTTAGTTTTTTACGCTATTCATTTTACTAGTTTAGAAATATGTTTTTAACACGGGTTGAATTAAAATATTAAATTAATAGTTAATATTTAACATTTGAAAATTTTAAAAAATATTTTAGATAAGATATGATTCGGATTATGTATTCTCAACTGTTTTAAGTAATAACAATATTTTTTAAACTTTTATCTTTAAAAAAACTTAAAAAATTGCATTACATATCTAAAAAATTGTATCTTATCTAAAAAATTATTTTAAAATTTTAAAATATTAACTATTAATTTAATATTTTAATTCAATACCATGTAAAAAATATATTTCTAAACTAGTAAAATGAATAAAGTAAAAACTAAAATTTGATAAGTTTGTTAAGAGAAAGCTTCTATTATATATGGAAAAACCATATTAAATAACAAATTTAAGTGTTTAAAAAATAATAAATGAAAATATAATAAATCTAACTAGTTTTTAATTTTTGATAAATACTTTTTTTAAAATTTTGTATTTTAAAAAAAATTCTGAACGAGAAGTGGTATTTTTGGTAATTATGGGCGAGGTAAACCACTGAATTCTAAAAATGGGACATGTCAGGGAGGAACCACTGAATTCCGTCACGTCAGCGAGGGATTATGTAAATCCCTCGCCCAATCACCTTTTCAGCGAGGGATTATGGATTTTCCTCGCCCACGTGACGAGGAACGTGTAAGAAATAGGTTAACTTTATATTAAAGATAGTAATTTTAACGATACTCTCGTTAGCCATGGGAAATATTATAATACAATATCATTTACAAATACGACTAGAAAAATAAATATAAACAATATTCATGTACCAAACTTGATTCGAACATCCGTCTTTAGTATATACTCCAACGAGTCTTCATATAACATTTTTGACACGAGTCTTCATCACGTTAGAGTCTTCAACTATACCTCTTGGCCGAGGATCGTGTTAGACACGGGTCCATTAAAACATATTTCGCGTCTCTACTCAAGACAACGCGTCTGTCTCCCAGGGTACAACAGCCAAAGCAATATGTACTGCTGGAGAGTGCCTCAGACCCGAGAGATCACCGGGTATAATATGTGTTATGATGTTATATGGAAAAAGTTAAAGATGATGGTGTAGAAAGAACAATTTAGAGAGTGTCCCTTTCTAAATTTCTATATAACCTGGATACTAAAGAAAATAAATTTCTTCTTCTTCTCTTCTTCTTTTCTTCTTTTCCAATGAGTTTAGTTATATACCAATCATAAAGAATTCATATTAATGTGAGTTTTATGATTTACAACCAAAACTTTCATTTGATTTATGAAATATTTTATGAGACCAAATTGAAACTCTCATTTATTCATGACATGTTTAATACTAATTTTAATAAAAATTATGATCCATAATAAACATTAATAATATTTATTAAAAGACTTGGTCAAAACATAAAACATCCATGTTAATCAAATTTCCTACTACAATCACCCAAGTTTCATTTTTTTTAATTCCGACCATTTAACTTCAAACATCGATATCTAATTCATCTTAAATTTAGTTTGATCTTAGATTCAGTTTGAACATGGTATAGTTCGTTATAAAACGAGAACTTAAACCAATAAATAAATAACTATTTATATAACAAATATAATTATTTTGTGTCCAAAATTCCAACAAAACGGACACATGTCTCGTTTTTATTGGTTATTTTTTATAAATTTATTTTTTAATGATTATATTGGTAATTTAATTTGATCAAATGTTTATTTTGGTAATTTTCTATTTTTTCTAGGCATATTCATTATTCAATCTTAGTTGGGCCTTTTCAGTCACGATCGGATTACGAGCCTTTTACATCTCCCAACTTTCAAGAACAATAAAATGACATTATTAAAATCACCTTGATTAGTTGACTTAATTGCCAGAAACAAAAAAATTATTTGTTATACATTAAAAACTGATATATTGATGTTAATATGAAATGAAACGGGCCAGTAGCTCACATGCAACTTAATTGGTCAACGAAAATATTTCGTTTTTGAATAATTTTAGCAGTTCAACAAAATCATCTTCCAATATAATATGCAAATGATTTTATTCGTGTATGAGTGTATCCAAAACAAAATATTAACTAAATTAACACAATAGTATTTTGTGACATAGCAATTGCAGTGCTAGGGTTAAATTTATTATTATTATTATTATTTGCAATCGTATGTTTCCTTCTAAAAATTTATAAATTGTATATTTCTTAAAATTATGCTTAAAGAATACATAATTATGCATTGAAAACTTATGTTGTTAGAAAATATATTAGTTTTTAGGTGGAGAGAGGATATGTGTAATTTCCTAATTTTTTTAAAATTCAAAGGTTGAGATTTAGCTTATACGAATCCGGGTTAGCTTCAAATTTAGGCCACTAACAACAACATACTCAGTATATCCCATTGGAAGCAGGGTCTGAGAGGAGGTTGAATGGTGGCAAATCTTACCTCTATCTTTTAGGATAGAGAGTCCGCTTCCAATAAGACCCCTTGCTCAAATAATTAAAAAAAACACACAAGATTACAGACACATTTCGTATATTTCAAATAATAGTTTAGCAAAACACAACGACACAGACCCACATACACATCTCAGGCAATGAACAAACGGCAGACAAATTTTCAAAATAAAAAGCGCACATTCAATAACAGCGAATAACTTAATCCTTGAATAAAATCTTTCTTGTAACAATATCAATAGATATTTCAACTTAACATAGATATTTCCACCTAACGTTTTCAATTACGAAATCCAATTAGACGTTGCATTCACTCCTAATTAATCTGCTCTATGATTGCTCTAAAAGCCCCTATTCTTAACCTTGTAATAGCACATCACGTATAAAGAACAAGGAGAGTCTACCTATGTCACCAGCATGTACTATCTCAACTGATTCCCACTAACAGTCTTTAACCTTAATTCTACGCCTCCAGTCACTCTTATCTTCGATCATGTGCTTTGAGAGGTGCAACTCTAACATGTTCCGCCTAATCAACTCCTCCCACGTCAACTTTGGTCTTCCTCTACCCCTACTACCATCTAAGACAATGTTATCTATAGTTCTAATCAGTGTTGTCATCTGTCACCTTTTCACGTGTCCAAACCATATCAATCTTCCTCCCGAATTTTTTCAGTGATGCATGCTACTCCTAATCTCTGTCGGAACACGCCATTCCTTATCCGATTCATCCTTGTGTGGCCACACATCCACCTCAACATTCTAATCTCCGCGACCTCCATATGCCGCCCTTGTGACTTCTTCATGGCCCAACAATCTGTTCCGTATAACATAGCAAATCTTACTGCTACTCTATAGAACTTTCCCTTTAGCTTTGTTAGGAACCTCTTATCACATAAAATCCTCGACGCCTCTCCATTTACACCATCCTGCCTGGAAGCAGTGAGCTACATCACTGTGAATCTCTTTGTTCTCTGGACATACGAGCCAAGATACTTAAATCTACTCTTTTGTGGAACCATCAGATCCTGAATACTAATTTGGGTGTCCTCTTCGTTCGCACCACTGAAGTTACAATGCATGTATTCCGTTTTAAAACGACTTATCCTTAAGACGTTGTGCTCTAATACCGTTCTCCACTCTTCTAACCTATCATTAAACATTCTTTTATTCTCTGATATTAACACGATGTTATCAGCAAATAACATGCACCACGGAACTGGCCCCTGTATAGACTTCAACAACTCATCCAAAACTACCGTGAAAAAAAATGAACTCAATGTTGATCCTTAGTGGAGACCCACCTTGTGACACCCCCGCAGGAAGGTGTACGAGAGCCGCAACGTGATATTGTCCGCTTTGGCCGCAGCCTCACGGATTTAAAACGCGTCACGATGGGGAAGGTATCCAGCCCCTTATAAAGAGACTTTCGTTCACCTGCCCAACCGATGTGGGATGAGTCATAGCCATATTTCAGGCATGTGTCCATCCACCCACCGAAGTGAGACCAGCGTCCTCGCTGGCACAACGGCCCGGCCCTGGCTCTGATACCAACTGTGACACCCCCCGCAGGAAGGTGTACGAGAGCCGCAACGTGATATTGTCCGCTTTGGCCGCAGCCTCACGGATTTAAAACGCGTCACGATGGGGAAGGTATCCAGCCCCTTATAAGAGACTTTCGTTCACCTACCCAACCGATGTGGGATGAGTCATAGCCATATTTTCAGGCATGTGTCCCTCCACTGAAAAGAAATCTGTATCACCATCGGCGCACGCACACACTTTTTCGCCCCCTCATACATATCTTTGACTAAAGTAAAATATCTCTCTGGAACCTTTCTACCCCGTAGACTTCTCCAAATGAGTTTTCGCGACATACTATCATAGGCTTTTTCCAGGTCGACGAAAACCATATGGGGATCTCTCTTCTTTTCTTTATATTTTTCTCCATTACTCTCCTTATAGTGTGTATGGCTTCCGTTGTAGAGCACCCAGACATAAATCCAAATTGATTTATCGTTACCTCGGTTTCTCTTCTAAGTCTCGAGTTGATAACTCTTTTCCAAAGTTTCTTAGTGTGACTTAGGAGTTTTATTCCCTGTAGTTAGTGCAGACTTGAGCATCCCCTTTCTTCTTATATAAAGGAACTATAGCGCTATTACTTCATTGATCCGGCATCTTTCGAGTCTTGAAGATAATATTGAATCACTATGTTAGCCATTAGTTAGGATTTTATATTAAAAACAAAAATGTAAAGATAGATGTACATTTAGGTTAGTTTAAAAGTAATTGTTTCATATATGTTTGTATTTTTGGCTTTATATTTGTAACTATAGAACATTGACATGCCAAAAAAAATAAAGTAAACAATATTTACAAGATAAACAGATCATATTCGTGTCAACCCATGAATACATGTTTCGTATTCCAGTTCATTTGTATGCGTACAATTTCAAATTACTATCTTGTTTGACCCGTCAACATACAGAGGTGACCTGTTTTGCAACCCTAAAAGCTAGCATCCGTTGAGAGTATGACTAAGTCAAAATATTGAAAGCAAGAGTGGGTGAGGGGATGGGTATCAGTCTCTTGCCGATCAGTTTGGGCAGCTTAGCCTTACTCATCAGACATATTATAGAAAGAAGAACGATGTCGAACAAAAGATGAGGCAGCGAAAAGACTTGGCAATAATCAGAAGCCCGATCCTACTAATTAAGGCGGGTTTTTCAAAAGCAAGTATTTATCAGAAAAATAATATGAGATAGCAATCAGTGACTCCATTTTCTCTTTTAGCCATGAAATGGAAACTCATGTATCATTTTACAAAAAGAATCATAATACAAAGCATCACACATAGGGAAACATGACAACATCATTTGGGTTTATTTTCATGAAATCTTTTCAATTAAGTCCAGCTTCTTTAGGAGTCTTTGCAACAATCGAAAGCGCATGCAAACCAGACTGGAGTTCATCTGCCAGCGCATCATAAACCATACGGTGCCTCTTCACAAGATTCTGCCCATCAAACTTATCTGAAACAACCTTAACGTTAAAATGAGTTTCATTTGCATTGTCTTTAACAGCAGCATGACCCGCGTGCTGATATGATACATCTTCCACTTCCAAAACCTTGGCTTCAAGAACCGATTGAAGCTTCGTTTTGATCCTGCTTGCTCTTGTCAGCAATACATTTGCCCCTCTTGAACCCATGGTTTATTATTGTTTACCAAATTAACTGCAACATAAAGAACAAAACAACACTTTTGGAACTCAACACTGCTTACTTTACCTATACTGAATCCTAAGAATAAACATACCCTTTATTATATGTGGTCATCATGACCCATTCATCCACAGATGAGTTGATTTGGGTAAAAAGGAATCGCATATGAGTTCATCGATGTCTACTAAAATTACACAACATATCAAAATAGGTCACTCTTATAACACTTGCAAACTTAAAATAGGCCCAAATGAGCAACCAACACGCAAGACCATTTTTACTGCCTTCCACTGTCTGAGTTTTAACAGCCTAGGCTTTTGACTACTTGACGAGCATGGCGTACAAGAAGCGCAACTGAGACGCAGAAAAAAAAAGCGAGCCTCTTGCACATGGGAGGATTTTGTGCATCAGGAAGCTAGCTTTTTGGTTATGTTAAAAGGTTATTTATATATCAAATCATATCTAGAGCTTATTTACAGCTAAATTTGGGTACGTGGTGATATAAACCTATGAGAAATATAACAAAATTATACATAACTACGTTGCGCCTCGCGTACGAAATCCACTTTGTGCCCCGGCTGTTAAGGCTTAACCTACAGATCTAAATCAGTCTTTATTCATCACACACACAATTTGGTGGTTTGAGGGGTGTTAAAATGTGTGTTTTGTAATTGATTAAATGAATGCTGTAGTCTAGCTCAAGTCTCATCATGAAAATATTGGATTTATGTGCCCAAAACAAACAAAGTAAAGATATACGTGTGAAAGGAAACCATCAAAACCCTAGTAGCAAAATACCAAAACCCTAACAAATCCGATGCATACAAATAGCTTCTATTAATCACCTCATCAAAATCAAATCTTTAAAATAACTAAGTGTAAACCATTCACAATTCAAATCAATACTAAAACAAAACAATAATTTATGAATTTATACAATTAGCAAACTAAATCAATCTACTAAACACAATCGATTCGTTCGAAGACTATAGCATTCAATAATCATAAAAAGTTTACTGCATAAAAAAGATTAAGAAATGAATGGTTGTGTTGCGAAGGTACCTTTCTGTTCGATTCTTCGTCTCTCGTGCTTCGTTTTGTGTGTGGTTTTTTGTGTATTGTAGGTGGAGCCTGGAGGTGGTGTTGGGCTGTTGGTGATAAATGTGAAAATGAAAACATTTTTCATAGCCCAAATGGTCAATGGAGTTGGGTCGCTATGGTTTATTTTCGGTGTTGGGCTTTTAAATTGGGCACTTTTTTTGACACATTTAGTAAATTTGTGTAACCTTTTTGGTTATGTATAAACTCACATATTCGAATTTGGAACTTTCGGTAATTCGATGATTCATAGTAAAAGGATGACTAAAGGGTTTGAGTTATATCATCACTTAAATTTTAAATACGCATAAGTTTTTTTACAATAATCGTAGTATCATTAAATTCTTTTAACGACTGTTTGATCTACCCTTAAATCCACCTAACCTACTAAATACAGCATTTCAACCTTTAACCATCAACGGAGCACCTATTATGCATCCGGATATCATAGTACCTATGTTACCTAGTAGTATCCTTAATAGTTAACCATATATTGTTTATGGAAATATTTGTGGAAGTAAACTAGTCGTCTTTAAGTTACCCTAAACAGGTACGAATAGTACGAGTTACTGAAACTATGAATATTATGAGGATTGACAATTTCATCCTTAACCAAATGCAACAGACAACAGGCATCCTAAATGAACATCATTGTTGACGAAACAATGGTGATCAACGATCCTACACAAAATGAAACCAACTAGGATAGGCACTCGTAATTCTAACGTGTATGGATAAGATATTAGATGATGCTCCGACTGCTTACCCGAAATGTATATATCTGAACCATTGCCTTTGTCCTTGGATTATAAAGTAATATACTATTTCACATACTTTAGATTTTATATATCTACTTCCTTAGATGATAAAATGTGTTAAAAATAGAACATAGAACATAGAGAATGTATTTTAATGAATAGAACATAGAGATGATATACATGATACTCTCTAGATATACTTGATACCAAAGAGTAATCAATAATCCAGTCATAGACGAGCACGGGACTTGATATGCAACACAACTTTAAGATGTTGAAAAAATTAAGATTATACGTAATGTCTCATTGTTATATCTACCCAAAATTTAGAGGTCTCTAAAAAATTTTAGCATTCGATTTTTACCCGTGAGCGAGAATGATATTTGCCTTCACTCATTTAATCTCAATATTAGAAATGCTATAAACTTATAGTCTCAATATAAACATTTTCTCTCCTATTTCAAAACGTTACTACTATTAAATTTCACTTTAAGCCCCGATGGTAAAAACATACAAGTATACTTGCAAGATTAGAAAATTTAGAAGACGACGTAGTTTTAAAACAAAAATATCAATAATAATTTACAAACGCAAATTTTTTTTTTGAACGGCTAAATTGGAATCACTCACAGATCACTGGAGTATCATCGTGTCACCAGTGTTACAACGCGATCATAATCCACCACCAAGTCATCAATTCAGGAGGAAACTCATAACTATGAGAAAACCTCCCTTTTGTAAGATTCGAACTCATGACCTAATAGGCCCTAAGTCTTATCCCACTACCAAAATGCCACTGGGCTATAATGCCTTTGGCAATTTACAAACGCAAATTAATTGCAGAAATCACAAACTAAGGAATACAAACGCTTGGCTTCATAGACCTGGGTGTATCGATGTGGTTAAATCGGTTTGGAACGGTTGGGCGGATCAAGGGGCCGCTGATGTTAACTTGATAAACAAGCTTAAAAAGCTTCGAGCAGTCCTGAGAGATTGGTTTAAATCTTATAGTGCAAAAGAGAAAGATGTAGAATGCCTATTACGTAAAGAAGAAGAAGAATATGAGACCCGCATGGAAAACAATGACTTAGAGGAAGCGAAATCTATGGATTTGGTCAGAGTGTAAGATGGCATTTGAGGAGATCGAGCAACACAAGGCTCGGGATATTCGACAAAAATCTCGGGTAAAATGGGCTTCTTTGGGAGACGAAAACTCTAGTTTCTTCCACTTTGTTGTGAACGGTAGAAAGGCTAGAAATTCTATACCGGGTATTATGATTGATTGGGCTTGGATTACAAACCAACACTTATCAAGAGAGAGGTGTTAAAGTTTTTCAGAAACCACTTTAAAGAGGAGCATAGTATTCGGCCGACCTTACTTTGCGACGGTTTAAAGAAGCTCAACGAAAGCGACAGCCACAATTTGATCTCCATGTTCACAAGACAAGAAATTAAAGATGCGGTATTCGACTGTGGTTCTAACAAGGCGCCTGGTCCGGACGGGTTCAATTTTCGCTTTATTAAGCGGTTTTGGGAATTTTTCGAGGAGGATTTTTACAATATTCTTAGTTTCTTACAGAATTTCACTATTCCGGGAAAATTAATTCGGGATGCGGGACGGCTTTCATTACTCTTATTCCGAAGGTGAAAACTCCTATGGGCTTAAAAGACTATAGACCTATTACTCTCGTTGGGATGGTTAGTAAGGTTATTTCTAAAATCCTTGCTAATCGACTCAAAAAGGTGATGGGACAGGTTATCTCAGAGAACCAATCGGCTTTCTTAGCCGATCGTTTTATTCTAGACGGGCCTCTTATGCTCAACGAAGTTATGGGATGGTTCAAGAAAAGAAATAAAAAGGCTTTCTTGTTGAAAATTGATTTTGAAAAGGCATACGACAATGTTAATTGTAATTTTTTATTGTCTATTTCGGCCCAGATGGGTTTTCAGCCGACTTGGTGTAAATGGGTTAAGGTGTATGCGATTCTGCTAGAGCCGCGGTCTTAATGAACAGGTCTCCAACTTTCGATTTCAGGTGCAAAAAAGGCCTTAGACAAGGTGATCCTTTATCACCCTTTCTTTTCTTAATTGTGATGGAAACTTTATCATGGGTGTCGAAAAAAGCTCAACAGATTGGTATTTTCGAAGGGGTGAGTTTTACGAAAGATGATATGGACTTGTCTCATTAGTTATCTGCTGACGACGCTCTTATTTTGGGAACTTGGTCCCGAGATAACATACAAAGTATTGCTAGAGTCCTTCGTATGTTTTATCTTTGTTCGGGCCTCCGTATTAATTTACACAAGTCTAATATCTTCAGGGTTGGAGTAGAAGAGTGGGAGGTGGATAACGTGATGGAACTTTTAGGATGTAAACGTGGTGGTTTTCCCTTCAAATATCTCGGTATTCAAGTTGGGGCAAAGATGTCCCGGGTTAGTAATTGGAACCCGTTTATTGCGGTGGTTAGAAATCGGCTTGCCTCATGGAAAGCTAGATCTCTATCCATTGGCGGTCACTTGGTTCTTATTAAATCGGTATTGGAAAATTTACCTATTTACTATTTTTCTCTTTACAAAGCTCCTAAGGCGGTCTTTGAGTTTATTGAGATGATTATGAGAAGGTTTCTATGAGCGAGTAGTAGTGATGAGAAAAAGATCTCTTGGGTGGCATGGGAAGTTGTCACTACGCCAAAACAAAAAGGGGGATTAGGTATCACTAAACTACAAGCGGTTAATGATGCGTTGTTACTAAAGTGGACTTGGAGATTTAAAAATGGTGGAAATGGGTTATGGAAGAAAATCATCTTGGGATGTCATGGATCAAGTAGGCCTTGGGCCTTGCTTCCGTGCAATGCAACGTTGAACGGATGTTGGAAAGATATAGTTAAAGTGGGGGAGAAAAAAATTTCAAACGGGTCATCTCTTAATTCGTTCTTTGTTGGAGTGTTAGGAGATGGTACGTCGATTAGTTTTTGGGGAGATATTTGGTTGCGAGACACCCCACTTCGGGTCCGTTATCCTAAAGATTAGGAAAACATAAATGGATCCCTGTTTCGCAACGACTATTACGGGTTAACAACTCTAAACTTTTGAATTGGGAATGGAGATCTCAACCTTCTTCGGTTGAGGAAGTTTCGGAATTGTTTAGCCTTCTAAATGGTATCCATGATATGCCGTGGGGAGATGGAGCCGATGTATGGAAATGGAAATTCGATAAGCATGGTATTTTCTCAGTAGCTTCGACTAAGAAGCTTATTTCGCAAAATGATCTTATCACTTCAACGGCTTCTATTAACTGAAAGACTTGGGTTCCTTTGAAGTGCAAAGTCATGGTATGGAGACTTGTCCTAAACCGATTGCCCACGGTCTCCAATCTAATCAAAAGGGGAATCACCATTCAAGATCAGGAATGCAAGTTTTGCCTATCAGAGACGGAATCTGCCATACATTTATATACGGGATGTTTGTTTGCTCAGGAAGTGTGGTATCGTGTCAAGTCTTGGTGTCGCATACCCCACAATTTCGCGTTTGATATTGGTGACATTATGCAGATTCCGTAAAATAATTCAAACTCAAAAGGCACGAGATACATCTTGGAAGGCATTATCTACACAACCATGTGGGTGATATGGAATGAGCGCAACAATCGGGTGTTTAATAATAAAAGCCGAAGACGTACGGAGTTAGTAGAATATGTGAAATCTACTTCGTCTTTCTGTATCGTCATAAGTCTAGACACAAAAATATCGATTGGAAACTTTGGTGTATTGGTCCATTGGATTGATGTATTGGGCTTTCGCTCTTTGGTCCTCGCTTTAAGGACCTTATGAGTTTGAGTTATTAATGAACTTCTTTTAAAAAAAAAAAAAAGGAATGGGAATACGTAACGTTAAAGAGCATTAAATAATAATAGATGTGGCCCCTGCCGACTTCTTCACAATCTTAGGCAAGGTTGTCGGGATAGAGTCCTCCATTCCTCCCTACGTATCATGTTCCACGTGTCTGTCTCTTATTCGATACACACTCCCTATACACACGCTCACTTACTACGACAGCTTCTCTCCGGACCCACACTTCACATCTCACGCGCTTTCCCTCCACGTGTAACACGAGATGTCAAAAAATTGTTATGTTTTTCTTTTAATTTTTTATTTTTCGATATCAATGAAGCCACGCTAGCGATACATATAAAGAACACGTTAATATCTACTAACAACGTGATTAGATGAATTATAATTTATGATGGTACGTGACTTTCAAAAGATTATGAAATTAAGTCAATGTAAGGGATTCTGACTTGATATCTTGACTAGATGGAAATCAAATGTTTAAGGCCGCATTAATCGTTATCATTAGCTGTTTTAGGCTTTAGCTATGTGATAAGATTGTATAGCAACGGTAAATCGGCTGGAAGCTTTAAAGGTAGTTTTTTTTACAGATTATTGAAACATGTTCTTTGTAATAGTTGTTTTGATAAGGACTTAATTACATATTTTGTTCAAATACTGGTTGGGCTATAAATTAAAGTCATATATGTTGGTTCAGTTGATTTAAAAGTTTTAGATTTTGCTTACAAACGGCATAACAAATAGGGGGTATTGTTAAAGATCGAACCATCAAGATCTTTAATTAGACATACTTCCAAACAAGCACTCACGTCGCAAATAATCGAGACAAGATTTGCAAACTAAACAAAAAAATATGCATTATTTTGATTCTGTATCATGCACAAAAACTATAGCCAAACTACTAGATCATCCCCATTATAAATAGACATTTTAACCGATATCTAACTAAAAGCTCGACCCATAGACTTATTCATGTAAAACACCCAAATGTTTCCATCAAATCCAAACCAAATCGTATCTTGATTATTGAACTGGTCGTCTACAAAATAATATCATTTTCATCATGTTAGTTAACCAGTCTCATTCTAATCAAAATTTAGCAATTATCATTATTTATTCCCATCTCTTAAGATTTAAGTAATAAAGATATGACCGTTTCACTTTTGACCGATTTCAACTAAAATTACAAGCAAGTTTTATCTCTAAAAATTCATGGTTTCAGTCAACAGACATTACAATTTTTTGGTTAACATGTCAATAATTAAATTTTTACCAACTTAAAGAAAGAAGTCAAAACAAGAGTGTTAAAAGTTAAAACAAACGCCTTTTAAAGTTGAAACTCGTGTGCCTTCCGTACGGATAACGACGTCACCAACACGCCGGAGATTTCGCCGGAGAACTGAAATTCCGGTAAGATTCATCGATCCATAAAGCGTAGATTTAAAACATTTGATAAATTCAGATTACAACTTCAGGCGAATGTTGCGGAACAACAATAGAAGAAATTACAACGAAGTTTTCTCTAAATGTTGCAAAAATAAACAGATCTGACGGAGTATTTACAGCAGACGACAACGTTAACGTTTTCCGATGAACTAAACAAATCATGCCGCTAAAATTCTTCACATTCGCTATCGATTGCTAGTTGTAATCGATTCTACTGAATTAATTCAGCATCAACTACGATGCTTCAGCTGGTGGTGGAAGATTGAGATCGATTGCGATTCGCTCCGGCACCGGTGGAGGTGATAGCTTCAGATCAACGACAGTTGATGAGTTCGAATCATCACTCTTCGCAACGCTCACAGCTTGCCGGAAAATATCGCCGGATCGGACTTGAATCTGCCCGGAGAAGAAGACTCCGTCGTAATAAAATATCTGGTTCGCCGGCGGCGAGAAAAATCCGGCCACCGGAGGGTAACAAAACATATTATTCCGGTAAAAAGGAAGCTGAACAGCTGCCGGAGCCACACCGCCGTACGAGAGGTTCAGATCCAACGATGGCACAACCGATTCCGACTCGCGACTCGTCGACTCAACGGTACTACCCTGACTGGTACTCTGATGACTCACTAAACAACTCGTTTTCTTAAGCAACTCATCGTTTTGCACCTTCAACAAACTATTCTCATCGCAAATTGGAAAATTGGTCTTAGCTTTAGCACCACGAAACTCACGCGCCGCCGCGTCGTAGGCCCTCGCCGCCGCTTCCGCCGTGTCGAACGTCCCCAACCAGACGCGGCTCTTTTACCGGGGTCACGGATCTCGGCGGCGTAACGCCCCCACGGCCTCTTCCGTACGCCCCTGTAATGAGGTTCCTTCACTTGCACCCCCAAACCACAGGTGTTGCCGTTAAGTTTAACGGCCACCAGCGCTCTATCTTTAGGCGACATGATGGTGACGATGATAGTGATGATAATTAAGAAGAATAATATTATTATTGGGGGATTGAGGGTAGATTAGGGAGAAAGGGGAAATGAGGGGTGGGTTATATAATAAGGTGAGTGGGGAGAATGGGTCAACGAAGGGAGCGTAGATGGGGGGCAGCCGCCCATAAAGGCGGGGGTTACGTGGCATGGCGGCATTGTGTTCACCACTTATTTATATTGCTTTCGTTTTTAATTTTTAATTTAATATTGGTTTTTGTTTATACGTGAATACGTGATGTTGTTGTCTGAAGCGGCGGAAATGGAGGAATGACGACATAACGTAACGCGTGAAATGTATTTCGTATTAATTAATTGGTATTTTTATGCCGTTCTAAAGAAAAGAAAATTGGTATTTTATGGTTGGAAAATTTATTTTTCTGAACTCGCCAAAGAACGAACTAATGATTTACAAAAACATTAAAATAACGTTTATTACACAGATTCAATGAAATTTAATAAAATTGGAATTTAAATTTCATGTGACTATAGAAATTCGTTGGACTTGTTATTTGAATTTCGCTATTAACGTGTTTAGTTACGAAAAAAATTACGATCGAACATAATTAACTAAAATTCTTTCAAATAAAAACTTTCAAAATCCTTTTAAATTTGAACAGATTTCAAATTCCACCCACCCCATCTTAACCACAAACTGCCGCCACCCCCGCTCACAGCCAACCGACACTACTAATAACTCTTGCCGACCTCACCGACCACCGCCTATGCCCCAACTACTGCCGACCGCCGCCCGCCGACGACCACGACTTCCGTCAATGCCCCCGACAGTGAACGACCCCGACTGTCGCATGCGTCTGATTGTCACCGCCGCTGCCCGCCAACCCGACCGTTGACGCCTGCCACCTTCAACCGTTGCCGCCGTCGAACACCACCTTCGACTGCGGTCTTCGTCGCCGTTGGTATCCGATTTCCATCGATCACTCAAAACCGTTCATTTGACGCCCCACTCACGGCTCGCCTGTCGGCCTGCCCCACAACAACACAAACCCCCGGGCAACCAATCATGTCATAACCGTTTTCGACAATTGACAATAGTTGTTGACCGCACTCGCCATATACAAACGCTCATCTCCTTCGACAGCGTCCGCAACCGACTACCGACTGTCGTCACTGAACTAAATAAGTTTTAGACGCGCTCGACGGCGACTATCTCTTTTCCACTTAATCATTTTGCCACCGATTCATTGTTCTATTGTAAACTTAAAATCAGTATAATTGTCACAAAGTAAATATGTTATGCTCAACTTAGACGCAAAATTATTGTGAGTTATTATTAAGTCACTTTACTCAAGCATCGTGTAAAAAACACAAAAAAGAATGGTTTTCATTTTCACTCTGAAATTCAGTTTTTTGTTACAGCCTTAAATGACTTTCAAAATCCACAGATTAATCCCATAAACATCAAAATCATACATTAATCAAACTTTTGACACAAACGAGTAGAACTTAACTCACTTGTTCGTTATGACCCATTCAATGTGACTTTGAATGCGAATAACCATTTTGTAAAGCAACACGTTACGGAATGCGATCGAATTTATATTAACGTTGACAGCTAACGTTAGACTGATCATCAGATATAAAAGTTAATTTAATAATGGAAAAATTGTTGGTGTGGGCAAATGTTGAGCGGCTACAGCGGTCGGCACGTGTCGGATAATTAAATACTGCGGTGCGGTTTGAACAAGGGGCCTACCACCCACACCCGGGTCCATATCCCACCTTACACGCCACCTCTTTACACCTTACGTCTATATTTAAATCTCCATTCCTGCATTTTTAATA
This sequence comes from Flaveria linearis, assembly GCA_024085815.1. Classification (NCBI taxonomy): domain Eukaryota; kingdom Viridiplantae; phylum Streptophyta; class Magnoliopsida; order Asterales; family Asteraceae; genus Flaveria; species Flaveria linearis. The sequence goes on from CM044001.1 coordinate 122,656,574, forward strand.
TTTTTAATAATAAATAATTCTAACTTATTTTTCATTTCAACTTGATTTTACTGGTTTTTTTAATATAAAATACATTATAACATTATAGGTTAGTGTACATAGAGAAGGGGAAGTTGATGCGGGAACGAGGCATGGTCGCATAGAGGCTAACGTGGCTAAAAACTTGCGTTGAGAACACAACCAAACTCACGTAGCTCGGGGTCGAGAAGGAAGAAACCCAAGCGAGACATCGAGGGAGTTGCGAAGATGTGAGGGAGGGAGGGAGCTGAGGGCTCTTTATAGGTGGTGGGTGGGTTGGTAACACCGGCGCTGTGTTTTTTGGTGCGAAGTAGTGGTGGAGGCGTGGCATTCCTTTCGTCCTAGATAATCTTTTTTTTTTGTTTGTTTGTTTTTTTTTGTTTTTTTTACAAAGTGTATATGCATTGCGATAAATTTTGTTAATGGGCTTTAAAATTACAAACAAAGATTCTTAGGTTACCAAAAAAGTTTAAATTTAGACTCGTTTACAGAAAACGTATTGTTTTAGGCTAAAGTTTAGTAAAGTCATAAATGTGAACTTTGGTATATTTGTAGGTATAGTTATAATAAACACTTTAAGCAAGAAAAGATGTAATAATATGAGTAATAATGAAAGAAGTAAAGGATTCACCGATTTAATGTAATCAGACGTTTCCTTATCAAATCTATACAATCATAGAGAATCGATTGTCTTCAGACTTGTGGCCTAGTGGTAAGATTCCCCCCTCCCAAGTGTAGGTCAGGGGTTCGAATCTCTTTGGTCACGGTTTGGGGACATTTAGAGCAATCAAGAGAATTTTTCTTTAAGCCAGTGGTTGCGGAGGCCGATTCTCAGAGCTCGACCCTGGTTTTCATCCGGCTGTTACTCCAGAGCGGCAACCCTTGTGGAGGCAGTACGGTTTCCGGGGGAACGCCATAACCAAGTCTGACAATCCAGCGTGGACCCGGTTCAGACAACATAGTCTGGGCAGATCTTGGCTAGGGTCGCCCAGGGGGGCGATGTGACATTGAGTCACTCATAAGAAAGTCACCGTTCAAAAAAAAATAGAGAATCGATTCCCCTGGGTCCATCTGTTTATATGTTTTTGTCACTTTAGTTAAATATATATATATGTAACTCAAAAAACGTTCATTTCTTCTAGAAATTGTGAATTTGGTTTTAGAAATTTATTATGATTGTGCTACTTTTTTTTTTATTGACCTGTTATCTATTTCAATAGAAAATTAAACCATAACTAATTCAAACACAAATTATTTTAAGAGATGAAGGTGTGTGTATAAGTTTGATTCTTTGTTTATCCTAGAGGGTTAGAGAGCTAAAACTTCAATACCACCCTCTCTGTTCACTGAATTAATTCCAAGTATTTTTTTCTTATAAGAGTTAGTCCCAAACCCAAAAACTTCTAATTTTTAATTTGTTTGTTTATCTCGCTTTAAACACTTGCACAAACCATTATCGGTAATGTATAATAAATTATACATGTTAATTGTATGTGATGCGGAGAAAGTAGTTTTAAATAAAGAAACTATAACATGTAAATATAGGAAAGTCATGCTTTTAAATTTCAATTTGAGCAATAAGAGTTGATCTAGTGGTTTTTGCATCAATTAGTTTTACTCCTGAGGCGGATAGATGTACGGCCCCGGCTGAGACACGTATATATGAAATCAATTAAAATAACACATATATATTTCAAAACTATATCGCACACTTGGCATTAAAAAAACAAAAAAAGTTAAGAAATGAATAAAAGTAAGTGTAGATCAGAAAAGAATAAACAATAATTTTTAGCACAACTGGTTAAGTTTAGTTACTCATGATATATAAATACATTAAGGTTACGGGTTCAAGTCTCACTTTAAGCAAAATAGTCAGAGTTGAGCTACTAGTTTTCTAAGCAATGAGTTTCGGATGTTAAGAGTGTGATCACTACTGTGAAAACAAACGGATGATTTTAATTAAGATAATATTTATCCTAGGAATCATGTCCCAGAAAAAAAAAAAAAAAAAGAAAAGAATAAGGTTTGGTGTGGTGATTTGGTCCACCTAATAAAGCGTCAGCTATAGACGGCAGCCACTCCTGACAGCTCCACTGGCTGCCAGACGGCCTGCCCACACTCTTCATTAAACTAATACCCTGTTATAATATTATTTTCATTCAAGATATATGGATAACAACATATTGTTTTTAGGCCATCGCATATCTCCGTGATTTATAAAAGGTATATGTCGCGTAACCGGCTCACGAGCACCAAGTGTCGCCTTATGACGCCCAAGAGTGACATGGTTTACTCTAACATGACCGCACTCACGAGATTTTTTTCAGTATGAGTGTGATCACATCTACTATTTTTGTGTTATCAATGTTGTTATACGTTTTAGTTGTACTTCTTTACAATATGAAATTAAAGTTAAATTTCTTGTCTTTTGTTAATTAATATAAAGAATATTATTAATTAATATGCTGAAACAAAAAATTTATAAGTAAAAATGGAGAAAGAAAAGTATGTATAAAGTATCTTTGGCAATTTATTAGAGAACAAACTTTTTAGATGCTAACATATATATTAAAGTCATATAATAATGTACCCTGGTAATGTGGCCGTCGTCAACTCATGTTTTTAATTGGCTCGATAACGATTGAATAATCAAATGTTCAAATCTTGTATACAATCAAAAACAAATATAATATATCTCTATTCAAAAGAATATTTTCATCTAAATTTTTTACTTGAGCTTACCGTTTTACCTCTCACCACGGATTTGCAAGTGGATTGATATCATACGATGATCACTTGGATTCGTAGATCCGTAGAACAAAAAAAAAGAAAGAAAGACAAGAGATTGTGGTCAGGCAAATGTTTCTTAGATCCGAAAATCAAGAAATAAAGTCCATAGACGTAAAAAGAAACAAAAAGCAGAGAGAAAGGCTAATAACCATAGTCAGTCGGTATCTTTAATACGTAGATCAAGAGATAAGATTCGCATATTTATAAAAAGAAAAAAAAATCAACCAAGATTAGATCGATGGTCATGGTTATTGGTCCTTGGTGCGGCCAAAACCCTGAGGAAAAAAAGGAAAAAAAAGTGATTGTTACATTTCATGAGCTGAAATTCAAAATAAACAAAGAGAATGATGGTGAAACAACCAAAAGAACGGATTTAATGTTCGAATAGTTAATCGAGAACGAAACTATATACAGCGGAAACTGAAAAATAAAAAACAAAACAGAAAAAGAAGATGGGACAGTGCGGCGGCGGCACATCGCCCTATCTTCGGTTTGAACTTGGTGGCGACGACTAAGGTTTATATATTTTATGGTGGCGCGATGAACAATAGTTTGATTAAAACCCTAAAACTCCGATACCATTTAAGACAATAAGTAACCTTGACTGGACTCGTGGCTTATTCTGGTAAAAACCTTATAATATATTTTAACAGTTTTTTAGCAAAAGCGTTGAAAATAAACAGCTATTATATTTTTTTGCCAGTTTTTTTATTGCATCTCCCTGCAAAAATCCATTACGACTATTTAAAAAAGAAAAAAAACTTAAATAAACAATAGCGGAAATTTATTTGGGTGTGAATAGCCTTGTAAATGAACCGAACGTTCATGAACTGTTAGACGGGATGATCGTTTATGAAGGAACAAACATGAACAAAAATTTTGTGTTCATTTAGTTAAACGAACAAACATGAACTCATGTTTTGTTCGTTCGTTCACGTTCATGAACGTTCATTTATGTGTTCGTTCATATATGTGTGTTTATGATTGTTCGTTTATGTTAGTTTATTTATATATATTAGAGTAAATTGTCATTTTCATCCCTGTGGTTTGGTGAAATTGCCACTTTTGTCACACCCCAACCTTGACGGCGGAATCGTCGAAGTGTGAGAGTTACGATTGTTCACAGCCACATAACGCTATTGCCTGAAACATGTTAAAAATAAAAGGTCAACATATTGTTGGTGAGCATTCTATAGTTTTGAATACATAAGTATATAAAAGATGGCAATTCATGTTGTAAATTAGAGAACAAGATAACTAGGGATGTAAGACAGAATGCACAATCAAACCTTGACAAAGTTTTACAAGTTCTCAAACGTTTACAAGTATATACGATTAGCTAAGTGTACTTGGATCAACCAAGCAGGCTTGTCAGGCCCATAGATCTATGACGTCGTCAGGCTAGCAATAGTTAATGATTGTACATGTATTCGACATTACATGGTAGCTACAAGATTCAACTAATCACAACACAAGTAAATTGCCATAAGTTTACAAGATTCAACGTGTTTACAAGTGTAACGTTTATAATGTAACATGTTTCACCCAAAAGTGTGTGAAATAATAAAATGGGTATAGAAATACTCACTTGGCGATTAAGTATATATTGGATGACGATTAATAATGATAATAGACGACGTTCCAATGTAAACCTTCACGAGATACCTAAGAATATATATATATCGACGATATTTAAGTTTAATTATATTAAACTTAACATTTTTAATGCGAACTAGGGTTTTGGTAGGAGTTTGGGGTTATTTTTATAAATAAAATTAATAAACGATTATTATACTTTGTTTAATAACGGATGCATCATTTATACAATCTTTAAGGAAATTTAATCCTTTATAATAATTTGTGAAATTTAACTATGAAATACATATAATTTCTACGAGAAATTCATAATTACGTTTACATCGTGACCAATAATAATTTAATCTTTTAAACTATTATTTAAAGTCTATTTTTATAAAAATAAACTAAGTATAATATTTGTAACTAATATTTTATAAAAATATTAAAGCATTTAAATGTTATAATTTATAAAAAGATACATAGATAATTTTTAAAAATAAACAAAGTTTACAAAACGAATTTTTATAATTTTTAGAAATTTATTATAATTAATTTAAGGCTGAAAAAGCCCTAAAAAATAGTTGAGGTCAACCGGGTTCGAACCTGTGACCTTTAGCCCATAATCCCACTCACACACCAGTAGACCAAAGGCATACAGTCGCATTAGAGCCTGGTGTTTAAATCTTTTAAACAGATTTCAAAGAACTCCCCCAAATCCATAAACCCTAGTTTCAAAATCGATCAAATTGATTACCAATTCGTGTTTGTTAACCCAATTAACCATGGGGCTTTTGCTTCTCATGGTTAATCGCTCATGTATATGTGTATAATTTACCTGTTTGATGTTCGATTACAGGTACACCCTTTGAAGAACAAGTCGCGGCTTGCACAATGATCGAACGAGGGTGAATTGTGGATGATAATCTAATTGATTCAGTGTGAAGCTTCGATTAGTGTACTGGACCAAAAGCCCCTTGTCAATTTCGAATTAAATCGGCTGGGGGATGGGTTTCGACTGGGTTGCAGGTTCACGATGAAGACGATGATCGAATTCGATGTATAGGTGTGTGTTTGATCAAATTGATATTACAGAAAGTTTGTGTGAATGTAAAGGATCGTTTGGGTAGCTTTAATTTGTTTATTATCGTTGTTTGAGTGTATTAATGAGTTGGATCGGATCCGAGACTAAAAGTGGGATTTAGAGCCGTTAGTAGATTGATTCAACGCGTGTTTTTGTTGGATTCCACTTAGAATTGGATCCAAGAAACAATTTGGTCAAATTGTGGGGTTCAAAATTGAGTAATTTGGTTTGAATTGGTCGGTAATAATGTGGTTTCGATGTGGGAGCTTTGGATCCGAATATTTCGATGATTAAACGTGTTTAATGGGTGCATTGGGTTCGAATCCTGTCCACGAATGCATTAGAACCGGTTTCGGGGTTTAAAATCGTGTAATTTGAGTGTTTTAACCTCCGCCGGAGATCGGCCGGAGGTGGCCGGAACAGTGTGGCCGGATTTACGGGAAGGGGGTTGGGTTTTTAAAAAATTTCACTTTGGTCCCTGCGGTTTTGTTTTCTTTATTTTATGCATAAAACTTCTTTTGAAGTTTGATAAATGACCAAACACCCCCTAGACTTTGTTATTATCATTTTTATTTTTATTATTCTTGCTATCATTATTATTATATTATTATCATTATTGTTGTTATTTATATTATTATTATTATTATTATTATTATATTATTATTATTATTATTATCTTTAGTATTATTATTATTATTACTGTTATTATTATTATTATTATTATTATTATTATTATTATTATTATTATTATTATATTATTATTATTATTAACGCGCCGTGAGAATACGAGATGTTACAGTCTCCCCTACTTTAGGAAATTTCGTCCCGAGATTTGTTTACGAGGAGGCTGAGACGAAAAGATGAGGACGCTTGGATTTCATTTGATCCTCACGTTCTCAAGTGAATCAGGAGGTGAACATGAAGCCACAAATAGATTATAGTGATTCTCTTTTTCGGAGGTACACTTTGAAGAACTTTCAGGTTTTGATAATGTATCAAAAGAAGAAAATTTATCATCGATTAAGCTGACCGCTTTAGTGTTTACTTTATGTGCAATGGCAGAGCCATTAGAGGTAAAAAAAGAGAGCCTGAAGTGTGTGGCTTCTAGTTAACATTATAAGCTTTCACGTTGATTAAGAATGAACGTTAATACAAGATGTTACCGTCTCCCCTACTTTAAAGAATTTCGTTTCGAAATTAAGAATGAGCAAAAGAGTTAAAATGAAAGATAAGTGTTCAAACTAACAGTGATTGACGTTTAATTTCAGATAAAACGCTTCACTTGATGGAATCTTACAAGATTCTTGGCATAATGCATGCCAATTTGAACCCTATCAGTGAAATGTGAGACGTTTTGAGATGAAATGTTGGAAAGCGATGCCGAGCTACCATCGTATATTAGACTTATAAATCACAACTTCCAGAATATAATTTCATGGTAAGGTGATGTCTAGAAATCAATAAAAGACCAACAATGATAAGAGATGTTAACCATCAGAATTTTAAGAATCCCAAATGTCACCATATGAAACGACCTTAACGCATATCTTGTGAATATGTATTTCTCCTTTGACCAACCAGCGGTCTAAGAATAATACACTATGTGAAGATCTTGAAATAAGTTCACAACGATGGTTAAGAATATTATTAAAAACAGAGAATGAATCAATCGTTCAAAATAACGATCGATGTTTCAACGTCATACCATGATATACGAATATTTGAAACAGATACAGGTCAATTTCTCAACGTTGTGAGATAATGGGTCGAATTGAATGTTTAGCCAACCGGTCTATAATGCACCAATTGTCATCATACCATTTAAAATAATAGGCACCTAGTGGATGAAAAGTTAAACAGAAAATTCACGGGAACACGGAGATTAGATTTTGTCATATGGAAAGGTAAGACACTTGGACACATACCAAGTTACGTCTTTTCCTTTATGCCAAACCCATGACTACAAGTTACGAAGGTTTATGAACCATTATATCCACATCGCAGTGAGGATAATAACGAGTCTTGTTATTCAAAACCAAGTTAGAATTTCAATGATTTTCAAGGTTAAAGATGCAAAAACGATTCAAGAAATGACACAAACAATAAGAAAGGTATTTGTTAATATCTTTATTTGACAAAGGATTGTTTAGAAGGATTATACTTATGGGTTTGATGATATCTCAAGATGAAAGTTGATAAGTGAGGAATAAATGCTTCGATGTAGCTAGATCGAGTCAAAACATGAAGATAAAGGGGAAGAAATCGATTTTAAGAATTTACATGCTCCAAGCTTGGGATCAAAATCAACCTAAAACGACCGGGTCTAGTTCAGAGATCATGCTTTGGCTTGATAAGTCAAAACACTAACATTGTTTCACCCGTCAAGTTACTACATGCTTCTCGTCACTTGGTTACAACCATGGTAAGTTGAAGATCAAGAAATGAGAGTAGTCATCAAGGTGTAGTTTTCACTCCTAACTTGATGGTGTATTCCCAAGGTATGTCCACCAACTTACCAATCAACCAGTTTGATCCCAACCAATTGTTGAGGATTCACAGAAATAAGACGAGGTAACTCACCATTAAGGTAAGGAAAATCACTCATATCTTAACGGTGAAGTTCTTACAAAAACAAAATATAACAAAATAAACTTCTTCATCAAAATCTAGAATTCACTCCTACTTTGATGAGGTCGTTCCATTTGAGAAAATGCCATCCATGAAAATGAAATTAAAATCAAGGTATGGAATTCATGCCTTGGCTTCATTATCACAAGAAAACAATCGAGGTTTGACATTTGTCACCAAAGTACGGGTTTCAATCCTATTTTTGGTGAGATCATGTCGTTTATGAAATGCAAGTTCTAATGAAAATAATTGAAGTCAATCCTCATGATAAGGAAATCACCTTGATCTAGAGGATGAAATTTCATAAAAACACACAATTGGAAATCATTTATCGAAACAAATGAAGAATCATCACCAAAGTAAGGGAATCACTCCTGTTTTGATGAGTTAGAATTATTTAGAAGATACGAGTGTTCTTAGTCATAGATTGACTTACAAACCCTTATATCTCCCATGGTGCAGACGGTTCGAGGTTCGACTTAACAACGAAAGGAAAAGAATATCACTTAGAAATTTAGAAAATTTCAAATTACATCAATGTAACCAAAAGGAAAATCATACTTACAAAATTCTAGGTCACAGTTCGAGGTAACAGAATTTGTTGTGGTGTTCAAATCTAGGTGGTTTAAATCGGGAAAACGAAATCAAGGACAGTAATTATTCAACACCACAATGAGATGTGAACATTCGATCGAAAGGAAATACATGGACTTCTCAGGATAGGAGCTTAACCATAGTTTAATTGAAGACACGCGTATATTTAAGTGATAACCAAGTTATAATTAGTTTATTTGATCATTGAGGTGAGTGACCACTTATAATATTTGAGTTAACAAAGTTAACATTCAATTAGCAAAGTATCCCGAGATGTAGGAATTCCACCCACAGCATTGAATGTCTTTAGTTATGGGACACACCCTTAGGAAGATTATAGAACCATAAGTAACGGTTTAAATTTTTGAAGACCATACGGTTTAGATTCCCAATATCTTTGGGTATATTAAGTGTCATGTTTACGTTAGTCGAGGTATAGGAATAGTTACATGTAAGGCTGAGTTCAATACCGTTACACATTACACGTTGAGTGTTTAAACGTAAGAGTTGAAATGTAGGATAAGTTCAATATTAACAGGAACATTATTTAGGTTAAGAATGAGAAGATATTAAAACTTTGGTGATAAACCCGTTCAAGGATTCAAGGTTTTTTAGAATACAAAAGGATGGTTCCATTTGGTAACGCATTACCATTTGGAATCGTTGACACGTCAAGGTAATTTGACCCATTTGCCTTAGAAACTTGTGTGTCGACCATAGTTTATCACTCATCCCAGAAATCCCCAGGTAAGCATAACTGGTCTCGCAATGAGATTTATACGATATGCTTGCCTTAGCCCAAAGGCCTTTTGCCAAGAAATCCAGAATATAGGTGTCTATGTGCCACACAAATTTCTTTGGTTTATGAAATCAAAACCTTGATTCAGATGAGTTAGGAGAGTTGTTATGACTGCAGCAACCTCCCGGGCTACAAGAGTAGAAATCTTACAGCCAGAGTTTCTAGACCGTGAACGGATTTGACGAGAAGACATTCTGGAATATCATTAAGATATTTTATGAGAATTGGATATAGGAGTTATACCACATGAAAACAACAATCGGGAATTTGGCATAATAACAATGAGATGTTCCGAGTGTAATCGTTTGATTCGTAAATCAAAGCGAGTACGTTGACTAATCAAAGTATTATGTCAACCACAACTTTGTTAAAAACATGCGTAACTATAAGCAGATACTCATCCCAAGGGTTCCCAGATAAGGTAGACAGATCCATCGGCTGATTTGGATTTATACGAATACCTTGCCTAGACAGAACACCTCGAGATACAGGCATCTTACTCTTCCAGTATTGCATGTATTCAGTAGTGGGGCACAGACTTTGACGAGATTTTCATAAATTAGACATAGAGTCTAAGGAATTGATCCCACGACGATAAGTGTAGTCTCCACATGTCGTTGAGAATAAGTTTAGGAAGTTCATTTATCGGGGAGAGTCAAAGAGTCGAAGTTAAGTTCCGGGAGACGAGTAACTAAGTTTTAAGCATATATAAGGCAATCCTATGCTAAGACATCAAATTGCACATAAGAAGGCATAGCATTATGTAACATGCAAACCATGTATTTACAAGATAAAAATACTATAAGGTGCATGCATAAGCTATAGTCTAGGTCACCATTTCTAATAACCTAAATCCCTATAGTTATGGGCTCTGATACCAATCTGTCACACCCCAACCTTGACGGCGGAATCGTCGAAGTGTGAGAGTTACGATTGTTCACAGCCACATAACGCTATTGCCTGAAACATGTTAAAATAAAAGGTCAACATATTGTTGGTGAGCATTCTATAGTTTTGAATACAAAACTATATAAAAGATGGCAATTCATGTTGTAAATTAGAGAACAAGGTAACTAGGGATGTAAGACAGAATGCACAATCAAACCTTGACAAAGTTTTACAAGTTCTCAAACGTTTACAAGTATATACGATTAGCTAAGTGTACTTAGATCAACCAAGCAGGCTTATCAGGCCCATAGATCTATGACGTCGCCAGGCTAACAATAGTTAATGATTGTACATGTATTCGACATTACATGGTAGCTACAAGATTCAACTAATCACAACACATAAGTAAATTGCCATAAGGTTACAAGATTCAACGTGTTTACAAGTGTAACATTTATAATGTAACATGTTTCACCCAAAAGTGTGTGAAATAATAAAATGGGTATAGAAATACTCACTTTGGCGATTAAGTATGTATTGGATGACGATTAATAATGATAACAATGTAAACCTTCACGAGATACCTAACAATATATATATATATCGACGAGATTTAAGTTTAATTATATTAAACTTAACGTTTTTAATGCGAACTAGGGTTTTGGTAGGAGTTTGGGGTTATTTTTATAAATAAAGTTAATAAACGATTATTTATACTTTGTTTAATAACGGATGTATCATTTATACAATCTTTAAGGAAATTTAATCCTTTATAATAATTTGTGAAATTTAACTATGAAATACATATAATTTCTACGAGAAAATCATAATTACGTTTACATCGTGACCAATAATAATTTAATCTTTTAAACTATTATTTAAAGTCTATTTTTATAAAAATAAACTAAGTATAATATTTGTAACTAATATTTTATAAAAATATTAAAGCATTTAATGTATAATTTATAAAAAGATACATAGATAATTTTTTAAAAATAAACAAAGTTTACAAAACGAATTTTTATAATTTTTAGAAATTTATTATAATTAATTTAAGGCTGAAAAAGCCCTAAAAATATAGTTGAGGTCAACCGGGTTCGAACCCGTGACCTTTAGCCCATAATCCCACTCACACACCAGTAGACCAAAGGCATACAACCGCATTAGAGCCTGGTGTTTAAATCTTTTAAACAGATTTCAAAGAACTCCCCCAAATCCATGAACCCTAGTTTCAAAATCAATCAAATTGATTACCAATTCGTGTTTGTTAACCCAATTAACCATGGGGCTTTTGCTTCTCATGGTTAATCGCTCATGTATATGTGTATAATTTACCTGTTTGATGTTCGATTGCAGGTACACCCTTCGAAGAACAAGTCGCGGCTTGCACAATGATCGAAGGAGGGTGAATCGTGGATGATAATCTAATTGATTCAGTGTGAAGCTTCGATTAGTGTACTGGACCAAAAGCCCCTTGTCAATTTCGAATTAAATCGGCTGGGGGATGGGTTTCGACTGGGTTGCAGGTTCACGATGAAGACGATGATCGAATTCGATGTATAGGTGTGTGTTTGATCAAATTGATATTACAGAAAGTTTGTGTGAATGTAAAGGATCGTTTGGGTAGCTTTAATTTGTTTATTATCGTTGTTTGAGTGTATTAATGAGTTGGATCGGATCCGAGACTAAAAGTGGGATTTAGAGCCGTTAGTAGACTGATTCAACGCGTGTTTTTATTGGATTCCACTTAGAATTGGATCCAAGAAACAATTTGGTCAAATTGTGGGGTTTAAAATTGAGTAATTTGGTTTGAATTGGTCGGGAATAATGTGGTTTCGATGTGGGAGCTTTGGATCCGAATATTTCGATGATTAAACGTGTTTAATGGGTGCATTGGGTTCGAATCCTGTAACGACCCGAATTTGGTATTATGTAATTAAAATACAATTAATGTATCATGTGTTGAATATTGTAAATATTTAAGACTTAACTAGAAGATTTACTAGTTAGTTAATAGTGGTGGAAACATGAAAAATGATACTAGAGGGGTGGATCTTGCCAATTGAGGAAACTTAAACATGGATATGTATGACTTGCCATACATTTGGTGAGCATGATATGCTCATTCACGTTTCTTTCAAGAGAAGAGGAGAAAGAGGGTTTTTGTCACCTCATTTCTCAAATTGTTGGTGATTCAAGTGCAAGATCCGAAATTGAGCCCTAGAAATCATTCTTCATCTCATCAAGAGCTACAAGTAAGTGTTATTTGATGTTCTTGAGGTGGTAAAATCGTCACCCACATGATGGGTGTAGAAATTGGTGGTTTAAACATGAAATCCTAGTGTTATAGTGCTAGATGATCATGTGTATGTGTGTATTATGGTAACTAGATGTGTAATTGCTCCTTAATTGAAGATTTACATGAACCATGGAAATGGGTTTAGTTACTAGAAGGTTAAACTAAGGATTCTTCATGTAAACTAGCTGCTAGTTGTAGAATCCATGTTCATTCTTGTAAGAAATGTGATTAGGTGCATAACCTTTGGTTGAAATTGATGAATCACATGTGTGTTATGTGATTTGGGTGTAAAACTAGCTTGATGATGTTTAAAAGCTAGTAAATAACCAATATGTTAAGTTATGCACATAAGGTGTTTGATGAAATGCCTAAATTAGATGAAAATCATGAATGAACTACTTAATTGCAAGAATGTGCAATGTGAAAGCCTAGATTGTAGGTTAAATGTGATAAATGGTCAAATAGACCATAAGTGTGATTAAATGAATGTTATGTGTTAAATGGGTCCTTAAAATGGTAATAGGAAGTGGTGTGGCAAGCGGATCCAAGGGAACCGGCAAGGAACACGTTTAATTGACCACTTAAACCTTCCGGACTCAAGGTAAGACATTCTTTAAATTGAGCATAACAAAGTAGAGGCATGAGTCACAATGTGTGTGACCATGTGCTCATAAGCTCAAACAAAATGAAAACAACGTTTAAAAAGGATAAATAGTTGACTTGCACCGTATGTGAGCTTCTATGACAAATGATTCACGACGTGCGTGAACATAAAGGAAAATAACACTTTAGTGTTATACCACATGGTTGTGGAACAGAACGAGTCATGACGTGCGTGACCGTCCCATGGAAATGGGAAGAAAGGACAAACCCGGATTAAAGTGATTCACATCGTGTGTGAACACTAGGGTAAAGGGTTATCCCTACGATTTGCAATGTGTGTGAACGTTGGGTAATGCCAAGGAAAGCGGTCGTTCGCGAAAGAATGGCAAACCGCTCATTAAAATGGGATTTGACCCTATAAAGGGTCAAATTCGGTATAAAAAGGAAATTTGCGTTATGATAAGCAAATGGGATGGGTTGGGTCTAAGAACTCACCAACATATGTAATATGTTATAATAGATCGGTTCCATGGTTGTCGGGACGGTCAGGAACTCTAAAGAACAAACGAACCATAAACGGGTTAATTAAGGAATTAAATACCAAATAAATAGAAAGTTTTGGTATGTTGCCAAGAGTCGGGTTAGACTCGTTGAAACTCCGTGGGAATCACATATATGATGAAATATGTTATTTCCAGGTGTTTGGAACAATCGGGATCGTAAGGGGTGGTTCGAGAACGCAAAACGACCCTTAACGGGTCAAAAATAATGACTTTGCTGCAGGGTCTACCGTAGCTTACGGTGGTACCGTAAGTTACGGTGGGTTCCTGGGCGAAATGAGCTACCGTAAGCCAGTAGGTTACCACCGTAGCAAAATGGAGGCTACCGTAACTTACGGTGGGTACCGTAAGTTACGGTAGGCCCCATTTCCAGATTTTTGTCGGTTGTCGTTTTAACGCGTTCCGAGTCCGTTTAAACACCCGTAAAGACCCGAAATGAATGTTAGAATGTACTTACTTAGTTCTTATGAACTAATGGATGTCTAAACGTGTGTTTTCAGGTGTTACGGGACCGGAAGGCTAAAGTGATCGATGGGGCATACAAGGATCGAACGGGACTTGCATACACGTTTCTTTTGTAGAAACTAACGTGTTAACATTATTTTGGAACTTCCTATCACGTGTGTATGTAAATGGATTGTTAAACTTCGTTTTGAGTGTCGGTTGACACGAAACACATATTTTGGAAGTTAATGTTAACGAAATTTTCTGGGACCAAATTCCGCATGTTTATTTAACTTAAACGGACTCTATGGAGGTCCGGGTGTTACAAGTTGGTATCAGAGCCAACGGTTTGAGAGATTCAAGTGCGTCGCGAACACTTGGACTCAAACTTTTGAGCTCTAGATATGAGAAATGCAAACGTTCGATCCAAGAAGCCGATCACTGAGCCTAAAGGTACAAGGTTAGTGTGCCGTTTATAAACGTAACAAGCTTGACACATATATGATATATGTATGATATGTACCATATGAATTGATTGAACCTAGCTTCTTGACTTGAGTTTGGAATAAAGGAACTAAGAAGGCATCCGTGTGGTGAGCTTGTTGTTAGGCCTGGCCAGTCTAACAACAATCAAAAGCACGCGAATGGACTCTTAGGGATGTTGTTTTAAACTTAAGGATGGAAATGGGTATTGTGTGAATAGGGTTAGGCCCTAGTGATAGTAGAATCATAAGCATCAGTGTATATGCTATAGATTACGTACATGGTACTAACGTAAAGGTTAATTGTCACAGTCTTAGGTCATGGCTGGTGACGATCACGTGATCAATATAGAGAATCACGAGACCCATCCCGATGATGCAACACGGGAAATGATCAAGGAGGAAGTTGGCAAGGCTTTTGAGGCTTTATTGCCGGGCTACATCGAGGATGTACGCAAAGATCTACGGGATCTCATTCAACAAGAGTTTGTGGCTCTGAAGGCTGACAAAGAAACCGAAAGGCCAACAAAGAAAGTGACCTATAAGGAGTTCGTTGCATGCAACCCTACAACGTTCAAGGGTGAGGTAGATCCACTACTTAGTCAAAGGTGGATCAAAGATATGGAAAGTGCCTTTGAAACCTCACACTGTGAAGAATCTGATGAAGTGAGGTTTGCTGCAAGCCAACTCCGGGAACGAGCTAAAGACTGGTGGGAATTGCAACGGGATGAGAAGGGGCGGGAAGGTATCAAAAGTATGACTTGGGAAGAATTTAAGAAGTTGTTCACAAAGCGGTTTTGCCCACAAGCCGCTATCAACAGAATAGCAGAAGAATTCCTACAGTTACGACAAAAAGATGAAAGTATTGATACCATCACGGCCATCTTCTATGACAAAGCCAAGTTTTACCCACAGTTGCTCCAGGATGAAAGGATGTGGATTAACCACTACTATGGCATGTTGAGTGCCAAGTATCGAGAGTTTCTTACACCGTCCAAATGTGAGACTCTAGCAGAGCTTATCGATTGTGCTAGGGATCGGGAAGCGGAATTGAAAAGGCAAGTTGATCGTGGGGAGAAGCGTGCGGCTGAAACGGAGACGGGTTCGTCTAAGAAAGCCAAGATTTCATCCTCATCAAACAAGTTTGGGAACGACAAAGACTCCAAACATTGCAAGATTTGTAAAAAGAAGCATGGGGGAGTTTGTAGATACGAATCTAAAAATTGCTTCAAGTGTGGAAAGTCGGGTCATTCGACATCTCAATGCACAAGCCCGCTAAGTGTGTGCTACAACTGCTACAAACCGGGCCACAAAAAGAGCGAATGTCCGGAACTCAAGAAGGATGGTACAAGTCAATCCTCGGATGCTCAAGGTTCGGGGAAAAAGGGTGATGGAGGAAAAGCTAAGGCGAGAACCTTTTTGATTACGGCGGAAGAAGCCAAATCTATAGCCGACGTTGTGACGGGTACTTTTCTCATCAACTCACTACCTGCTTATGTGCTATTTGACTCGGGTGCTAATAGATCGTTTGTTTCGGTTAAATTTGCGAGTCATTTTTCCATGGTGTTAGACAACTTACCTAGTCCTTTAGAGATTGAGGTAGCGGATTCAAAAACGTTCTTAGCGTTCAATGTTTATCGAAATTGCATACTTACCATCGAAGGTGAGGATTATTCGGTCGACTTAATACCCATGACACTCGGGGAGTTTGATGTAGTAATTGGTATGGACTGGCTCTCCATGTACCACGCCAATATAGTTTGCAATCGCAAGTGCATCCAATTGCTATCTCCGAGTGGTTATGAGGTAATAATCCAAGGTGCAAAACGCGGTGGCGTAGCTTTATGTTCTTTGGTTAAAGCAATGAAATACATGAGCCATGGAGGACAATCGTTCTTAGCCTATGTAATAGACACGGAAACGAAAGTTCAAGTGTTGGAAGATATTCCGGTTGTTCGGGATTTTCCAGATGTCTTTCCGGAGGATTTGCCGGGAGTCCCACCGGAACGGGAGGTCGAGTTTCGAATCGACCTAACCCGGGAGCTAAACCCATTGCAAGGGCTCCCTATCGCTTGGCGCCATCGGAGCTCCAAGAGTTAATGACACAATTGCAAGATCTTTTAGACAAGGGGTTCATACGTCCGAGTACTTCGCCATGGGGAGCACCGGTTCTTTTCGTGAAAAAGAAGGATGGAAGTCTTCGGATGTGTATCGACTATAGAGAGTTGAACAAGGTGACGGTTAAGAACCGTTACCCATTGCCTAGGATTGATGACCTATTCGATCAGTTGCAAGGTGCATCGTGGTTTTCGAAAATCGACTTACGGTCGGGTTATCATCAGTTGAAGGTAAGGGAAGAAGACATCCCCAAGACGGCATTTCGTACTAGATACGGGCATTATGAGTTCCTTGTGATGTCTTTCGGGCTGACAAACGCCCCGGCAGCATTCATGGATTTGATGAATAGGGTGTGCCGACCCATGTTAGACCGATCTGTCATTGTATTCATAGATGATATCCTTATTTATTCTAAAAATGAAGGTGATCATGCTTGTCACTTGCGTGAAGTTCTCGAAACGCTTCGTCGGGAGAAATTGTTCGCAAAGTTCTCCAAGTGTGCCTTTTGGTTGCGAGAGGTACAATTCTTGGGTCATGTGGTAAACTCGGAGGGTATACACGTAGACCCCACAAAGATTCACGCGGTGACCAAATGGAGTCCACCCAAGACTCCCACAGAGATTAGAAGCTTTCTTGGGTTAGCCGGATATTATCGGAGATTCATTCAAGACTTTGCTAAGATTGCTTCTCCTTTAACCAAGCTTACCAAGAAAGAGGTGAAGTTCCTATGGGGTGAAGAGCAAGAGAAAGCCTTTCAAGAGTTAAAGTCGAAATTGACTCAAGCTCCGGTTTTGTCTTTACCCGAGGGAACCGACGATTTTGTGGTATACTCGGATGCTTCCTACTCCGGTTTGGGTTGTGTTCTAATGCAAAGGGGCAAGGTGATCGCTTATGCCTCGAGACAACTGAAAGTGCATGAAAAGAACTACCCAACCCATGATCTTGAACTAGCCGCGGTGGTGTTCGCGTTAAAGATTTGGAGGCATTACCTATATGGTGTAAAGTGTACGATTTACACGGACCATAAGAGTTTAAAGTACTTCTTTACGCAAAAGGAGTTAAACATGAGACAAAGGCGGTGGATGGAATTGCTAAAGGATTATGATTGTGAATCCTATATCATCCGGGAAAGGCCAATGTCGTGGCTGACGCCTTGAGTCGAAAGGAGGATCATACTCCTATCAAAATAACCGCAATGAAGATAACCGTTATATCCGAAGTGGTTGAACGAATTAAGGAAGCACAAACTGAAGCGCTAAAGGAAGAAAATTTGAAGAAAAATCGAATCAAAGGTCAAACTCAAAACTTGGAAGATGATAGTCAAGGATTGAAAATAAGATGGGGTCGGGTTTGGATACCACCTACTTGTACCTTGAAGAATGATCTATTGGATGAAGCCCATAAATCCAAGTATTCAATTCACCCGGGAGCGACTAAGATGTATAGAGACCTTCGGGTTAACTATTGGTGGCCGGGCATGAAACGCGATATTGTCAAATACGTGGAGAAATGCTTAACTTGTTTGCAAGTGAAGGCGGAACATCAAAAACCTCATGGTGAATTGCAACCGTTGGATATTCCGGAATGGAAATGGGAAAAGTTGACAATGGATTTGATTACTAAACTTCCAAGAACAAAGAAAGGGTACGATGCGATATGGGTTGTTGTCGATCGATTGACCAAGAGCGCTCATTTCCTTCCTATTCGTGAGACTTACAATTCGGAGAAAATGGCGGAGGTTTACGTGAACGAAATAGTGTCACGACACGGGGTGCCCGTGTCGATTGTGTCCGATAGAGACACACGGTTTACTTCCAAGTTTTGGAGGAAATTTCAAGCGGAGATGGGAACAAAGCTATTGCTAAGCACGTCATACCATCCCCAAACCGACGGACAAAGTGAAAGAACCATTCAAACATTAGAAGATATGCTACGAGCGTGTGTTCTTGACTTTGGGGGTAGTTGGGATGAGTATTTGCCTCTGGCGGAATTTTCTTACAATTATAGCTACCACTCCACCATCGAGATGCCTCCGTATGAAGCTTTATATGGAAGAAAATGCCGAACTCCCATTTGTTGGGGAGAAATTGGTCCGCGGGAACTCGCTGGCCACGATACGATAATGAATACGGATGAAAAGATTAAGCAAATCCGTGCTCGCATGAAGGCGGCGCAAGACCGTCAGAAAGCTTACGCGGATAAGCGTAGACGACCCATCGAGTTTGAGGTGGGCGATTTGGTTTTGTTAAAGGTTTCCCCATGGAAGGGTATTATACGATTCCGGAAACGGGGAAAGTTGAGTCCGAGGTTTATCGGGCCATTTAAAATCATCGCACGTGTGGGTAAAGTTGCGTACCGGTTGGAATTGCCGGAAGAGCTTCAAGGAATTCACAACACGTTCCATGTATCTTACTTGAGGAAGTGTTTGGCTGACGAGTCGGCCTATGTTCCGTACGAGGATTTGGAAGTTGATGACAGATTGAACTATATCGAGAAGCCGGTGGCTATCTTGGATAGAAAGGTCAAGCAACTGAGAAACAAGACACTCAATCAGGTGAAGGTACAATGGAAGAATCGTAAGGGATCCGATGCCACTTGGGAATCGGAAGATGAAATGAGGAAGTCTTATCCTCATCTATTTGATTAGTATGTAAAGTTTCGGGGACGAAACTCTCTTTAGAGGGGGAGACTTGTAACGACCCGAATTTGGTATTATGTAATTAAAATACAATTAATGTATCATGTGTTGAATATTGTAAATATTTAAGACTTAACTAGAAGATTTACTAGTTAGTTAATAGTGGTGGAAACATGAAAAATGATACTAGAGGGGTGGATCTTGCCAATTGAGGAAACTTAAACATGGATATGTATGACTTGCCATACATTTGGTGAGCATGATATGCTCATTCACGTTTCTTTCAAGAGAAGAGGAGAAAGAGGGTTTTTGTCACCTCATTTCTCAAATTGTTGGTGATTCAAGTGCAAGATCCGAAATTGAGCCCTAGAAATCATTCTTCATCTCATCAAGAGCTACAAGTAAGTGTTATTTGATGTTCTTGAGGTGGTAAAATCGTCACCCACATGATGGGTGTAGAAATTGGTGGTTTAAACATGAAATCCTAGTGTTATAGTGCTAGATGATCATGTGTATGTGTGTATTATGGTAACTAGATGTGTAATTGCTCCTTAATTGAAGATTTACATGAACCATGGAAATGGGTTTAGTTACTAGAAGGTTAAACTAAGGATTCTTCATGTAAACTAGCTGCTAGTTGTAGAATCCATGTTCATTCTTGTAAGAAATGTGATTAGGTGCATAACCTTTGGTTGAAATTGATGAATCACATGTGTGTTATGTGATTTGGGTGTAAAACTAGCTTGATGATGTTTAAAAGCTAGTAAATAACCAATATGTTAAGTTATGCACATAAGGTGTTTGATGAAATGCCTAAATTAGATGAAAATCATGAATGAACTACTTAATTGCAAGAATGTGCAATGTGAAAGCCTAGATTGTAGGTTAAATGTGATAAATGGTCAAATAGACCATAAGTGTGATTAAATGAATGTTATGTGTTAAATGGGTCCTTAAAATGGTAATAGGAAGTGGTGTGGCAAGCGGATCCAAGGGAACCGGCAAGGAACACGTTTAATTGACCACTTAAACCTTCCGGACTCAAGGTAAGACATTCTTTAAATTGAGCATAACAAAGTAGAGGCATGAGTCACAATGTGTGTGACCATGTGCTCATAAGCTCAAACAAAATGAAAACAACGTTTAAAAAGGATAAATAGTTGACTTGCACCGTATGTGAGCTTCTATGACAAATGATTCACGACGTGCGTGAACATAAAGGAAAATAACACTTTAGTGTTATACCACATGGTTGTGGAACAGAACGAGTCATGACGTGCGTGACCGTCCCATGGAAATGGGAAGAAAGGACAAACCCGGATTAAAGTGATTCACATCGTGTGTGAACACTAGGGTAAAGGGTTATCCCTACGATTTGCAATGTGTGTGAACGTTGGGTAATGCCAAGGAAAGCGGTCGTTCGCGAAAGAATGGCAAACCGCTCATTAAAATGGGATTTGACCCTATAAAGGGTCAAATTCGGTATAAAAAGGAAATTTGCGTTATGATAAGCAAATGGGATGGGTTGGGTCTAAGAACTCACCAAACATATGTAATATGTTATAATAGATCGGTTCCATGGTTGTCGGGACGGTCAGGAACTCTAAAGAACAAACGAACCATAAACGGGTTAATTAAGGAATTAAATACCAAATAAATAGAAAAGTTTTGGTATGTTGCCAAGAGTCGGGTTAGACTCGTTGAAACTCCGTGGGAATCACATATATGATGAAATATGTTATTTCCAGGTGTTTGGAACAATCGGGATCGTAAGGGGTGGTTCGGGAACGCAAAACGACCCTTAACGGGTCAAAAATAATGACTTTGCTGCAGGGTCTACCGTAGCTTACGGTGGTACCGTAAGTTACGGTGGGTTCCTGGGCGAAATGAGCTACCGTAAGCCAGTAGGTTACCACCGTAGCAAAATGGAGGCTACCGTAACTTACGGTGGGTACCGTAAGTTACGGTAGGCCCCATTTCCAGATTTTTGTCGGTTGTCGTTTTAAACGCGTTCCGAGTCCGTTTAAACACCCGTAAAGACCCGAAATGAATGTTAGAATGTACTTACTTAGTTCTTATGAACTAATGGATGTCTAAACGTGTGTTTTCAGGTGTTACGGGACCGGAAGGCTAAAGTGATCGATGGGGCATACAAGGATCGAACGGGACTTGCATACACGTTTCTTTTGTAGAAACTAACGTGTTAACATTATTTTGGAACTTCCTATCACGTGTGTATGTAAATGGATTGTTAAACTTCGTTTTTGAGTGTCGGTTGACACGAAACACATATTTTGGAAGTTAAATGTTAACGAAATTTTCTGGGACCAAATTCCGCATGTTTATTTAACTTAAACGGACTCTATGGAGGTCCGGGTGTTACAAATCCTGTCCACGAATGCATTAGAACCGGTTTCGGGGTTTAAAATCGTAAAATTTGAGTGTTTTAACCTCCGCCGGAGATCGGCCGGAGGTGGCCGGAACAGTGTGGCCAGATTTACGGGGAAGGGGGGTTGGGTTTTTAAAAAATTTTACTTTGGTCCCTGCGGTTTGTTTTCTTTATTTTATGCATAAAACTTCTTTCGAAGTTTGATAAATGACCAAACACACCCTAGACTTTGTTATTATCATTTTATTTTTATTATTCTTGCTATCATTATTATTATTATTATTATCATTATTATTGTTATTTTTATTTATTATTATTATATTATTATTTATTATTATTATTATTATTATTATTATTATTATTATTATTATCTTTAGTATTATTATTATTATTATTGTTATTATTATTATTATTAACGCGCCGTGAGAATACGAGATGTTACAACTTTAATTCAATAGTTTGTTTTTTCACATCTGGGTCCCTGTGGTTTACAAATCTTGTCATATTCATCCAGTCCGTTAACTCCATCCAAAATTTCCGTTATATGAGGGTATATTGGTCATTTTACATATACGTTTTAATTTTTTTTTTTTAACCTGATTTAATATATACTTTTTAAATACATTGTTATTTTAGTCCCTGTGGTTTGAGCGTATTTGTCAATTTAGTCCAAAAATAACCACACACCACTACCCGTCACAAGAACCACTGAACCACCACCACCGCCCATCACAAAGCCACCAACACCACACCAGAGCGCCCACCACCACCACACACATTGGATCGTCGTTACCATGTAAACCATAAAAATCGACAATTAATATTGGACTTGTAACATACTACTTCGAAAATGCATATCAAACCCTACTAATACCTCTACAATACTCGTTTTCAAGGGTTCCATATACGTTTCGAAGGGATTTGTTATAAGTTCGAGATTAACGGTTTGTTTCTAGGGTCTACATGGTGGTGGTGATCTAGTGTGTGATGGCGGAGATCTAATGTGTGGCGGTGGAGATCTAATGTGTGGTGGTGATCTAATGTGTGGTGGTGCTGCCCGTCTGGTGTGGTGTTGTTGGTTTTATGATAGGGTGGTGGTGATGATTTAGTGGTTCTGATGGAGTGGTGGTGGTTTTGCGGTGTGGTGGTGGTGTGGTGTGTAAATACGAGGTCCAACTCTAGATGGTTCCGGTCTTGTTGAACTTCGATTTACCGATGCTCTCTAAAGCTTCACACCTACGGATAATGAAAACAAAACCAGTTAAGGCGTTCCAGGGGGAAATATCCCTGGAACGACCCTCCGACGTGAGAGTAAGTATTGGTTGAATGGAAATATGTGATATGGATAATTAAGGGGAGCTTCTATGTGTATTATTTTGTGAGGATCTCGATCCTCTTTACCTGGTATTTATAGTGTTTGTCTGCTGCAATCGTGTGCTGATTTACAAGGATTATTCCCCGACAAATCCATTACCTTTTATATTCTCCGACCGTTACTGAATTATCGGTTATGATTGGGGTGATTCCGATGTAATTAAATGTGGGACACATGTCCTGCTGGCTTACCCGTTCTGCCCACATGGGCCGGTCTTTCAGGCTCGGGTACCGGGTCTTGTGTGTGTTATTTGTACCCTACATCTACATGGTGGTTTCATCACGCGTGGTAGTGATATGGTGTTTTTATGCCAAGGTGGTGGGATTTTTGGACTGAATTGGCAAATATGTCCAAATCACAGGGACTAAAATAGCAATTTATTTAAAGGGGATATATTAAATGGGGTTTAAAAAATAGAAAAATAAACATATATGTAAAATGACCAAAATACCCTTCATTTAACGGAGAATGTTGGATGGAGTTAACGAACTGAATGAATATGACAAGATTTGTAAACCACAGGGACCCAGATGCGAAAAAATAAACTATTAGATGAAAGTGATAATTTTCACCAAACCACAGGGACGAAAATGACAATTTACTCTATATATTAATATATTAATAAAAGGATATTATGTATTAATATTTGAAACTTAAGTGTATTATGTTATATTAAAAACCTATAATTTTAATGAGATTTCAATATTTATTAATACACATAAAAGTTCCAAAATAGTCGTTTAACGTTGTTTTTTTTGTGTGTTCGGTATGTATGTTTATTATTACTCAGTTATGTTCGTTTATTATTTGTTTATTTATTATTGTTCATTTATGTTCGTTTATTTTTGTTCATTTGTGTTCGTTTATGTTTGTGAAGTGTTAATTTAGCTTTTTAACGAACAAAATTAACGAACACGAACATTTTGATTTTTTTAATAAACGAACATGAACAAAAAATCAAATTCAATTATATGTTCATATTCGTATTCGGTAAAAGTTAAATGAGCAAACACGAACATGCCGATGTTCGTGTTCGTTTGTTTAGATGTGAAAACAAATGAAGGATTGATAATGTCAACACAGAATATATCATGTCCTTCGTATGAAAGAAGAAAAACAAAGTGAAATAGTTTAGGGGGGTTAACAGCAACTACTGTTGGAGTGTTTGTGGTAAGGTACTACATGTATTGTGACAAGAAAAGATAGATATGTTGTCATGGGGACCACGGATGCATACGTGTCGAGAGCGTATGAAAGGGAGGTGGAGACATCACGAGGGGAAAACTAAAGTGGGCGTCACGGCGGGCGGTCCTGCGACTTTGTGGTTGGCATAGTCTTGTCTTCTTCTGCCGCAGACAACGGCGTCGGTTCCCTTATTGTCCTCTTCTTAGGGTGCAAGTGTGCAACAACATCCAACTTAACGGCGCCGTTAACTTCAATCACCAACCGCCCAATTATTTTTATTTTTTTATTATTATACATCACTATGTTTTGTTTTTCCCTTCTTCTAATCATTTGAATATTTGTTTTTCCTTTCTTCTAATCATGTATAAGTATACTCGTATATTTATGTACGTATATGTATGCATGTATATACTAGTTGAAAAATTGCACTCAAAACCACACACATGTCCTTCAGAGTCTTTACACGGATATGGTCGATTACACCTCTCTAACATCAATTTTACGGATGCATATGCCTTTACTTTCCACTACTTTATCTAAACCAGGCGGTCAAAGAGGCGCCCGACCACGGGTATAGGTGTCGCCTATTCTATGAAAACGGCCGACCTCGGTTGCAGGCGCCCACCAATTCCATTCACTACAAAGAGGGAAATTTATTTAGTTTTTTTATATTTCAAGAGTTTTTTATTATTAATATGATGATTTGTTTTCTTTTAGTTTTATTAAAACCTCTGAATATACCTTTTAAATCATTTTTTTAATAAATTTATAAGCACCAACCATATTTTCTATCTATGTATGATATATAATTTATGTTAACCTAAATGAACCTTTATGCAATTTCGTTTACCCAAGCCAACCTATTTTATGAAGAATACCCTTCGTTTTAATTATTATATTCTTTATTATGTGGCAATAGAAAGTAATTATATTTTAACTCAACTTAGCCTAAAATAGAGAAAAAAACATATGGTATAACTCATTTATTTAAAAGAGAAAAGTTCAAATACAAATGGAATATTATGTAAAAGTGTGAGAAGCAATCGGTGAGTGACATGTGGCATATTTTTTAAAATGGAATGAGGGGTATTTTAGGAAGTCTAATTTATTAAGATGAAGGTGTGGGATATATTGACTTTTTTTGTACGATTGAGGTTTTCAAACGATCAAACGATCGAATTCATCTTACATCAATTTCAATCGTTGAAGATTTAAACGTACGAAGATTCAGCTTACATCAATTTCAATCGTTGAAGATTCAAACGATCGAATTCATCTGTTGAAGATTGCTTTACATCAATTACTTCGCCGATGTCGACGATTGATCATCAGTTTGGTACATATGAAGACGATTATATACTGTAATTGAAATAGTATGTTAATTTTGCACCGTAATTTTGTCGTTTGGATCATCATTGTATCTATACTGTCTGATTTCTGTGAATTTTATTGTTGATTGACATCATCATTGTGTCATAGGTATCATCATTGTGTCATAGGTATCATCATTGTGTCTTATTGGTTGTCATTGTGTCTTTTATATTGTTATTGTGTCTGAATAAAACATTTATTGTGTCTATATTGTTAGATTACTCTGGACATTATCAATATGTTGTTGAACATATTTTATAAATATCAGGTGAGTATCTATATGTTGCGTCTTTTATGCTGTTGTGTTTGTTATATGAATTTTATTATTGATTGACATCATCATT
Organism: Flaveria linearis; assembly: GCA_024085815.1. Taxonomy (NCBI): domain Eukaryota; kingdom Viridiplantae; phylum Streptophyta; class Magnoliopsida; order Asterales; family Asteraceae; genus Flaveria; species Flaveria linearis. The sequence continues at coordinate 122,682,758 of CM044001.1, forward strand.
GTGTCTTAAATATCATCATTGTGTATTTTTGTTTGTCATTGTGTCTTTTGTATTGTTATTGTGTCTGAATAAAACAAATATTGTTAATCAATTGGTTACGAACAAAGACGGGTTGTGTTTTTATCTTGATTATTTTAATAGTTACAAGTCTAAGTTTGCAGAGTTAACTGGAGGGAGCGAATGAAATAAGGCAAAATTCCGTGTACCTTTTAAGCAAAAGACAAAAGATAGGCCGAAAAGAATGAAGTCAGCTCATGAGTTAGCTATCGAACAAGCAGGAAAAAAGTTGAGAAATTGTGGGTTTTGCAAACAACCTGATCACATTATACGCAATTGCAGTTTATATCATTAAAGCATTAAGGATAAACAAGCTTCAAGCACCTCAACAGTTGATTCTATGCCTATTCAAGAATAGGATTTATTATGTCATAAGATTAATTGTGTCATTATATTAATTGTGTCATTATATTCATTGTGTCATCTTTGAACAGTTTTGTTTACGTTTGATTTTGACGATAAAAACAAGTTACCAAAATACTATTGTGTAATGTAAAGCAACATATAGCAACAAATATTAACATGCCAACACATAGCAAAATATAACAACATGCCAACATACCAAATTACTATTGTTTCAAATTAACATTGTGTCAAACTACCATTATGTCAAACTAGCATTATGTCAAGCTACCATTGTATCAAACCACCATTGTTTCAAACAACCATTGTATCAAACAACCATTGTGTCAAACAACCACTGTGTCAGACAACCATTGTGTCAAACAACCATTGTGTCAAACAACCACTGTGTCAAACAACCATTGTGTCAAACAAGCATTGTGTCAAATTACTTTTTGCCCCTCCAACTGTTAGCAGTTTTCCCCTTATTTACATGTTTGCCACCGCGTTTTTTTGAACCATTAATCTATTTTAATGAGTCGATCCAATGACAAGAATTACTTCTCATCATTTTTAGAATATATAGCCCTTGTAGCATATCCTCTCCCTATTTAAAATTATATTTTCGTACTTTTAAATTTAGTTTATTATAACATATCTTTGTACCTAAGTGAAAAATCTTAAAAGTACTATTTAAATATCGTGTGCCAAAAAATGTCAAATTTCAAATTGTCATTCGACGCTTTTAAGTGTGTTTCATTTCTGTACTTTAGCCGGTTGATAAATTAAACATATGTTACTGATACATGATGTAAATAAAATATTCGATCATGGTCATAATAGTTAGTCATCAAAAATAAAAAGGTCATAAAAGTTAGACTAACGTTTTTCCATTCCGTTTAATGTATCAAAATTGTCTATTGCCATGTTGAGGATATAATATTCTAATATATTTATGTTTAAATCTTTAAAAAGATAAACCTTATAATATGTTTTCTTAACAAGCAAATATAACACGTGTTATCATCTTTAGTGGTGTATTATCTCATTTTCATTCTGGAAAAACAACCCTAGGAACGCGAAAACATCCTACCTTTTGATTAAATAATTGTTCTATATTTTCCATACATGTATTATATAATCAAAGGCTAGTGATTATATTTTAAAGCTGTGCGTATCTAGGGTGAGCTGAAGTCCACTAGTATAGACACAAAATGATGATACTCTTAAGAAAATTAGACCGTATAAAACAATGTTACAAATAATGTGATACGTGTAAACCAATTATAAATACAAGAAAACTCACACCATATTAAAAGTTCTTACATCGTGTTATATACTCATATTTCATTATCTTTTTATCTTTTATCTTTTGTACATAAGCGTTACAAATGAAACGTCCATCTTTTATCTCTTTCACCCTACAACTTTTTTAAATAAGAAGTATAAAATTAACGGATTTAGAAAACACGTAGCATACAGCCTCTCAAGTCTCAACGCCACACACACCTCTTGAATTGGGGTCTTTTAAGTGGCACCATGAGAGCGGAAAGGTGTTTCCGTTAGTTCCACCAAGTCATGAAAATCATTCTGTTGTCATATCAACGCCACACCGACCACCTAATGGTTGTTTGCCAAGGTGCACCTTTTTAACTTTACTTTTATTGATTGTTGTCAAAATTCAAATAACCTCCTAGCTAAGTGGGTCAGTTGATTCCACACAAGCTTTCCATAATCAAGATTTTAGGGACGAACCTTGCTTTTTCTCCTTTCCAAATTCTTTTAACTTTCTCTCTCTCTAATGATTTTTGTTTATTAGAGAGGATGGGGCACCATTCGGGTACCCCTCGGGTTCGCCGTTACCCGCCCGGGTACACCGCCGCCATCCCCTGCGGGTACCCGGCGGGTGTTGTCGTCGGTTGTAGTAGCCGAGAACAACCCGTGATCAAAGGGCTATATAGTGGGTGTTTTGAGTGTTTCAAGGCACATCGTGGTAGTCTAGGGTTGCATTTCAAGTGTCTTTGGTGTTTCAGGGTAGTTCAGGGTACTTATGATGTGACAGTTGTGATTGGTGGAGTTCCGATGTATTCCAGGATACTTAGGGTAGTACTTCCTCTTTCCTTATGCGTTTTATCGATAATAAAAACAGACTTAGATAGCAAAAGAGGTTTGTAACAATATTTCATTTCGTCTAAAAAGCAATTTTGACACAAAAGATACAAATAAATGCAAACTTTTTTTTTACCAAATGTTAGCTTTTATAATTACATTAATATTATTGAATTTCAACGAACATTCGTAAAAATTAAAACATTGAAATACGAACTCAAATATTTCAAAATTTCTACATGTAAACAAGCATAACCTCTTATATTATCATACTAGCTATAGCAACATATGTGTTACACGGGTTGAATAAATAAAAAATTAATATAACAAAATTTATTAATTGTAAAATAATATTTTAAGATATAATATCATTGAAATTATGTATTAGAAATGACTGTAAGTTATAAAATAGTGATATTAATTTTTTAAAACTTTATTTTAAAAAAAAACCTTTTATTCTAAAACAAACCGTATAAAAATGTCATTTTTAAATATTTTCTTATTATAACTCTTAAATTTAATTATTTTTTGTTTTAAAAAAACAACTTTTTAAAAATACCAATTTTAAATATTTCATATTTTTAAAAAAAGTCTTATGCTTTAAATAAATTTATTATTTTATAAAAAATGTTTATTTAGAAATAACATTAATAAATAGATCTCTTTATTAATTTATTAAATCTAAAAAAATGTTAAATAGTATTATTAGTAATTAAGGTAATTATTTAATAGGAGAGAGAGGAGGGAAAATTTTGGTGAAAATGATTGTGGTGTTAACACGTTCAAGGTGGACTAGTAAAAATTCAAGGTGGACTAATAAAAATAATAACACGGCTAAAAACAAAAACAAATATATATAAAGATAAACTTCTAAAATTTTTTATCAACAATATGTTGTAGAGATTAAAGAATAAAGAGTTAAAGTTCTATTTTACTTCTTTAGGTTTGTTAAAAATAATAATTTCATCCAAAAGATTAAAACATCAATTACCTCCAAAAGTTTTACAATTTGTTTCAATATCAGTATAAAGTTTCATTTGTTTCAACTTTATTCAAAATAATAAAACTTTTGAAGTGAATTTACAACAACATATGAAACTTTTAAAAGTAAATTAATATTTTTAATTTTTTGAAGGACAATAGTTATTTAAGTTAAATCTTAAAAAACAAAATTGAAAAAATACTTAAGAATAAAAAAAACAATACAATTCATTTCACGTGGGCATTTATATACAAAGAGAGTTTTAGCGTCTTTTACGTTTAAAGTGAGACCAAAAGTTAATGTTAAGTTGGAAACATTAAAAATGGTAAAAGGTCTAGGCTCTTAAGGTATAGCAAGCGCAACTTAATATCAAAAAATGATCATTTTGTCCAATGAGCGTATTTTATAATTTAGACCATCTACAACACTGAGGTCACAAATGTCTGCAAACATGTCTCCAATCTGGCAAAAGAAAGGAGATGACGATATTTTCCAGGCAAAAGTATGTCTTCAAGGACCGTTAATGAAAGAATGTATTATAATATAGAGTTTTTTTTGGTTTTCGTCTCTGTGATTTAGCTATTTTAACCATTTCAGTACAAAAGGAATCTTTGATCATATCATGTCCTGTGGTTTCATTTTTGTAACGGTTTTGATCGCTGACACTAACTCTGATAGTTTTTACAGTTAAATATAAGGGTACTTTGGTCATTTTATATTTGGAGGACTAGTTATGTAAATTATATTATATTAGGATAATTTTTGCAATTTTTTAAAATAAAAAAAATTAAAAAAAAAACAAAATCTAAATATAATCTAATCTCCAGATCTCCCTACCCACCCCACCCTAGCACACCTCCGGCATCGCTGCCGTCGCCGATCCCAGGGAACGAAGCTTACTACTGTTGTTGGAGCTATTTTCCGATGGGTTTGCGAAGCCGAACTCCGACACGGCGAAATCCCTCATGATCCCCAATTCGATGCCGCCAATTGTTCCCATGAATGCGAAGGCTTGGCCGGTGCCCCATTAATTGCCAACGACAATAGCGTGCCCTTGGCAGAACCCTGTGAGGCAACACCATCGGTGGCACCGCCCAAACCCAACATACAGAAGACAGCAACGCCCAAGCCAACGACAACTCCGACTGTCGGCGCTACGGTTCCGAGGAGGAGATGTAGGCCGGGGAAGAATCCATTGCCTTAGAAGCTTTTTGGGTTTCTGCAGAATCCTATGAAATCGATGAAGACCCATTACAGATCTTTGGTTTTTATGTCAAACTATATCGGGGGGTTTTCAAATTTCATGATTTGTCTAGAAATTGATACGCAACTGAAGAAGTGTTGTGATTGAATCAAAGAAATTAAGGTTTTATGTAGTGTTATATTGTTATCTTTCATGTTTGTTGATGCTTTTTCATTATCTTCCACCGATGCTGCCCGAACTTCCACCGATGCTGGTCATGGAACTTGTTGAAGAAGGAGGGAGAGGCCGTCGGAGACAGGGTTGATGTCGGGGATGTGGAGGGGGAGGCCGTCGGAGAAGCCATGTCCCTGGTGGTCGATGGCGCAGACAGCGAATCCGGCCTTGGCGAGGTGGATAGATGTGAGTGGACGAACCAGCTAGACTCGCCGGAGTAGCCGTGGACGACGCAGATGGCGCCGGAGATCGGCTCCGGAGTGAGGGGGTCCATGACTGCGTGAAGAGTTTCAGACCTCGAGGGTTTGTGAAGTGGCAAGAGGTGTGGGCGACTGAGTGACGGTGGTAGAATTGCTCCGACGTTAGGGTTCCGAAGGGGCTGCTTTTCTGTAATTGGGTGCACCATCGTTAATGGTGGTGGGGTGGTGGTGGTGGGGGGTTGTTAGATTATATTCAAGTTTGGTTTTTTATTTGTTATTGTTTTAAAAAATTACAACAATTATCCTAATCTAATATAATTTACATAACTAGTCATTCAAATGTAAAATGATCAAAGTACACTCATATTTAACTGTAAAAACTAACAGAGTTGGTGTCAGGGACCAAAATCATTACAAAAAAGAAACCACAGGGCTTTATTTGATTAAAGATTCCTTTTTGAACTGAAATGGTTAAAATGGTTAAACCACATGGACCAAAACCGAAATTTACTCTATTATATATTATGAGGAGGTATTCTTTTTTTTTTTTTGAACGGTCAACGAATAATTTTTAAGCCCGGTCACCCGGGTAAACCTATTGGCGAAAGGCCACCCACGCCCGCGAACACAGACAGCACTGGTGACCCGGCTCGCCCACCATTCCAAGGGAAACCCACCACCTAAAGGCCTACTGTGATAAAACCCTTGGCCCACTTGGAGCATATTGCACCTAGTGAGATTCCAACCCATGACCTCCACTTTGGAAAGTTATAGGGTGCCTCCTCCTAAACCTGTTGATCCAAGACTCATTGGTGAGGAGGTATTTTTAAGGGAAGTGAATAACGTGTCCACATGGTGGAGAGAGGTGTATAAGAGTCCTCCTACCGTTTGATGTCTTTGATGCTAGATTTGTAACAACTAAAAACATGCGTGATGCGTGAATCAAAATTAAAAACAATTAGGTTTGATTTGACTGATATAACATGTCATTAAATGTGTCTATGTAAGCAAGGACTATATAATTAGAGTAAATTATCATTTGCATACCTGAGGTTTGGTGATTTTAACCATTTGCATCCCTACAGTTTAAAAATCCTCATATACCCCCTAACGTTTCATTTTTGTTCCCATTTGAATCCAAAACACTAACACCGTTAACTTATTCTGTTAACTTTTTGTAAAAAAGACTAAATTTCCCTTTCTCTCTTTATCTATTTCTCTCTCTATCTCTTAACCCTTAACCCACAACCCCCACCCATTCCACCACCACAACCACCGTCACCACTTCCACCGCTGTCACCACCGTCATCCACCACCACCACCACCGTCACGACCCTCATCATCATCTCTCTCTATAATATTCTCAAAGCTAGCTGTCTCCACCACTAAAGCTTTAACCTCTCTTTTTCTTACACAAAAAACAAAACACAGTAGAGTGCAAACAACATCAACAACAAAAATCTAGAAATGACCTGATGGAGGGTATGAGAAAGAGGGATTTCAGTGAGATTTGAGGGTGAGTGATGGGAAGGAGCATGGATATTGTTGTAAGCGGTTTCACTGATGAGATAGATGCCGATAGCGACGAGGGAGATCCCGAGGCAGGCGGCAGTGACTTTCTCCGCCACCGCATCCCAATCGATGGTGCGAAGGAACACACGGCGGAGCTCGTACCACCGGTCACGATAAGCTCCGATCAGCACTAGACCCTCGTCATGTGTCCAGCACGGCGGTAGAAACCTTCTTTTAGGCTTTTGTTCTCCGGCGGAAGACATCGGTGGTGATATTGAGCAACAGCGGTTGGTGGTGGATCTCCGCTACCATCGGTGGTGATTGCGGTGGCGATATGGTGGTGGTGGTGGTGTGGGTGTGGGTGTAGGTGGTGGGGTGAATAAACGGGGGATGGGGGGACGGTGAGTGATAATGATGATGGGGTTGAGGTGAGGTGATATGAGGGTGGTGAAGATGATGATGGGCAGTTGTCACTATTTCGTTACGATGAACAAAATGTGGGATTTGGGCCCGATTCGATAGCTCATTGTTGTTCATATTTTTCACGACGAACCAGAGGGTATCCCCCCTCACCCTCAACCATCCGATTATGCTCCACCAAACTCCATCATCAATTTAACCCTAACCCAGTTGCTCTTCAAATGATTGATTATGCTTTTTGCCTTTCAAGATCTCACAAATCAGGTCCTTCTTCATCTTCTCTGTTCATTCTGAATAATCCCCTTAAATTCTATTCATCGGAAAACTAACCGCACTCACAGAGTTCACCGTCGTCCCATGAAATTAATCCCCTTAAATTCTATTCATCGGTGGTGACGGTGGTGGTGGTGGTGGATGACGGTGGTGACGGTGGTGACGGCGGTGGAAGTGGTGACGGTGGTTGTGGTGGTGGAGTGGGTGGGGGTTGTGGGTTAAGGGTTAAGAGATAGAGGGAGAAATAGATAAAGAGAGAAAGGGCAATTTAGTCTTTTTACAAAAAGTTAACAGAATAAGTTAACGGTGTTAGTGTTTTGGATTCAAATGGGAACAAAAATGAAATGTTAGGGGGTATATGAGAATTTTTAAACTGTAGGGATGCAAATGGTTAAAATCACCAAATCTCAGATATGCAAATGGTAATTTACTCATATAATTATTATAAACGTTGATCAATACACACTCGTTTTAACTTGGTGACTTATTAGCTCTTTGAGGATTTCTAAAATTTAATATTTTGATTTCAAATAGAGTAATGTAAAAAACGTGTTGATGTTAAATACTTTAAGTTTTAATAATTTTTCGTCTACCTATTCCTTTTTAGAAGTGAAATTTAGTTGTTCTTTGAAATTTTCACTAAATTTTCGTTTTTTTTTAATTATCCTCAACGATATATTCTCACTCATCCTTTTTCTAACTTTTTATATGATCATCTAATCTTGAACAACACGTATAATTTGAAGTTTCTTATATTATCTCTTATATTTCTCATTTCTTCCGGTTATTATAAAACTAGGTACTCGAAGGCGTTAAGCGTACAAAGATCTTTCCGATTCTCGAAGAATGAGGGGTGAAAGATAATAAAAAAAACAATTAAATTTTAAAAACACACCACTTACAAAAAATGTTCATTTCAGTTGTACAAAATTGTTGTTTAAGTTCTCGTAAACCCAACAAGTATTACTCACTTCCGCATATGAAATTTGAATGAGTCAACTCAAAATAGGAAAGCATTTTGAATGCATGAAGGTTAAGATTAACGTATTTATCCTCAGAGTTATGGATTTGTTAATTTTTCATATTTTTTTCTTACAATTTGATAATACCAGATGAAACTAAGCTATGTGAGGATGTGTCAAAACCTCACACCCTACAAATTAACTGTAGCATCGGAGTTCAATTTGTATATAAAGTATGATTATATATTAAAGCAATTGTTTATCTTTATTAAGACACAAAACTTTTTATTTTGACTAATGAGTATTTTGTTTTCTGTAAAACATTTGAAAAGACCATTCAACTGTGGCCTAACTTTATTCTTACATTTCGTCGGTGTTCATCAAAAAGATTCTTCTATATTATAATAATTTTGAAAAGACCATTCACCTTATATTACATTTCTATTTTATTTTACCCCACCAATAGTTTTATATCCGGCATAATATTAAATAAATTCAATAATTTTTTATATAAATATTTATACCATATGACGTATCATTTCTATTTTCTATATTATATAAATTGATTATGATAAAATACTTAATTATTTAATAATATATTTTAAAATCAATTTCTGTAAACAACTATATGTCATCATTATATTTAAATAAATGGGATAGTTAAAGTTTTATCATTTTTAATAAGAAAGGTTAAATATGAGTGTTCCCCCTTTGTCACACATACTGATTTGTTATTATGACATCTACAAGTTACTTAAATAGCTTTGATTTTTAAAGGCGCCAGCTAATTACACGTCCTGTCAGGTGATACCCGGACGCCCTTTGACTTTTCTCAAGGTCCGTGAAGGGCCTCACGGGCCGTGAGGTGTTCGAAATTTAATTTTCACAACTACATCTACTCACGGCCGTGTAAGAAGAAACGGCCCGTAAATGTCCACACCCACGGCCCGTTAACAAGATACATAACGGCCCGTGAGACCCGTCACGGGCCGTAGTTGTCCTTCTAAGAATTTACTTTCCTTGATTTTCGTGCACTTTTAAATTTTATAATTATGTGACGCGACGTATTATTCCTTGATTCGATTTAAGATTTTATATAAATCGTTATATATATGACTTGTTATATACCATTAAAATGTCTTCTCGTGGAGGTAGTAGAAGACGTCAAAATGAGTCAATTTCAAACTCACGAGATATTGTGGAAAGTATTCCTGATCTAATAGATAACCATAATTGGCAGAACGGGAGGAACTGGTCTCAGAATGTTATTAACTTTATACGTAACGGTGATTCCCAAACATGTAGAGTGTATTACATGGGTTATTTCGATATTCCGTTACAATTTTGGCGTGAATTACTCGGAAACGTGTCTTTAGGTACAGAGGCATGATTTAAAGTTTTTTTTGTATATTTTATTTTATTTTAAAATTCTAACAATTAAAAAAGTTGTTATTTTATAGCATGTTCGGGCGTGCACAAATAGACTCACAATATGGAGATACGAAGAAATACGTAGAACCGAAGAGTTGCCGGGTAGTGATCGTTGGACGATTCTCCCATTTGAGTGGTTTAACTTAATATACTCGGGGTCCGTTAATGGTAATGAATATGGAGACGGGAATGACTGTCTATATCCCGCGTTATGGGAAGTTGATACGGTAATACTGTTTTTATGTTTTACAATAAAAATCATGAATTTATAACCGTGAATTAAATTGTTTTGTAGGTTTACGCAGCAATGACTGATGACGAAGAAAATTGGTATCTTTTTAAGATTTCTATGGACTCACTACAGGTTCGTATATATTCTCCATACGAATGCCGACTAAAATTGGTATCTTTTTTTAGCGTCATTCAGGGCAAGGTAAAAAATATTTATACTAATTCTTAATAAATAAGTATTATCTATTATGCGATTCATAATTATGCCTATTGTTTGATTGTTTTGCAGATGGATAGCCCGATTGTTTGCGGCTCGTACATCACCGTCATTGCCTCGCGCTTAGGGTTGTTTACGGACGCCCTAATTGCGAGGTAGACGACGGACACGCCGCCTCGGATTTTGGGTCGACAGACCGTCATGGCCATGGGGATTGCCGCCAAATTTGGCGACAACCTCCGATGGTCCACTGATGGTGGTCGGACCATCTGGCAGCCGGTGCCAGACGTTGGTGAGGAGGAGGAGCAGCCGGCGCCGCGGCAGCAGCCGCAGCCCCTGCCACACGCCAGAGCACCCGTCCCACCGCCTGTTCCCAGGACCATCATTCGGCAGATTCCGCCGACGGGGGAGTTTATGGCGGAGTCACTACATTGGGCGCGCCAGTCCCACGCACTGCTAGTATGGATGGCGGATGCGTACAGCATTTTTGCTGCTAGCCAGGGTATCGACCTCCCCTCTCGGCCGGAGTTACCTCCGTTTGTCAGACGACCTGCGGGTGATGACGAGGAGGCTGCTGGTGGTGGTGATGCGGAGGATGCTGGTGGTGGTGATGCTGGTGGTGGTGATGCTGGTGGTGGTCATGACGCATAGATAGTAGGATTTTATTGTTTTATTTACCTTTCATGTAAAAAAATTGAAAAATTATGTTTATATATTATGAGTTATTTTAGATGACGTTTAAATGTTTAATTATATGTTTACAATTGGTTGTGCTTGTGGAGGAAGTGGTTTGTACGAATAATATTAAACCAGTACTTGAACCTACTCGTCCCACAGAAAGAAATATATAATCCTTCAGAAAATCCGACGCCAGGCTCTGCAATTATATAAACATACTTGAATCTCAGTCGGAAAAGTTGCACTGAAAAACATACTTGAATCTCAACATATATTATGCATCTCATATCATTAACATTTCTACACACCTTTTATGCTAACCAAATGCCCAGCTCATATAAACAAAATTCAAAGGTTGAAGAAAAATTCGATAATCTTCTTATTGCATTTTTCTTTGGAAAACGAAAGAATTGATTACATGTTTACAATTCAACAACAATAAAGAATTGAATAAATAATAGATTACATGTTTACAATTCAACAACTATAAAGAATTGAATAAATAAAGAATTGAAAGAATTGATAAATGTGTAAACTATACTAAATCTATATGTTCAGCCGGGTCTACGGGCCTTAGTTCAAGATATTTTTGAATTCGACTTCCGTATATAGCCTCCCAATCATTGGCGTTTTCTGTTTTGTACAAATGCCAATATTTGCTCGGAACAGGCATTGGATAGTCACCCAATAATCGAATTCTAATGAAATGGCGATCTTGAACATAAGCAATTGAAATTATATGATGTTCAGTGATATCACGAGGAGATAACCAGAACGGGAAAAAAGTAGCGGAGTTGCCGATAGATATAAAAATTATAACCACTCGAACCTGTTAGCAATAAGGATTGTAGCAGGTGGCACTATCATCCAATTTTTGTGTGGAGCCGCACCTAACCCGTTCCAGTTTAATGATTCCCTTATTTCGTTTATATCAGGAAACATCGCAGCGTACTATGTCTGTTTTCATCCAACTCAGATATAAGTTCCGTACGTATAAAACGCCAGTGATTTTCACCATATCCCAGTGCGAGTGCTATAGCATAAAAACCACAACTGCCGTCCGCTAAAACATCATCCGCACCTGAAATATACGGGAAAAAGAATGATGGAATCCAGCGGTTAAACCAGAAAAAATTGTTTTTATCTTCGTCGCCCGGGATATATGAAAACTTGGAACTCTGTTGAGATAATCCATCTTTGGCTCTTGATTTCAAAGACATGGATTGACTGCGCTGCAAAGGCCCTTGTTTTGACTTCACCACCGAACTTGAATATGTTGGCGGACCTTCAAAATTTTCTCTCGGTTAAACATATGAACTATGTCTGGGGGGGTCTACTATTGTTTCTTTTGCTTATCTTTTTTTGGACGACCCCGTGTATGTGTTTGGACTTTAGGAGGTTTTTTATCCGTTTTAGAAGGATTAATGAAAGATTTGAAAATATTAATCAAAGATCTTTTCACATTTTCGGGTTGGACAAGTAAATGTTTTGTCACCATCTCCATCTCTTTATGTACATCTACTTGAACCTCCCGTACAATATACGCGGGTGAAAAATCTAGCTTCCTCCAAAAAACATCAATGGCATCGAGCGGGATACATTGACCTATGGCATCGAGAAAAGTCAAAGGGCGTCCGGGTATCACCTGACAGGGCGTGTAATTAGCTGGCGCCTAAATAAAATATAATAAAAGTTTTCATGAAAAATAAAAAACGTAAAAGAACATTCACCTGTTTGAAAGTAATTGTTTAATTTACAAGCACACGGAAGACCACAGCTGGTAAAAAGATAGCAGCCACATGATTCTTTGGATATAATTAGATGATTTATCCTGTTAATCTCACCGACTAACATATCCAAGCCGCAATAGAAACGTTACCTCGCAGCAATTTAAGCACTTCATGATTATGCTGCACCATAAGCATGATTTTGCTTTTGATAAAACTTTCTTTTATAGTAATTTCCTGGGTAGCTAAGATATTATTAATGAAAGGAATAAATCTATCCAGGGTGCTATTGGTTGCTTTTAGTGTAACGACCCGAATTTGGTATTATGTAATTAAAATACAATTAATGTATCATGTGTTGAATATTGTAAATATTTAAGACTTAACTAGAAGATTTACTAGTTAGTTAATAGTGGTGGAAACATGAAAAATGATACTAGAGGGGTGGATCTTGCCAATTGAGGAAACTTAAACATGGATATGTATGACTTGCCATACATTTGGTGAGCATGATATGCTCATTCACGTTTCTTTCAAGAGAAGAGGAGAAAGAGGGTTTTTGTCACCTCATTTCTCAAATTGTTGGTGATTCAAGTGCAAGATCCGAAATTAAGCCCTAGAAATCATTCTTCATCTCATCAAGAGCTACAAGTAAGTGTTATTTGATGTTCTTGAGGTGGTAAAATCGTCACCCACATGATGGGTGTAGAAATTGGTGGTTTAAACATGAATCCTAGTGTTATAGTGCTAGATGATCATGTGTATGTGTGTATTATGGTAACTAGATGTGTAATTGCTCCTTAATTGAAGATTTACATGAACCATGGAAATGGGTTTAGTTACTAGAAGGTTAAACTAAGGATTCTTCATGTAAACTAGTTGCTAGTTGTAGAATCCATGTTCATTCTTGTAAGAAATGTGATTAGGTGCATAACCTTTGGTTGAAATTGATGAATCACATGTGTGTTATGTGATTTGGGTGTAAAACTAGCTTGATGATGTTTAAAAGCTAGTAAATAACCAATATGTTAAGTTATGCACATAAGGTGTTTGATGAAATGCCTAAATTAGATGAAAATCATGAATGAACTACTTAATTGCAAGAATGTGCAATGTGAAAGCCTAGATTGTAGGTTAAATGTGATAAATGGTCAAATAGACCATATGTGTGATTAAATGAATGTTATGTGTTAAATGGGTCCTTAAAATGGTAATAGGAAGTGGTGTGGCAAGCGGATCCAAGGGAACCGGCAAGGAACACGTTTAATTGACCACTTAAACCTTCCGGACTCAAGGTAAGACATTCTTTAAATTGAGCATAACAAAGTAGAGGCATGAGTCACAATGTGTGTGACCATGTGCTCATAAGCTCAAACAAAATGAAAACAACGTTTAAAAAGGATAAATAGTTGACTTGCACCGTATGTGAGCTTCTATGACAAATGATTCACGACGTGCGTGAACATAAAGGAAAATAACACTTTAGTGTTATACCACATGGTTGTGGAACAGAACGAGTCATGACGTGCGTGACCGTCCCATGGAAATGGGAAGAAAGGACAAACCCGGATTAAAGTGATTCACATCGTGTGTGAACACTAGGGTAAAGGGTTATCCCTACGATTTGCAATGTGTGTGAACGTTGGGTAATGCCAAGGAAAGCGGTCGTTCGCGAAAGAATGGCAAACCGCTCATTAAAATGGGATTTGACCCTATAAGGGTCAAATTCGGTATAAAAGGAAATTTGCGTTATGATAAGCAAATGGGATGGGTTGGGTCTAAGAACTCACCAAACATATGTAATATGTTATAATAGATCGGTTCCATGGTTGTCGGGACGGTCGGGAACTCTAAAGGACAAACGAACCATAAACGGGTTAATTAAGGAATTAAATACCAAATAAATAGAAAAATTTTGGTATGTTACCAAGAGTCGGGTTAGACTCGTTGAAACTCCGTGGGAATCACATATATGATGAAATATGTTATTTCCAGGTGTTTGGAACAATCGGGATCGAAAGGGGTGGTTCGGGAACGCAAAACGGCCCTTAACGGGTCAAAAATAATGACTTTGCTGCAGGGTCTACCGTAGCTTACGGTGGTACCGTAAGTTACGGTGGGTTCCTGGGCGAAATGAGCTACCGTAAGCCAGTAGGTTACCACCGTAGCAAAATGGAGGCTACCGTAACTTACGGTGGCTACCGTAAGTTACGGTAGGCCCCATTTCCAGATTTTTGTCGGTTGTCGTTTTAACGCGTTCCGAGTCCGTTTAAACCCCCGTAAAGACCCGAAATGAATGTTAGAATGTACTTACTTAGTTCTTATGAACTAATGGATGTCTAAACGTGTGTTTTCAGGTGTTACGGGACCGGAAGGCTAAAGTGATCGATGGGGCATACAAGGATCGAACGGGACTTGCATACACGTTTCTTTTATAGAAACTAACGTGTTAATATTATTTTGAAACTTCCTATCACGTGTGTATGTAAATGGATTGTTAAACTTCGTTTTTGAGTGTCGGTTGACACGAAACACATATTTTGGAAGTTAAATGTTAACGAAATTTTCTGGGACCAAATTCCGCATGTTTATTTAACTTAAACGGACTCTATGGAGGTCCGGGTGTTACAAGTTGGTATCAGAGCCAACGGTTTGAGGGATTCAAGTGCGTCGCGAACACTTGGACTCAAACTTTTGAGCTCTAGATATGAGAAATGCAAACGTTCGATCCAAGAAGCCGATCACTGAGCCTAAAGGTACAAGGTTAGTGTGCCGTTTATAAACGTAACAAGCTTGACACATGTATGATATATGTATGATATGTACCATATGAATTGATTGAACCTAGCTTCTTGACTTGAGTTTGGAATAAAGGAACTAAGAAGGCATCCGTGTGGTGAGCTTGTTGTTAGGCCTGGCCAGTCTAACAACAATCAAAAGCACGCGAATGGACTCTTAGGGATGTTGTTTTAAACTTAAGGATGGAAATGGGTATTGTGTGAATAGGGTTAGGCCCTAGTGATAGTAGAATCATAAGCATCAGTGTATATGCTATAGATTACGTACATGGTACTAACGTAAAGGTTAATTGTCACAGTCTTAGGTCATGGCTGGTGACGATCACGTGATCAATATAGAGAATCACGAGACCCATCCCGATGATGCAACACGGGAAATGATCAAGGAGGAAGTTGCCAAGGCTTTTGAGGCTTTATTGCCGGGCTACATCGAGGATGTACGCAAAGATCTACGGGATCTCATTCAACAAGAGTTTGTGGCTCTGAAGGCTGACAAAGAAACCGAAAGGCCAACAAAGAAAGTGACCTATAAGGAGTTCGTTGCATGCAACCCTACAACGTTCAAGGGTGAGGTAGATCCACTACTTAGTCAAAGGTGGATCAAAGATATGGAAAGTGCCTTTGAAACCTCACACTGTGAAGAATCTGATGAAGTGAGGTTTGCTGCAAGCCAACTCCGGGAACGAGCTAAAGACTGGTGGGAATTGCAACGGGATGAGAAGGGGCGGGAAGGTATCAAAAGTATGACTTGGGAAGAATTTAAGAAGTTGTTCACAAAGCGGTTTTGCCCACAAGCCGCTATCAACAGAATAGCAGAAGAATTCCTACAGTTACGACAAAAAGATGAAAGTATTGATACCATCACGGCCATCTTCTATGACAAAGCCAAGTTTTGCCCACAGTTGCTCCAGGATGAAAGGATGTGGATTAACCACTACTATGGCATGTTGAGTGCCAAGTATCGAGAGTTTCTTACACCGTCCAAATGTGAGACTCTAGCAGAGCTTATCGATTGTGCTAGGGATCGGGAAGCGGAATTGAAAAGGCAAGTTGATCGTGGGGAGAAGCGTGCGGCTGAAACGGAGACGGGTTCGTCTAAGAAAGCCAAGATTTCATCCTCATCAAACAAGTTTGGGAACGACAAAGACTCCAAACATTGCAAGATTTGTAAAAAGAAGCATGGGGGAGTTTGTAGATACGAATCTAAAAATTGCTTCAAGTGTGGAAAGTCGGGTCATTCGACATCTCAATGCACAAGCCCGCTAAGTGTGTGCTACAACTGCTACAAACCGGGCCACAAAAAGAGCGAATGTCCGGAACTCAAGAAGGATGGTACAAGTCAATCCTCGGATGCTCAAGGTTCGGGGAAAAAAGGTGATGGAGGAAAAGCTAAGGCGAGAACCTTTTTGATTACGGCGGAAGAAGCCAAATCTATAGCCGACGTTGTGACGGGTACCTTTCTCATCAACTCACTACCTGCTTATGTGCTATTTGACTCGGGTGCTAATAGATCGTTTGTTTCGGTTAAATTTGCGAGTCATTTTTCCATGGTGTTAGACAACTTACCTAGTCCTTTAGAGATTGAGGTAGCGGATTCAAAAACGTTCTTAGCGTTCAATGTTTATCGAAATTGCATACTTACCATCGAAGGTGAGGATTATTCGGTCGACTTAATACCCATGACACTCGGGGAGTTTGATGTAGTAATTGGTATGGATTGGCTTTCCATGTACCACGCCAATATAGTTTGCAATCGCAAGTGCATCCAATTGCTATCTCCGAGTGGTTATGAGGTAATAATCCAAGGTGCAAAACGCGGTGGCGTAGCTTTATGTTCTTTGGTTAAAGCAATGAAATACATGAGCCATGGAGGACAATCGTTCTTAGCCTATGTAATAGACACGGAAACGAAAGTTCAAGTGTTGGAAGATATTCCGGTTGTTCGGGATTTTCCAGATGTCTTTCCGGAGGATTTGCCGGGAGTCCCACCGGAACGGGAGGTCGAGTTTCGAATCGACCTAACCCCGGGAGCTAAACCCATTGCAAAGGCTCCCTATCGCTTGGCGCCATCGGAGCTCCAAGAGTTAATGACACAATTGCAAGATCTTTTAGACAAGGGGTTCATACGTCCGAGTACTTCGCCATGGGGAGCACCGGTTCTTTTCGTGAAAAAGAAGGATGGAAGTCTTCGGATGTGTATCGACTATAGAGAGTTGAACAAGGTGACGGTTAAGAACCGTTACCCATTGCCTAGGATTGATGACCTATTCGATCAGTTGCAAGGTGCATCGTGGTTTTCGAAAATCGACTTACGGTCGGGTTATCATCAGTTGAAGGTAAGGGAAGAAGACATCCCCAAGACGGCATTTCGTACTAGATACGGGCATTATGAGTTCCTTGTGATGTCTTTCGGGCTGACAAACGCCCCGGCAGCATTCATGGATTTGATGAATAGGGTGTGCCGACCCATGTTAGACCGATCTGTCATTGTATTCATAGATGATATCCTTATTTATTCTAAAAATGAAGGTGATCATGCTTGTCACTTGCGTGAAGTTCTCGAAACGCTTCGTCGGGAGAAATTGTTCGCAAAGTTCTCCAAGTGTGCCTTTTGGTTGCGAGAGGTACAATTCTTGGGTCATGTGGTAAACTCGGAGGGTATACACGTAGACCCCACAAAGATTCACGCGGTGACCAAATGGAGTCCACCCAAGACTCCCACAGAGATTAGAAGCTTTCTTGGGTTAGCCGGATATTATCGGAGATTCATTCAAGACTTTGCTAAGATTGCTTCTCCTTTAACCAAGCTTACCAAGAAAGAGGTGAAGTTCCTATGGGGTGAAGAGCAAGAGAAAGCCTTTCAAGAGTTAAAGTCGAAATTGACTCAAGCTCCGGTTTTGTCTTTACCCGAGGGAACCGACGATTTTGTGGTATACTCGGATGCTTCCTACTCCGGTTTGGGTTGTGTTCTAATGCAAAGGGCAAGGTGATCGCTTATGCCTCGAGACAACTAAAAGTGCATGAAAAGAACTACCCAACCCATGATCTTGAACTAGCCGCGGTGGTGTTCGCGTTAAAGATTTGGAGGCATTACCTATATGGTGTAAAGTGTACGATTTACACGGACCATAAGAGTTTAAAGTACTTCTTTACGCAAAAGGAGTTAAACATGAGACAAAGGCGGTGGATGGAATTGCTAAAGGATTATGATTGTGAAATCCTATATCATCCGGGAAAGGCCAATGTCGTGGCTGACGCCTTGAGTCGAAAGGAGGATCATACTCCTATCAAAATAACCGCAATGAAGATAACCGTTATATCCGAAGTGGTTGAACGAATTAAGGAAGCACAAACTGAAGCGCTAAAGGAAGAAAATTTGAAGAAAAATCGAATCAAAGGTCAAACTCAAAACTTGGAAGATGATAGTCAAGGATTGAAAAAGATGGGGTCGGGTTTGGATACCACCTACTTGTACCTTGAAGAATGATCTATTGGATGAAGCCCATAAATCCAAGTATTCAATTCACCCGGGAGCGACTAAGATGTATAGAGACCTTCGGGTTAACTATTGGTGGCCGGGCATGAAACGCGATATTGTCAAATACGTGGAGAAATGCTTAACTTGTTTGCAAGTGAAGGCGGAACATCAAAAACCTCATGGTGAATTGCAACCGTTGGATATTCCGGAATGGAAATGGGAAAAGTTGACAATGGATTTGATTACTAAACTTCCAAGAACAAAGAAAGGGTACGATGCGATATGGGTTGTTGTCGATCGATTGACCAAGAGCGCTCATTTCCTTCCTATTCGTGAGACTTACAATTCGGAGAAAATGGCGGAGGTTTACGTGAACGAAATAGTGTCACGACACGGGGTGCCCGTGTCGATTGTGTCCGATAGAGACACACGGTTTACTTCCAAGTTTTGGAGGAAATTTCAAGCGGAGATGGGAACAAAGCTATTGCTAAGCACGTCATACCATCCCCAAACCGACGGACAAAGTGAAAGAACCATTCAAACATTAGAAGATATGCTACGAGCGTGTGTTCTTGACTTTGGGGGTAGTTGGGATGAGTATTTGCCTCTGGCGGAATTTTCTTACAATAATAGCTACCACTCCACCATCGAGATGCCTCCGTATGAAGCTTTATATGGAAGAAAATGCCGAACTCCCATTTGTTGGGGAGAAATTGGTCCGCGGGAACTCGCTGGCCACGATACGATAATGAATACGGATGAAAAGATTAAGCAAATCCGTGCTCGCATGAAGGCGGCGCAAGACCGTCAGAAAGCTTACGCGGATAAGCGTAGACGACCCATCGAGTTTGAGGTGGGCGATTTGGTTTTGTTAAAGGTTTCCCCATGGAAGGGTATTATACGATTCCGGAAACAGGGAAAGTTGAGTCCGAGGTTTATCGGGCCATTTAAAATCATCGCACGTGTGGGTAAAGTTGCGTACCGGTTGGAATTGCCGGAAGAGCTTCAAGGAATTCACAACACGTTCCATGTATCTTACTTGAGGAAGTGTTTGGCTGACGAGTCGGCCTATGTTCCGTACGAGGATTTGGAAGTTGATGACAGATTGAACTATATCGAGAAGCCGGTGGCTATCTTGGATAGAAAGGTCAAGCAACTGAGAAACAAGACACTCAATCAGGTGAAGGTACAATGGACGAATCGTAAGGGATCCGATGCCACTTGGGAATCGGAAGATGAAATGAGGAAGTCTTATCCTCATCTATTTGATTAGTATGTAAAGTTTCGGGGACGAAACTCTCTTTAGAGGGGGAGACTTGTAACGACCCGAATTTGGTATTATGTAATTAAAATACAATTAATGTATCATGTGTTGAATATTGTAAATATTTAAGACTTAACTAGAAGATTTACTAGTTAGTTAATAGTGGTGGAAACATGAAAAATGATACTAGAGGGGTGGATCTTGCCAATTGAGGAAACTTAAACATGGATATGTATGACTTGCCATACATTTGGTGAGCATGATATGCTCATTCACGTTTCTTTCAAGAGAAGAGGAGAAAGAGGGTTTTTGTCACCTCATTCTCAAATTGTTGGTGATTCAAGTGCAAGATCCGAAATTGAGCCCTAGAAATCATTCTTCATCTCATCAAGAGCTACAAGTAAGTGTTATTTGATGTTCTTGAGGTGGTAAAATCGTCACCCACATGATGGGTGTAGAAATTGGTGGTTTAAACATGAAATCCTAGTGTTATAGTGCTAGATGATCATGTGTATGTGTGTATTATGGTAACTAGATGTGTAATTGCTCCTTAATTGAAGATTTACATGAACCATGGAAATGGGTTTAGTTACTAGAAGGTTAAACTAAGGATTCTTCATGTAAACTAGTTGCTAGTTGTAGAATCCATGTTCATTCTTGTAAGAAATGTGATTAGGTGCATAACCTTTGGTTGAAATTGATGAATCACATGTGTGTTATGTGATTTGGGTGTAAAACTAGCTTGATGATGTTTAAAAGCTAGTAAATAACCAATATGTTAAGTTATGCACATAAGGTGTTTGATGAAATGCCTAAATTAGATGAAAATCATGAATGAACTACTTAATTGCAAGAATGTGCAATGTGAAAGCCTAGATTGTAGGTTAAATGTGATAAATGGTCAAATAGACCATATGTGTGATTAAATGAATGTTATGTGTTAAATGGGTCCTTAAAATGGTAATAGGAAGTGGTGTGGCAAGCGGATCCAAGGGAACCGGCAAGGAACACGTTTAATTGACCACTTAAACCTTCCGGACTCAAGGTAAGACATTCTTTAAATTGAGCATAACAAAGTAGAGGCATGAGTCACAATGTGTGTGACCATGTGCTCATAAGCTCAAACAAAATGAAAACAACGTTTAAAAAGGATAAATAGTTGACTTGCACCGTATGTGAGCTTCTATGACAAATGATTCACGACGTGCGTGAACATAAAGGAAAATAACACTTTAGTGTTATACCACATGGTTGTGGAACAGAACGAGTTATGACGTGCGTGACCGTCCCATGGAAATGGGAAGAAGGACAAACCCGGATTAAAGTGATTCACATCGTGTGTGAACACTAGGGTAAAGGGTTATCCCTACGATTTGCAATGTGTGTGAACGTTGGGTAATGCCAAGGAAAGCGGTCGTTCGCGAAAGAATGGCAAACCGCTCATTAAAATGGGATTTGACCCTATAAGGGTCAAATTCGGTATAAAAAGGAAATTTGCGTTATGATAAGCAAATGGGATGGGTTGGGTCTAAGAACTCACCAAACATATGTAATATGTTATAATAGATCGGTTCCATGGTTGTCGGGACGGTCGGGAACTCTAAAGGACAAACGAACCATAAACGGGTTAATTAAGGAATTAAATACCAAATAAATAGAAAAATTTTGGTATGTTACCAAGAGTCGGGTTAGACTCGTTGAAACTCCGTGGGAATCACATATATGAGAAATATGTTATTTCCAGGTGTTTGGAACAATCGGGATCGAAAGGGGTGGTTCGGGAACGCAAAACGGCCCTTAACGGGTCAAAAATAATGACTTTGCTGCAGGGTCTACCGTAGCTTACGGTGGTACCGTAAGTTACGGTGGGTTCCTGGGCGAAATGAGCTACCGTAAGCCAGTAGGTTACCACCGTAGCAAAATGGAGGCTACCGTAACTTACGGTGGCTACCGTAAGTTACGGTAGGCCCCATTTCCAGATTTTTGTCGGTTGTCGTTTTAACGCGTTCCGAGTCCGTTTAAACCCCCGTAAAGACCCGAAATGAATGTTAGAATGTACTTACTTAGTTCTTATGAACTAATGGATGTCTAAACGTGTGTTTTCAGGTGTTACGGGACCGGAAGGCTAAAGTGATCGATGGGGCATACAAGGATCGAACGGGACTTGCATACACGTTTCTTTTGTAGAAACTAACGTGTTAATATTATTTTGAAACTTTCTATCACGTGTGTATGTAATGGATTGTTAAACTTCGTTTTTGAGTGTCGGTTGACACGAAAACATATTTTGGAAGTTAAATGTTAACGAAATTTTCTGGGACCAAATTCCGCATGTTTATTTAACCTAAACGGACTCTTATATACACCACCCCGATCACATTTCAACCAAATTTTAACCACCAAACCATTTGAATTTTTTTTGAACGTTTGGTGACAATAACGAACCCATTTTCTCGCCCCACGTTAGTTTGAAGCAGCCTCATCGTAATACCGTAACCCTTTTGAGGGTAATAGTTAGATTCCGAACCGAATAAATAGTTGCTATCCCAGAAATACATCGTAACGTTAAATATTAATGTTAATATAGTACTTGAAATGAAATATTGCGTTTATGTAGTAGTTAAAATGAAATGAATTTATATCATAGAAATTTGAATTAAGAAATGAATTTATAAACTAACGTTTATATAGTAGTTGAAATGGAATATTGCATCTCGTCATATAATTAACACGAATATCGAGGAATATTACGTCATATCAAATAATGTAATAAATACAAAATTACACGACTATCAAGGAATATTACGTCATATCAAATAACGTAATAAATACAAAATTACACGAAAAACTAGGAATAATATATCTCGTCAAATTATTAAAGGTGAAACTAGGACCCGTAAAGAAGTTAACGACCCGTAAGTGGAATGCCAAACGGGCCGTGAAGAGCTTCACGGGCCGTGAAAAAATATGACCGTGAACATCTTCACGGGCCGTTAAGTTTTTGAATGACTGATTTGACGACCCGACAGTCAATACGGCCCGTAAAGGGCCTTACGGCCCGTAAGCAGGGCTTTCAAATAGCGGTCAGGGCGTCTGTTTTGTAGGCCCCTTTTTAAATTATATGTTTATTTCATACTATGGTTTTCATGTGCAGAAGAGATGTTAACCCTATTATCGTGTTAACATACCTAACATTGAACACCCCTTAACCCATAGGGGCGGTGGTGTTCCTCTCGTTAATACTTGTCAAATCACCTTAACGCTCGGGGCATTAAGGTACATCGCTTAGACCAAATGTAACGGTGGCTTTAAGGGGTATTATAAGGGCATTATAACATTTTAAAAAGTCTTTACAACAACCCGTAACCATTGTAGTGGCGCTATATTTGGGGTGTTTTTATAGTAACGCCCTAACATCTAATAAATCTAATAAATGAGTAATGATTGAAAAGATATTAATTTTCATTAACCATTACACATGTTTTTACCTAAAAATATGATGGTTTGTCTTCCTCACGAAGCAGGCCGATAAATAGGGCACCAAATGCCTAAACAAGACAAGAACCAACTATATGTTTAACACAAACTTTCTAGTCCTCCCTCTAGCACACAAGGATCAGCTCTACGCACCGACGGCGAAGCGTAGATTTAACTTTAACTTGTCGTACCGGAGTGGTTCATCGTCAAAAGAACAACAATGGCTTGTAGCATTCCCTATCAATTTGTCTAGGGGATTGGCGTAACATAAGGTTCTATCGTATAGTTGATGCGAATATAACATAAAATGTCCTTAAAAATCATTTACCATTACATCCGATCCATTAAATGCACGGCGTTCCTATGGGTGTCAGCTAGAGGAAACATTGCAAGCTTAGATTTGAAACAAATGTGTTATTTTCAAATTTTAATCTTAATTTCATGTTCTATTGTAATCTGTTGTATCATTTTTCTGATTAAATCTGTTGACGTATGATTGTTGTCTTCCTTTTTTTTTTGAACGGCAAACGCAATTAGGCATAAAATAAAGTAAAAACAAATACAGAGGAAATTCGCTAGCAAGATGCTAAAGCGACCACAAGAAAGCGACTACAACGGGAACTTAGAAAATGAAAAATTACACCACGTATGCCACTCCAATTCCTTCATTCTGGATCTATGTTTAGCCACGCAAATGAGATATACTTCACCTCATCCACCACCCTAAGAACTGAAGGGTGTTTGCCTTGAAACACCTTATCATTTCCCATCCGCCATATCAACCATAATGTTGCCATTATGACGTCATAGACTGCTTTTTTGTGGTTTACGGGAGCCGACAAAGAAAATGGAGCCAAAAGCAAATCTGATATACTATCAAGATCTGTGAAACTCAATCTAACCCACGGTAATACCAAACCCCATACTTGTTTCGAGAATGGGCATGATAAATATAGGTGATTAACGTTTTCTACAGAGCTACCACATAAAGCGCATTCTGGTGAGATCAAAGACACCTCTCTAGCAATAAGATTTTCCTTGGATGGAATTTTATCCATCCTCAATCTCCAAACAAAACAATTTACCTTCAGTGGAACCCATGACAGCCATTCGTGTGAAACCGAATCTGAATTCTAATATTTTTCTAAAAGATCTAACTGAAAATTCGCCTGATTCTTCGCTCATCCATACCCATTTGTCATCACATGATTTTGCTTGAAACCCGTCGACTATGGCATTGATAGCTTGCATTTGGACACACTCGACATCGGAGACTGGAGCGTATTTCCAATCCCAATTTAGGATCGGTGTTGGATTAGCGAGCACCAATCAATCTTTGACTTTACATGACTTATATGTCTCCGCTAAATATAATTCAGGAAATAGATTTTGCAATGGACCATAACCACACCAATTGTCTAGCCAGAATGAAATGTTTTCACCACTACCAAGAGAAGCTTTTATAAGAAATTGTAGATCAATGTTCTCCTTATAACACTCCTTATTAATGTCAACAATTCCTTTCCATATACCGTGAACTGATGTTTTTGAGGGAATAAAGCTTTGTCTACGCGGTTGTTGATGAATTGCTTTGATAACCGACACCCAAAAAGCATTATGATCCTTCTTGAATCTCCAATGCCGCCTAGCTAAAAGAGTCATATTCGAATCTTTAATATTCGAAACTCCAAGCCCACCTAGTTATTTTGGGGCAACCACCTTTTTCCAAGCGATCCATTTAATTTTAGATCTCGTATCGTAACCGACACCCAAAGAACTGATTGTTGTCTGCCTAGCTTCTTGCTGGCATGACTTTTAAAGAAGTTTTTCTGCCTTTCAAAAGAAATTATATCTGATCTAAGTTTTAGTGTTAATCAAATAATTGTTACGTTAACTTTGAATACTAAAGTCTAAAACGTGTGGATAGCATGATGCCGTTATTACGAAAACATACGAGTAACCCGAGTCAGGGGTGAACAAGTGGACCGGTCCAGCGGCGATTCGAGTCAAAGCGGGGCCAGGACGCACCTAGCGGCTGTCTCCTGCACATGGAACACTGACATCACATATGTACAATCCACGTGGCCACATCTGACACACACGATTTAAACCTCAACACTCCATTCAATTACGTCAATTTTTTTACCTAAAACTTGCAAATTTACCTCTCACCTTTAATAGCTGCCCAATCCACCTACATCATATAAATATAAAAGCTTCATATTTTTTTTTTGAAATTAAATATATATATATTTTTTAATGAAAGATCAATAAAAACTCAAAATTTGGCTTAAAAGAATTGAGGGAATTCTAATTAATAATCAAAACTAAATTATACGTTAAATAAAAAGTAGATTAAATATAGTATTTGTGTGAAAGGCGTAGTAAATATTTGTCAAACAAAAATGGTTTTAATATAATTCTAATAAAAATTCAGTTAGTATGTTAGTGAATTAAGGTTATTAAAGAAGAAAATGCTGAAAAATTATATCAGTGTTTATAATCAAAATGTTAACGGATTCCAAATTTTTTAAGTTGAAACTAATATTAGCATGTTATAATAATATAATATTTAAAAAATTAGTCAAATATATGTTTCACCCACCGAAAACAAGTACAGCCAATTAGCAACTGACACACACAACCCATATGACGTCATTTATCCCTATACCTATGCTGTCCCTGCCTTCCTAGTTCTATTGTATTCTAACTGCAGAGAACAAATTCAGAAGTTATTTATTTTAGTTTGAAATTTCCACCGATATTTGTCAACATTTTTTTAAACGAATAACTTGTAAAAATTTTGAATCGATTTTTATATCTATTTTGATGTGAATAGGAGTAGAGCCATAGCTCTATTGAAATGTTTATGAATCACTATTTCTACTCAAAATGACTCGAATTCCATGTTCACTCATTACAGCAAAAATCGACAACCACCACTAAACGTAAAACACGCAAACCATTACATGAAACATTTAAATCAAGCTTTGCAAGTTTCATGGTTGCTTGTAGCTTTTTTTTTTTCTCTCGAGGGATTGGTGCTAAAGCCTAAAGGTACTCGGGGCCCCTTTATTGACTGCCTTCGATCATTTGACAACTCCCCTATTTCATATGTTTCTTGCAAAACATGTAAGGACATTCACAAACGTAATACTAACCACGTTATTTTAAAAGATGACGTAACATTTTGAATTTAATTATGATTTGGTAGCATAAATCAAATACTTTGTTAGAATTTAGTTGTGTATATCATCAATGTTCTCTTCAATATGCGGGTTTGTGCCAACATTTCGACGTTTTTTATGGGTCCTGGTTACGTTTTTTATGATTATTATTCATGAGCAGTTAATGTATTTTATAAATTGTTTTTATGCTGTTATGATAATTCATCTTTTATGGTTATAATTCAAATATTTAATTTAAATTTTGATCGCTAAGATTTGATTAAAGTAGTTATTTTCCTCAAAAATATTAAAAAAATCAATTTACCCCAAAAGTTTCATATATTGTTTCAATTTCACTCCAAAATTCTATTATTTTGGACTAAATTAAAACAATTAATGAAACTTTTAAAGATAAATTGATATTTTTAGTATTTTGGAGGAGAATGGTTATTTTAACAAACCTTAATGAATAAAATCAAACTTAACACTAATTCAAATAATTTATATTATATGACTTGTCACTAATTCAAATAATTTATATTATATGACTTGTTATATATATATATATATATATATGTTTTGTATGTTTTATAAAATTAGAAATGGATTACTTTTATTAGTTATACTTATATTTTATTTTATATAATATGATTTTTAGACATGTCTTTCATGATTAAATGTAAGAAATATAGACCATCATTCCTGGTAAATTAAAATTGTAATGTTGATTATTAAAGAAGATTGAACGCTTAAAACTTGTCACGCAGAGCTGATTTTTATTTTGTAATTGTTTTGACTAAAATATCTTTAATTTAGGAAACTTAATGGAAAACTTAACGGTGTTAATTAGAAGTTGTTAAGTGGATTCAAATGATAACTTTTATAAAAATTTTAAATGTAAATAATAAAATCTTAACATTTGAATTCTAATAACAGTTTATATAAAAGCTTTTTTTTGTAAAGAAGTTTATATAAAAGCTTAGGAACGTAAAACATTTCTCTTTGTTTCGTATATTTTAATGGTGGATACGTAAGCGAGTGAGTAAAGAGTGCGTGTGGGATAAGTCACGTGACGCAACTTTGACAAGTCATATCAGCCGGCGGCTGCCCCCGCATGGATGGTCCCTCCCCCCACTCACCATCTCAGCTTCTTACTTTATTTTATTCTTTTTTAACAGCCTTAAATAAATAAAAATTAACCGAATATAAGAATTTTTTTCGTTTTAAACTTATCTCTTATAAAAAATGACCGTCTTGTGATACTGACTAAAGATTCTATATAAACTTGTTGGAATATGGTCACCTCGGGCTTGCTTACATATGTGGCACCGGAGTTATTCGGCTCTATTTTTTTATATTTAATACAAACTTTTGTATCATTTATACTATAGAATATGGCTCCTTTATATAACTTGATATCTGCGCATTATATAATTTTTATTTCATAAGCCTTGTTTTTTCCAAACATTAGCCTATGTTTTTAAGTAGAATTCAAAGATAAGAGTCCTGTCTTATTTTCAAACAACCTACTTGGTTTTGTTGAACTATGAATAAAAAACTTCGTTACATAATGCATAAGTTTATATAACTTGTTAATATCAATCACTTAGAGTTTGGACGTAGTTCCAACCAAAAAATTATAATCAACTTAGCAAAAATCTGAACACTTAATGGCCTATTAAAAACTTATGTTTTGCTACTAAGAATAAAACTAAAGGAGGAGGGGGCACAACCACGAAGTACCCTGTACTGTTTGAAATTTATCAATTACACACTGTCACATTACAAGTATATTCAAAAACTACCTGAAACACCGAAAGCTGGAAATGCAACCCTAAATTAACCTAAAACTTTTATTTTCATATTAAATAATTTAAAAGAAAATTAACTTTCGTAACAATTAAAAATTTACACTAGTTCAAATAATAAAACAATCAAACAAATAACAATAATAAAATCTTAAAAGAACTAACAGTTAAAATTACACTAATTCAAATAATAAATGTTTGTATTCTACCTCGTGATATTTCGCTACCACCAATTTTTGACTTTTGAGAAACCATAATACCCTGAAATTAACAAATCATACACTGACACATTACAAGTATCCTGAACTAACCTGAAACACTTAAAGTTGGAAATGCAACCCTATACTAACCAAGAACTTTTATTTTTATGTTAAATAATTTAAAAGAAAATTAACTTTCATAACAATTAAAAATTTACACTAGTTCAAATAATAAAAACAATCAAACAAATACAATAATAAAATCTTAAAAGAAGTAACAGTTAAAAATTACACTAACTAAAATAATAAATGTTTGTATTCTACCTCGTGATATTTCGCTACCATCAACTCTTGACTTTTGAAAGAACATAATACCCTGAAATTAACCAATCATACACTGACACATTACAAGTACCCTGAACTAACCTGAAACACTCAAAGTTGAAAATGCAACCCTATACTAACCTAGTACTTTTATTTTCATACTAAATAATTCAAAAGAAAATTAACTTTCATAACAATTAAAAATTTACACTAGTTCAAATAATAAAAACAATCAAACAGATAACAATAATAAAATCCTAAAAGAACTAACAGTTACAAATTACACTAATTCAAATAATAAACGTTTGTATTCTACCTCGTGATATTTCGCTACCACCAACCCTTGACTTTTAAGAAACCATAATACCCTGAAATTAATCAATCATACACTAACACATCACAAGCATCCTGAACTATCCTGAAACACTCAAAGCTGGAAATGCAACCCTATACCAACCAAGAACTTTTATTTTCATATTAAATAATTCAAAAAAAATTACTTTCATAACAATTAAAAATTTACACTAGTTTAAATAATAAAAACAATCAAACAAATAACAATAATAAAATCCTAAAAGAACTAACAATTCAAAATTACACTAATTCAAATAATAAACGTTTGTATTCTACCTCGTGATATTTCGTTACCGTCAACCCTTACTTTCAAGAAACCATAATAATGTGTTACTAATTGTGTTTGTTTGAGTGTATATGTGTTTATGTATGCACGTGTGTGTATATATATATGTATATGTATATATATGGTAGAGAAACAAATTATTATTTTTTAAATCATTATACCCGAGAACGACAACTAGTACCTTGTATTAACTACCCAGGAGGTATTCCTAAAAGTGTGACGGCGGTGTGCCTGCTATGGTACCTCTCTACCCAATGCTATACCTAAGATCACCCCGTCCTCCCTAACATTGCAATAAAGTACTTTAAAAAGAGAATGAAATATATTTGCGTTAAACTTCACTTTAATTCACTCCATTTGTAGTTGTCATGTCCACTTCAAAAATATCAAATCACTAATACTCCCCTCTTTTCCCACTAATTTTTTTTGAACGGCCAACGAATAATTTTTAAGCCCGATCATCCGGTAAACACATTGGCGAAAGGCCACCCACGCCCGCGAACACAGACAACGTTGGTGCCTCGGCTCGCCTATCATTCCAAGGGAAACCCACCACCCAAAGGCCCACTGTGGTAAAACCCTTGGCCCACTTGAAGCATATTGCACCTAGTGAGACTCCAACCCATGACCTTCACTTTGAAAAATCATAGGGTGCCTCCTCCTAAACCAGTTGATCTAGAACTCATTGGCTTTCCCACTAAAAATTAGAAAAGAGAAATTGATTTAAAGTTTCTGGAGGTACACTGAAAAATTTTACTTTTGAGGATATCCTTAGCTACGATCAGGATAATAACAGAATAATTTTTATTTTCAAAATTAAAAGATTCACTGGTTTAGATAAATATAAATTACAAATCACTGATTTATAATATGTAAATTAAAGCTGTTGATATTTACTTATTTTACATAGTTTATTGTTCATGTATAATGTATATATATAAAATAGTTCAAGTAACATTAGAATAATTACGTTTATGTAAATCAATAGTTGTATTATTTAAAAATAAAAAGTAGTTTTGTAATAATAACTAAACCAATAATGCATATTTAAACCTACAAGAACAATTTCTATAATAGCCATACCTCCGTAATCGTCGATTAGACGGCAGACAAACCAGGAAGAGGTGGGGGCCCTTTATATCTTAGCCGTTTACTTCTATAATGTGACGCTTGTGGTGCGTTGATCACGCCTACGTGGCAGTTTGAAAGGTGTTCCTAAGTAACGGTGGTTTTGTTCGATGAAACTAAATTGGTGGTTTCTTATCCTAAATGCCATTGGACCCCCACTTTTAACACGCAACTACTTCTTCTGTTTACTAAATATTTTATTCACCACCTTTGTAGTTACACTATTACAACCTGCATCAATATTAATTGCAAAGGCCATAAATATTTAAAAGTAACATTTCATCATACTTGCACCGAATAGTATAACCCGTTTTGTTTATAGTTACGATATTTTTGACCGACTATATTTTATACCTATATTAATCCTGAATTAACACACATTTGATTAGTAGAATTTGAACCTTGTTTTGTTCAATTGAGTAGAATGAATTTCCTTCAAACTTGTAATTAAACACATCAACTCGTATACATTTATAATTTATGTTTACCTTTACATTTTATTTAACTCATTATTATTTTAACTAATTTATGTTGTTATTTTTAAATTATACTAAACTCACCATGTAACCTATGAAGTTTAATATATTTTTTCTTTTACGTTTTTTAAATGTCATTTGAAACCACCCTAATGCCCAACTAATTTTTAATTCGAGATATTAATTTCCATACTAATTTTAACTCCACCATTCATTCATGCCCGTCCCGTTTCACATTCCATTTTTAACACTCTCTCTTTCTAACCACCTTTTATCATAAACTAGTTAAATTATATTCATCTCTACATTTCACCTAACTTGTTTTAATTTCAAATAATCTTACTTTGTTAATTTTAGATTTTAGCAAGTTACCATATAACCTAATAAAGTTTTGAGTTAATTACACAAATAGTCCCTGTGGTTTACCTAAAGTAACAAGTTTGGGTACTAACTTTTTTGAGTAACAACTTTGAGTATCGTGGTTACTATTTTGTAACACATGTGGGTACTAAGCGCAACGTCCGTTTGTTTTTAACGGATTACCCCATCACGTGTGAAAAACGTGAGGGTAATTTAGTCAAACCAAATAGAAAGGTATAGAGTTAATTACACAAATAGCCCCTGTGGTTTACCTAAAGTAACAAGTTTGGGTACTAACTTTTTTGAGTAACAACTTTGAGTATTGTGGTTACTATTTTGTAACACCTGTGGGTACTAAGCGTAACGGTCATGTGTTTTTAACGGATTACCCCATCACGTGCCAAAAACGTGAGGGTAATTTAGTCAAATCAAATAGTAACGTATACTTTACCAATTTAAACCTTGCTTCATCATCGTCTTCATTTCTTCATCATCTTCATCTTCATTTCTTCTTCAACGACTACAAAAATTGAAGCCCTAATTGTTTCAAGTAACCATGGTTATGTGCAAATGTGATAGAGCAGCCATAATAAAAACTCTTGGATTAACAACCCTGGACGACGCTTCTACTCTTGCCCACAACTGGTAATTTCTTCTAAACCATCTGCAACTTCTGAATCCGTCATTACTGGTAAATATTTTTTATTTTTTAAAAATAAAAAAACGTTAATTTTTATTTTTTAAATATTTTTTTTATTTTTTTTCTTAGTGATGACGACTAAGGATACAAAAGCTCCAAATTAATTTTTTGAAATTCGATTTAAATTATGAGATATAATTTTTTGTGTTTTCTTTTTGACTCATTGTGTCTTCTCACACTTTATAGCAAAAATACACTTTGTATTTAACTTTTTCAAATATTTCATTTTTATTTATTTTTTTATAGAAGTAATCTTTTTAATATAAATCATGACCATATATATAAACTCAAATATATTAACACATTGATGTATAACAATCATTAAATTTGTTAGTTTGTACTATAACAATCATTCAAAAAAAAAACATGCATGTTTGATATGTGGTTCATACACCGATTATATTTTTTTTTGAATTTGAAATATATTTCAAAACCTATTTATGTAATATTGTTAAATCTATGATTCTTGGAAAATATTTAATATAGTTTCTTAATTATTTTTAAAAAATTATATCTCATAATTTAAATCGAATTTCAAAAATTAATTTGGAGCTTTTGTACCTTAGTCGTCATCACTAAGAAAAAAAATAAAAGAAAAATATTTAAAAAATAAAAAATTAATGTTTTTTTATTTTTAAAAATAAAAAATATTTACTGGTAATGACGGATTCAGAAGTTGCAGATGGTTTAGAAGAAATTACCAGTTGTGGGCAAGAGTAGAAGCGTCGTCCAGGGTTGTTGTTAGTCCAAGAGTTTTTTATTATGGCTGCTCTATCACATTTGCACATAACCATGGTTACTTGAAACAATTAGGGCTTCAATTTTTAAAGTCGTTGAATAAGAAATGAAGATGATGAAGATGATGAAGAAGAAATGAAGACGATGATGAAGCAAGGGTTTAAATTGGTAAAGTATACGTTACTATTTGATTTGACTAAATTACCCTCACGTTTTTGGCACGTGATGGGGTAATCCGTTTAAAAACACATGACCGTTACGCTTAGTACCCACAGGTGTTACAAAATAGTAACCACAATACTCAAAGTTGTTACTCAAACAAGTTAGTACCCAAACTTGTTACTTTAGGTAAACCACAGGGACTATTTATGTAATTAACTCTATACCTTTCTAATTGGTTTGACTAAATTACCCTCACGTTTTTCACACGTGATGGGTAATCCGTTAAAAACAAACGGACGTTACGCTTAGTACCCACATGTGGTACAAAATAGTAACCACGATACTCAAAGTTGTTACTCAAAAAAGTTAGTACCTAAACTTGTTACTTTAGGTAAACACACAGGGACTATTTGTGTAATTAACTCTAAAGTTTTAACAAAGTTATTTATCCTTTCTACAACTAACACAATGCCTAACAGATTACTTTTAAAACAGATGTTAACCGTATTTAACCTTTAACTTTAAAGTCACACATCATCTTGCCTCCTATATATTTGCGCCCCATCTTTCACCTTCCACCTTCACAATCAACACTTTCTCCATCTGAAAAAAATCTTTCATCATTCACCCATGGCTTCTCCGGCGCACTACAGAGGCGTAAGAAAGCGACCATGGGGCCGTTACGCGGCGGAGATACGCGACCCATGGAAGAAAACACGTGTATGGTTAGGCACCTTCGACACACCCGAAGAAGCCGCTTTAGCTTACGACGGCGCCGCCCGATCTCTCCGTGGTCCAAAAGCCAAAACCAACTTCCCATCGCCACCGTCGCTGTCACTCGACCTCAACCACTTTCCGCCGCATCTCCACCAGCAACACCCCCACCCCCACCACCAGCATGTCTGGTGGGTGGCGCCGCCGCCGACGCGGCAGCTGTTGGTCGGAAGGAGTTGGAGATGTTTCATAGTGGTGTGGTTAGGGATCAACATCATGGTGGTGGGTGTTGCTCCGCCGCTGCGGTGGACAATGGTGGTGGCCGTGCGGCGGAGGAAGGTGGCAGTGCGGTGGGGTTTTTGGGGATTGTGAGACGGGGGTTGGGTATAGATTTGAATGAGCCTCCACCTATTTGGCTTTGAGATGATGCATTGTTGTAGGCTTTTTTTATTGTTAGTACGACGTCGTTCGTTGCTTCTTTTCATGTTCATGTGTTTTTTTTCATGTTTAGTGTATGAGACATGAAGCTCTTTGTTAATATGAAACTTGATTGGTTATTAATCCATAAGTGCGTTTTTTATATTTTTATTAACATTTGTTTTGTATGCATTAATATGTGGTGCTATTGAAAGAAGATGTGGTATTCTTTTAATTTTATGCTTTTTTGCACGTCAAATATTCTACTAAAAGTCAACAAGCTAGTGTGTTGACCGATACCAATCAACAGACACTAGGTGTTGCTTGATCGATTACGTCAGATAGGGTTAGATACTTTATAGTTGTTTTTTAAAAGATTAATTTCTTTAATTGTGAAATCCTTTACTAAGTTAGTTGTTAGTGGGTTCGAACCCCTGATTTTGATGTTAGATACTTTATAGTTGTTGAAATAACACTTTAGAGTTTAGATACTTGTTATCTTTCGGTTATAGATTAGTTACGATTGCCTCTATATGGTTTGTGCTATTTATGCAGTTGATCATCTCTTCTATGAGCGTCATTCTTGGTTACTTGAAGCGTCTTTCACTCTCACAGTCTCACTTCCTCTCAATAGGATGGATTTCAGTTGCTTAAATTTCTCTGGTTCTAGAGAAAAAAACAAGCTCCAGACGATGTTGTTTATGAATGTACCTTATGACTTTGTATTTTTATTTCTAGCATCTTGGTCTATTTTATGTTGTTGCAACAGTCTTAGAAAAAATAGGCAAACAAGCAAACAACCGTCTTCATAAGTCAAAATATTAATTAAATAAACCGCAGTTATGTGACAATGGATGGTATGTCATATCAAATTATAATATTTTACTATTGATATTGGTGATTTGATTCCTTGCCTATCATACCTAATTTTAGTACCACATGAATGCCATTGATTGTGAGTCCTTTTCATACCTATTCAAATAACACATGCTTGCGTATTTAAGATTGCATATTTTTAGGTCATTTAAAAAGCAAGACTTTGTTCCGACTAATGAAATAAGACGCAATACAAATATAAATTTTATTATTGGTTAATGATACGCCATTAAAGTCACTTGACATACCACCAATAATGTTTAGTTAGTATCATACCTTATGTCATAGGAGCTGTATATAGTAATACATCAAATATATTTATAGTCTATACATATTCTCTTATTTGATGTTAGATACTACTAAGTTCCAGAATTCAACACGTTTTAATGCAAATTTGTATCTTAACGCATACTTTTTTCCTACTTTCTACATATGAACACATGTCACTTTTTAAACTCTTCGTTTGCGATGTCGCTAATGAAAAAAAGTTCTGTTTATAAAAAGAAGATGGTTAAAATAACTATATCTGAGCTAAAATAGCAATCTGGTTCTTATATCAGCTCTTTTCTAATTATTGGACATGATGAGTTGATGACACCATTTTTATTTATAATTTATCTTAATACTTGTTATACTACAATCGCGTAGACGTTAATGTAACATGTAATAAATGACCCGTTAAACGATTAGATAATAGATAGTGGTTGTGTTATCATACTGGGCCGTTTTAAGTTCAAATGAAGTTTGTTAAATGGGCCGACCTTGCATGTTGAATTAACGGCTGACATCATGAGTGTTGGTGTTAGAGCATTCACAGTAAAATTCTAAAAATATGTGTGTGTTTGGTATATATTATATGGAATGATTTTAAGTGGTTGTGAGTGAAGGAGAGAAAATATTATTGTGGATTGGTATATTTGAAAAATCACTGTACAATCCTTATAAATTTTTAATATTTTTAAAATGGTTGTGAGTGAATGAGAGAAAAAAAGTAATGATAAGAGTATAAAAAATATTTTTAATAAAAAGGAGAGATAAAATGTAGTGATTTTTAGTGTAATTATATGGATAAAGATAACGAACCTACTGTGAATGCTTTTATATAATGATGTATGTAAGTATGGATCGATTTAGGTAATAGGTATAGGTAGTGGTGTAAACCCATTGAAATGAGTCTGGGCTAGATTAAACTTGAGCTTGATTCGTTTAAACACAACATAGGATACGCCAGGGGTATTTTTCTGTGGTGATATCGGGTTAACATGTTTTTATATATTTTAACATATATTTTGACTTAACAATATCTAATGAGTGTTAAACATATACTTTCAAGTTAAACACATCATATGAGTGGTAGATTCGAGGTCAAGTCTCGGAGTGAATCGTCTAATATATGCTTTTCAAATATCCAATGTTATTACAAATTTACAATGTGTCACAAAAAGGTGACTTGCATAAAATTAAACTATAAATTTTTAATATTAGTAAATATTATAAAAAGGTAAGGTTTATCATGTTTCAAGTTGTGCACATGATAACAGTGTTTAAAAATGTAATAACCTTGAGGCCATTTGTTGATAGTAAGACCCTTTTATTGATTTATGAATTTTTGATGGTTTACATGCTAGTATCAAGCTTGAATTATTCGAAATTCATGTCTAAATTACTTAATTATCTGGAAAACAGGGGGATTCGACGTCGTAAGAAGATAGGGTGGGTGAAATAAGTTTGGAAGGTCATCTTTCGACAAGATTATAAGAGGGGGAGCAGAGAGGGCCATTTGTATAACAAGGTAGGTTCGGGCAACGTTGATGCAAGCTAATTGTCTGCGTTGATAGGAGTGGTATAACGGTTCAAAAACTAATATTATTAACCAAGAGATACAATAACACAAGTCATTAATTTACTCCACTTGCACACACAAAATTAAGTCCAATGCAATGCAACAAGCTTGGTTACTACTTGAATTTTTTTTTATCACAAGAACTCATACACATCTAACATAGTAACATACTACTAATTTTACATTGTAAGACAGATCTCAAACATTTAACCTCAACGGTAGATTTATCAGTTTAACTTTAAAAAACTACGATTTTTTTTAAGCAAACGTATTTTTTTTCCCCAAGTAAGGAAGTAATAAGCTACCATGTATTGTTAATAAGCCCAAGCTAATTTAGGCCCATCTAGCATACATATCACAAATGGACCTATGACGCTTTGAGACTCGATTATGAAACCTCGAGAGTTGACAAAAGTTAAAGGCCCAATGATATACAAAAGGCAATTAAGAACTGCAGTTATATTTTAGGCAATGTTTTAAGTTGTGCTATAAAACAGAAATTAACTATTTAAATTTATTAAAAGAATGTCGACAGAATACGGAAAAAGGTGATTTATCAATTTGTTTATGAGCTTTATTTATCTATGTAAATATGTAAATATAGTTTTATGATAAAATCATGCCTTTAAGTTCAATGATCTTATTATAAAAAGGTAATCTAGTTAACAATTTTAATAAAGAAGACGCTTTAAATGTTCTTGATTTTATTAGATTTTTGTTTATGGCTGTTTTAGATTGTAGGTGAAGTTGGTGAAATTGTTTAGAAACCTTGAGGAGTTTGATATTACGTTTTAATGGATATAAAGATGGTTGAATTAACAATTTTAATAAAGAAAATAGTTTAAATGATACTTGATTATAACATATTGTTTTCTAGTCTGGTGACATTGATATTTGTGCTCTACGAATTTAGTGTGGGATTAAGTTATTGCAAGTGCTTGATTATGTGTTGTTAACAAATAAAAACATTGTTGTTAATAAAAGAACTTCTACTATGATTTTTTACGGTCTAAGGGGTTGTTTGACAACTTTGAATTGGTAAGTGCTGAATCAATAAGAGGTCTAAACCAATAAGAGGTCTGAACCAATAAGAGGTCTGAACCAATAAGTGCTGAACCAGATTAAGTCTGTTTGGTTGGATATCTGTGGTTATAACTCCTAATATTGAATAATTATTAAAAAAATACATACCAAATAGCCAATTAACAAAAACCAAGCATACCAATTAACAAAAACCAAGCATACCAATGAACCAATAAGAGGTCTCAAGTTAAATGTCATCACAATGAATTGGTGATCAAGATCACATAAATGCATCAATTTCCACGTGCCCTAATCGTAATCTTGCTAATAAAGAAAAAGATATTATCTTTGTCGAAAGATTGTTCTTTGTCGAAAGATTGTTAGGGCACAAATGATAAAAAGCAAAAGGGTCTAAGATAACGCAACGATGAAGAGAAGTTAACGGCGATTATTAGAGGGGCTCCGAGGTAGAAGATTAGAGTGTTGATTAACGTTGTTGTTGAGGCTGCACGTCAAATGTTCCAGAGACGATGAGATGATATGAGATGAGAGAGAAAGAGAATGGGTGGACGGAGGCCGAGCGGTGGTGGACGGAGGCCGAGCGGTGGTGGACGGAGGCCGAGAGCAGTGGCCGTCCATGAGATGTTGCAGCGCGATGGAGTGGAGCGACAGAGAAGAGAAGGGCGACAGAGAAGAGAAGGGGAATTTGGTCAGACTTGGTTCGTGATCTGACCTGATAAGAGGCAAATAAGAGCCTCTTTTTCAATCAGATGGAGCAACCAAACATGAGATGTCTGACCGAGTCAGATTTGAGCATCTGACCAAGCTCAATAAGAGCTAAACAAACAACCCCTAAGATAGATATAGAGGGGGACCCTTGAGCCCGCAAACTAAATAGTAATTTAAGTAATCATATACTTGAAAAGAAAATACGAGACCCGATATCAATTAACAACTTTATGATAGAGCTCACATTTAATTATACCTAACACTAGTCATAAAGCCAACCCGTTTCCATTCTAAACCAACTACCCTGTTAAACTCCACTAACAACATTTAATTATAACATGGGACGTTTTTATGGTCATAAGTCAAGATGTTGTATTGCATCAACTGATAACATCTTTTTGACAATCTCAATTTCTTTAATCATAGTTAGAGCATTAACATTCCATTCCTTATCTCCGTATTTACTATTACATTAAAAGTTAATATTTTTTCTCTCCTATATTTAATTATATATATTTTTATGTATTTATCATTACATTTTGTGTATTCTTTTCGATTAAATCATATTTTTATGTATTTATCATTACAATCGGGGAATGCATATATAATTTCACCAGCCTCATTGGCAAACCCTTTTCAAGCCTCAACCACAGCAGAGGGTTTCTGTCACCACTCTTTCAACCTCGAAAATGCCTACCTCCACCGCAGCTCCTCCGACCACCGATCGATCACCACCCGCATCGGACTCTGATGAATACGAGTACGAAGAAGTAGAAATAGAAGAAGAGATAGAAGTCGAGGAAGAAGTCTCCGACGACGACGAAGAAGAAGAAGAAGAAGAAGAATTTGAAGAAGTAGAAGACGAAGAAGAAGCTGAGGAAGAAGAAGAAGAAGCAGTAGAACAACGACAACAACAACAACCAGAAGAACAACAGGATAAGGGGAGCGAAGAAGATGTATTGCGTCCAATCGAAGACCTAGACGATGTAAAAGGTGTGTATCTTCTCTGTTTATGTTATCCGCTTAATTAATTACCCGTTCGAGCTATGGTATGTATGCTGCATCTATTTGTGAACAATGCCTGTTACTGTGTGTCATGTTTATGCGATGATCTCCGTTTTATCCTGATTATGTCATTCTAGGGTTTTATGACATGCCGATTGACAATGCATGAATGCTCATCCATGTTCATTTGTTTGTGAATCAGTGCATGTGTAGTTATAAGTTTATCACAGAACCACCTGTTTTAACAAGGGAGCTACACTTTGTATTTGAAAGTCAAACAGTCATCTTTCGATCTGAAGATGCTGCAAATTATAAAATCTTACAGAAATATGTGTGATCAGGTTAATTCTGTAAGAACTAGCAAGTTTAAAAG
Organism: Flaveria linearis; assembly: GCA_024085815.1. Classification (NCBI taxonomy): domain Eukaryota; kingdom Viridiplantae; phylum Streptophyta; class Magnoliopsida; order Asterales; family Asteraceae; genus Flaveria; species Flaveria linearis. Next base: position 122,723,016 of record CM044001.1, read on the forward strand.
CTGTTAATGTTTTATTAAAAAGAAAATGCTGTTGATTGGTTCCATAATACATATCATATTTCAATGTACTAGATTTGACGTTAAGAAAATCAGGCATAGCTCTTTTCTTTTTTGGACATTTGCTATAATCATAAGTTTTAAAGATATTCTTGCTATGTTTATGTCCTATTTCTATTGAGCTTATAGTATGTCTGAATGTTGTAATGTCTAATGAACTTAGTTATACATGCTTATATATAGCTCCCGAAAGAGGGGAAAATAATACTTTTGAATCGTCTTAGTGGTGAGGGTTACGAGAACCTATATGATCCGGAATGAAGCAAAGTGGCCCTAGATATGTAGGTTTTTCTTGCATCCTTTATGTACGCTTCTCATGCATCCTTTTTATTAGTCATGATCATTAGTATGTATTGTATAGATTATAGAACAATCCAACTGAAGAAGCATAATATGTAGGGACTGTTAGTTTGTTTGGTCGTTTATTAAGGAAAGGCTAAAACTTGTACGTGGTTTAAGTGGAGCATTCAAAAACAATGGAAAGGCTCTAATCTATCTATAAGGTAACTAATATACCATCATTTGTTCTTACCCTAACTTTTCTTGGACGGATTTGTAATGTTTATTTCACCGTCATCTGAGAAAAATGTTGGCATGAACGACACAAAAGGAAAACAAAATGCATTATATAGCATCAAATTTCCAATTTGAGGCTTGTAAATGTATAATTGCAATTTCAATTAGACAAAGTAAAGAAATCAGATAAATAGAAGTTTTGAATTGTTTGTTTCAACAAAAAGCTTGTAAAATATTAATAAAAGGATATCAATTATGTGCATGCTATTTTATAGATAGAAACCAAACTTGTAACCATGCACCTAACCTGCTTAATGCTCGAGTAAAAAAGGGGATGAAATAAAAGAAAGAAGAAACAACAATGTTCAATAAATGTGATTATACTTTTCATTTAAAGTGATGACTCAATTGGGTCTTGCTGTACGATCATTTATGTATGTCTTAATCAAAACAACCCCTATTATACATGGCTGGTTCTAATGTACAAGCTGTTGAAGCGACCAACAGGACGTTAATTTATCATGATATTAATGAGGCATATATATTTATAAGGTTTAAGCGGGAAGCTAAAAATAAAAATGCATGAGGATAAAAAGTGACGAATGAGGACATCCAACTAAGCTTTATGCAAATATATCATTATTTGGCATCTATATAATGAACTTTTAATATAGTAAAGCTAATTAATTACCGAAATGAGCTTTTAGAAAACTGGCATCATTAAGAGCTTGGGTCACATCTTTGTATAGATTAAGTTACCAAAAAAATCTACTTAACCTATGTACCATGGTTAATCTTACCAAATGTAGTAATAGTATCCGTACAAGTTTTAAAGTAAGTTGGTTTGAATTAACTAATTGTACACAAAGCAAACATAGTGGAGGGGAACCTCAATTTATATACAAGAAAGAAACCAGAAACTCCAGAGAAACCTAACTTGTGCCTATGGATCATATACTAATAAATTATAATAATAAAATACTAATAACTATATTTATCACCCCTCCTTAGCGTAGATGATAATCATGCCCTAACTTGCTACAAATAAAATCTAGAAACTTTATCATCTACCGGAAATCGGATAGGAACGGGTTGGAAATTGGCCGGAAAGGACCGCAACCTTGAACATGAATTGAGGTAGAATTTGAAATTGGAACAAGAACACAAGCAGGATTTCGGGGCAAGAGCAAGAATCCATAATAAGAATAGAAGCTGAAAACTAGACACAAACATGATTTGTTAAGCTCGATTAGCGGCTGTGGCGGTGACGAACCACACAAAAAACAAAGGTGAGTTTCTTAAACAAGGGTAGATGCAACTCGAACAATGGTTAGTTTCAAAATCTAGAACATGAGCGGTAATAATATAAAGCATAAAAAAAGTGATGATTCTTGAACACATAATAGCGTCAAACGTGGTGGGCAGCAAGATTTGGCATACGGCGACGAAATTTCGCGGGTGGATGACGAATCAGACCGAGCTGATAACAACCTAGTTGGTATCATACAAGAAACATGCATGCCATGTGCTGTCCCTTGTCAGCGCATGTGTGACATGAGCGGAATAAAGAGGGGCACGCACAACGGTGGTTGGTGGAAATCTTTCATGGTGTCTTAGTCGGAGGTTTATGGACCACAAATTGTGGACGGTGTTGGTGAGATACAATTGTTCTCAAAAGATTTCATTGAAGGACCACAAATTGTGGACGGTGGCTTTGAGGAACATATACTAGTAAAATAAGCTATAAGCTGAAAACTATGATTTTGGAGTAGAAATGCATCTAGAACAGGGACATATAGCATGAAGGACAGAGACAGAGGAGGCCTAGGCCGATGACCGCCAATTTAGGTTTTTCATCGTATCTAGAGCCTCGCTAAGCCTATGATACAATGTAAAATAAGCTGGATGAATAAACTGAATAAAAAACAATGGAGGATAACCCTCAATGTATATATAAGAAAGATTTCATCAACCCTAGAGAAACTAACTTTAGCCTACGAGCCAAATGCTAATGAACCATAATAATAAAGTATAATATTAGTGATTGCCAATACAACATTAATAGTTGTAAAAAGTGCATGAGGCGCCCAAGCGAGCCACATGCAGATGCAAGCGAGAAACTTTCGACGCCGCACCGAGGCATGTGGCCAGGTGCTTTTGGCAAGGAGTGTGAGATTTTTAATATATTTTTAAAAGTTTTAACCATTTGGATAATATGATGAATAGTTAATCTTGCTAATTTTTTTGAATTATTTTTTTAAACTTTTGGTTGTAATTTGATGATTAATTGCTAAACTTATGTGGCTTTTATTATATTGTGGAACAATACTATGTTTTTTTTCCTATTTTTTTTTTTTTTTTCTTTCATTTTGTGCCTTCATACACACATATGTATAAATCTATATGTCTGTGTATATCTATATGTATTTTACGGTTATTGCCCTCTTTCTCGTTTTGTCTGCTGCCTTTCTCCTAGATGACAGATGAGCCATTGGCGCCTTACGACTTTATTACATATAGTATCTTTGCTTCCAAAGCACCATATTGGTTGATCCCATAGGTGAATGAGTTTTTCCATGTTGAAAATAACTAAACTTTGGCAAATTAGGAGCAACATTTACTAGGATACCACCATGGATGGAGGAAAAAATATTGAATGAACTAGAAAAATTCTGTAATCTGGGTTTATGCGTCTTTGAAAAAGTTAGGGTACCGGGTGTTATATAGTTGATTCAAATGTCAGGATCCTCAAATATTGTGAATTCAATCCATGTCCTAAGGGTGCAAAAGTTATGCATTGGATCATTGTTTCCTTGGGTTCCTCAATAGCAAACTTCACTAGACACCATGTGTATTGTCAATTTGCTTTGTGAAGTCATTGGAATGTAATATCTGTGCTACTCAATTTTACTTGTAAAGTGCCTAATTAATAAAGCACAATTGTATTGTGTATGGAATTAAGACACATTAAGCATATGTTACTTCTATTGGGATCGGGTTGGTGAACCTGCATAATCTGGTCATCAAGTTCCAAAAGAATTTAGTTGATGGCGGTGAAGTTGAAGCATATTGTTGAAGTATTCTCAAGTTATAATTGATTGAGGAAACTGTTGGATGAGAAGGCATACTAAGCTTTAATAGCAAGAAGAATAGATTCTAAAAAATTAAGCCGGCTAAAGATTACTTGAGTTGCTAAGCCCAATTCGAGAAGGGCAAGATCTCCTAAATTACAACAACGATAAACAATTTTCTGGATGAAAAAGAAATTGGAACAAAGCCTGCTAATAATATTGATAAATTAATAACCGTTCCTAGAATGCTGGTATTGAACTGCTCCCCACGTGCCCACTCCTTTGCTGCTCAGTTGACCTAATCGGTCAACCCAATTACTGAAAATCATCGCGAATTGCTCCAATTCAGCTTCACTTGGATCTTTCACTAGACGACGTTTCGATTACGTGTATAGACTTTCAGTGGAGTTGTATCATTACATCCCGTCCCATAAGAAGCCTTGTCCTCAAGGCGAAACGAAGGAAATTGTTTGGCCAACAAGTCATACGATTCCCAAGTAGCTTCTTCGGCTGGTCGATTGCACCAGGAGATGAGTAATTCCAACACCGGTTTACCTGCCTCGGACACCCAGCGGTGAGAAAGTACAGAGTGGGGTTGTAACTCCAATTCCCATTTTGTTGATAGGCAAGGGGGAAGGTTGTAACAGTAGAGGGGGTACCGTGAGCAGGCTTGAGCATTGATACGTGGAAAACGGGTGAACTTTGGTCCTTGGTGGGAGGTCGAGTTTATACGCAACCGGACCGACCACTCGTTTGATCCGGTAGGAACCAAAGAATCGAGGGGATAGTTTTTCAAATCGACGTTTAGCTAAGCTCTGTTGGCGGTATGGTTGAATCTTCAAATAAACATAGTCATCGACTTTAAACGAAAGTTCCCGTCTTTTGCTGTTGGCCTGGGCACGCATACGATCTTGGGCCTTGCTGAGATTAGCGCGCAACGGTTTGAGCATCTCATCTCTGTCTAAAAGCTGTCGTTCCAATTCGGCATTCTGGGTTTCACCCATTGCATAAGGGAGAGCAGAGGTGGTGGGGCTCGGCCATACACCACAGAAAAAGGAGAAGTACCTGCGGATGTGTGATACCCTGTGTTATATGAAAATTCTGCCCAAGATAAGTAGATGCTCCATTTAGTGGGTTGCTCATGAGTGAAACAGCGAAGATACGCTTCAAGACACCGATTGACCACTTCCGTTTGGACGTCCGATTGGGGGTGATAGCTAGTGCTTAATTGCAGTTTAGTTTGCTTCAAGACACCGATTGACCACTTCCGTTTGGACGTCCGATTGGGGGTGATAGCTAGTGCTTAATTGCAGTTTAGTTGTTCCGATTGGGCGGAACAACTCCTGCTAGAAGTTGCTAATGAAGATCACGTCTCGGTCAGAGACAATAGAGCGGGGGAAACCCATGTAAGCGCACGATCTCTTTACAAAACACAGCAACGACAGTTTTGGCTGTAAACAGGTGGGACAGACACAAAAGTGTGCATACTTGCTCAATCGATCAACGACCACCATGATTGTATCGTACCGGTTTGACGGGGGTAGACTCACAATAAAATCCATGGAAAGTCTTCCCAAATCTGCTGAGGAATGGGTAAAGGTTGGAGTAGGCCGACGGGGGATAAAGTTTGGTATTTCTGCTGTTGGCACACGCGCATTGCTGGACCTACAAACGCACTTATTGTTTCATCCTGGGCCAAAAGTAATTGGCAGTTAGGCGCTTGGTAGTCTTTAGAAGGCCCCCGTGACCACCAGCCGGGGTATTATGCGCTTCTTGTAGTAGAACCATACGGAGGTTTGGTACATGGGAATTACCAGACGTTTCTTATAAAACAAAAGCTGGTCTGCCAAGTGAAAATTTGGAAATGAGCTTGGGTCAGCTAGCAATTGTTGAATGATTTCGCTGGTATATGGATCAGCTTGTAACCCCTCTTTAATACTTGCAATCTCTGCACAATAAGGAACAGCCAGTGTTAATAGATCACCAGAATGCGGCATCCGGGATAGTGCATCGGCACCACGGTTCTCTTTCCTGCTCGGTGACATATCGAGAAATCATATGGCATGAGTTTGAGTAATAATCGCTGCTGTTCTGTTGTGGTTATACGTTGGTCGAGCAGGAACTTCAATGTATAATGATCCGTGCGAACGATGAAATGGCGGCCAAGTAAGTAGTGGTTCCATTTTGGATCGCAAGGACTAATGCCAATAATTCCCGATCATAAGCTGATTTCAGTCGATTAGACGGAGAGAATCCTTTGCTAAAACAGGCCACGGGGTGTTCAGATTGCGATAAGATGGCCCCGACTCCATCGGATGAAGCATCACATTCCACGACAAAGGTGATGGAGAAATCGGGTAGGCGAAGAACTGGGGCAGATAACAAAGCCTGTTTCAGGGCGTCAAATGCTCGTAATGCCTCCTGGGACCACACGAACCCGTCCTTTTGGGTTAAAGCAGTTAGTGGGCGTGCAATCAACCGTAATTACGCACAAACCGACGGTAATACCCAGTTAGACCAAGAAACCCGTGAACTTGCTTGACATTGGTAGGGATCGGCCAAGACTGTACTGCAGACCTTCTCCTGCTGAACTTGAACCCCTTCGGATGTCACAACATGCCCAAGAAAAACACACGGGATTGCCCGAAACAACATTTCGATAATTTTGCAAAAAATTGTTGTGCGTGTAGCAACTTTAGGGTATGATTCAGATGGCTAACATGCTGGTCCATATCCTTACTGTATACTAGGATATCATCGAAGAAAACTAGTATAAAGCGACGTAAGAAGGGGCGGAACAGGTCATTCATGACTGCCTGGAAGGTGGACGGGGCATTAGTTAGCCCGAAAGGCATAACATTGAACTCGTAATGCCCCGAATGAGTGCGAAACGCAGTCTTAAATACGTCTTGTGCAGCCGCCCGGATTTGATAATAACCCGAGCGCAAATCCAGTTTAGAGAACACCGTGGCTCCTTGTAACTCATCAAGTAATTCATCAATGGTAGGGATGGGATACTTGTCAGCAACGGTAATCTTGTTAAGGGCCCGATAATCCACACACATTCGCCAAGTATTATCCTTCTTTTTGACTAATAAAACTGGGCTCGAGAAAGGGCTGGTACTCGATTGAATGAACCCAGCTGCTAAGAGCTGCTCAACCTGCTTCTCAATCTCATTTTTGTGAATGTGGATATCGATATGGCCTGATGTTAGGCGGGGTTGAGTTGGGTATAAGGGAATGGAGTGAGTGTTGGCTCGGTTCGGGGGGTAAACTTTGGGCTCTTCAAAACACAGTACTATAAGTGGTTAAAATAGGCTGTAAAATAGGGGGAATATCGGGGTTACCATCGGGTTCGATTGCTAAGTGTTGAAAACTGGATGATTTTTGAGGTCCAGAGGGAACACCTTGCAATTTATATCGCTTCCCGTCCACGGTAAATATCATTGACATTTCCTTCCAATTCGCTTGAACGGTGTTCAAGGCCGCCAATCATTGTATACCCAAAACTAAATCCGCACACACAAGAGAGAAAGGGTAGAAGTCTTGGTTGATTCGAAGGTCTTCAATCTGCAGAGAAAGGTCTTACAAACTTTACCACATCGAATCACGTCCCCGTTACCGATTTGAACACCAAATGGGGAAATTAAGTGGGTAACCAACTTCAACTCATTCACCAAAATATCCGAGATAAAGTTATGAGTGTGGACCCTCCATCCACTAAAATTAATACTTCAGTAGAGTTAAGAGTACCGTGAATTTCATGGTTGTGGGGTGTGATTTTCCTAGTATCGCATGTAGGCTAATCACACAGCGTTCCTCCGCTTCGTCATGAGGTTCGGGCATGTCCGTAGGTGATTGTTCACTCTCTTCTTCGGCCTCTAACACCTTAAGAGTACCCGTTTTACACCTATGCCCGGGCCATATTTATCTCCGCAACGGAAACATTCCCCTTAAAAAAACGCGCTTGCTTTTCTGCATCTGTGAGCCGCATACCAGGTTTGCCATCGATTTTAGGTGGTTAGTTGTTGAGGATTGTTGGGTCGTTGGGCTGAAGGGTTTAGCATCAGGCTTGAGAGAAGAACTCCAACTATTTCTCTTCTCTGTTTTTGAATGGTTGAGTTTAGACTCGAATTCCAAAGCCAAGCTCATTGCTTTATACACGAACGGGGTTTATGGATTCGAACATCTGCCTTTAACTCCTCCTTAAGCCCATTTAGAAAGACACCCAATAAGCAGTGGTCGGGCCAATTTGTGACCCGGGAGGATCTACGCGCAAATTCTTGCCAGTATTCGTGAACCGTCCCGGTTTGTTTTATACTGCATAAATACTCATGGGTTTTGGAATTCAGGTGGCCCGAAATGCTTCTGCAGAGCGTTGGTCAATTCTTCCTAGTATGTTAATTCCTGTTCAACGATAACCACGTGTAGAGATCCAAAGCATCACCCTCCAAATGCATCGCTGCGACATCAACCTTCTCTTCGTCTGCAGTGTTGTAGAACCGAAAATATTTTTCTGCCTTAAGGATCCACCCTCTTGGATCCCCACCGCTATAAGACGGAAACTCAATCTTATGATACGGTCTGCGATTTGAATTGAAGAAGCCGGATTCCCCATCATCTTTCTTATAACTGCTACGCTCTGCTTCTCTCTAGCGCTGCTTGACGCTTCAACTCAGCCATGTCTTCCTTTAGCGACTCCACAGCCTCGAGTTTTGATGCAATTGCAGCTAATTGCGCCGCGACTGAGTCCGATTGAACTCCGCCGCCATCAGAATTACCCGGGTATTCACCATAGTAGTTCCTCTTCGTTTCCGGCAATGGAACCAATGATAGATTCTAAAAAATTAAGCCGGCTAAAGATTACTTGAGTTGCTAAGCCCAATTCGAGAAGGGCAAGATCTCCTAATTACAAACAACGATAAACAATTTTCTGGATGAAAAAGAAATTGGAACAAAGCCTGCTAATAATATTGATAAATTATAACCGTTCCTAGAATGCTGGTATTGAACTGCTCCCCACGTGCCCACTCCTTCGCTGCTCAGTTGACCCAATGGGTCAACCCAATTACCGAAAATCATCGCGAATTGCTCCAATTCAGCTTCACTTGGATCTTTCACTAGATGACGTTTCCGATTACGTGTATAGACTTTCAGTGGAGTTGTATCATTACTTCCTCATTATCTGGGTGGATCAAAAACTCTTAAGTTCAACTTCTTTGGCCAACATGAAGGACTTCCGGAGCTTTCATGCTATTATGGGCAACCTAAATTTGTTAAATTGAGTAGGCTGTGTAGATGTATGCTCACCTTAAGTAGTCTGAACCTGGACTTGGTTGCCTTCATTCCTGCTAATTGTAATCTTGTAAGTTCACCAGGCTATGTTGAGCGTAATGAAATTGACAACAAAGCTCGAATTATGGGGGAGATGAAAGTATTTGCCTCCCAAGGAAACTATGGGTTGGGCAAACTAGAAACCCTGTACACTCTATGTGAATGGATCTAATGTATAACCAGTGGCATATTGATGGGACAGACACATTTTATTATATTTTTATACTGGAAGGGTGCATAGAGAAATTAAATTTTTGCTTTATATGGATGAGATTGCTAATGAACATATAGGATGTTAATATGTTATGCAAATATGCAATTAAATTTGGCTTTTAGTGCATTGGTTTAGTTGATGAGATTAAACAATTGTAAAACTATTGGTATCTCAAGGTCTTAGACAAAGTTGAATTAAGTTTATTGCAGCTTTTGACAATGTTAGGAAAACAGGGGTGTGTAAACATGTGCAGACATGAAGACGTTTAGGGATGTGCTTGTGCCATCTGAGATATGAGTTAGACAAGTATGGAGACATCAATGAATCTTTCAATGATATGATTAAATTGGCGTGGGTGAGATGTTTCAAGAGTTTAAACCACTAAAAACCATTGATGTTGAAGTATAGGTTTTATAGGATGATAATTAGATTTGTTTAGGTTGGAGCCTATGATAGGATGCAGTATATGTCATGGGATTCAGTTTGTTATTACTATTGATTTTCTTTTTATGCATGTCTTAGATATGCTGTTCTATTATGTTTTCGGCTAACACGCCATTGGGGGAATTCTTAATAATAATTATTATTAGGAATAGTAGGGCTGTTGTTGGGGATCATGAACTTGGACTCTGATTGCTGATAATAGATACACTATGGACCCTTGCAGGGACAGAAAAAATCATATCTGATTGCGAGAAAGCTTTCAATGTGATGGTGGAGTCATGACTGCTGAGACCACTAATCTTATCAACGAATCCAGTAAACAAGTCACTGTTGGAGATTCAGTTGATGAGTCTGACAAAGTTCCACATTCTGAGGAACAAACTACACAGATGAACATAAAGGATGTGAGTGATGCACATCAAAAGGAACCCAGGTGCACCATGATTTGGCACATGAGAAATTGAGATTTGTTAACAGATATGTTGACTTTTAGTGGCTTAGTGTTGAATCAGATACTAATATCTTTTAGGTTTTCTCAGATTGGATGTTGATGCTCCCTTGATAAGACCTCGAAGTTTGTCACCTGCAATGGAAATTAGTGAAGGAAACAACGCCAAGCTCTTGTTTGTGATTTCTTTGCAAAAGGTTGGTGCATTAAGGGAAGTTCTTGTAGGTTTCTTCATGTAAAAGACACCCCAAAATGTTGTGACCAACAAAACGAGCCTCAAAAAAGTCAACTCAGGATGAAGGTAATTCATATTCTTGAGAGTCTGAATATCACAGAAATGTGTCTTTTCAATTTTCTTGTTCTATTTTTTGGTTGCCATATCAGGTGTAAGAGAAGGCACAGGAAGATCTGATCTGGCAAATTCTGCAGCTGCACCAACTCTCACAGCTTGTTCTTCTGAATCTAAGCCTGGGTCACAGAAAGATAATTCTAACCTGTAACACATCCTCGTGTTAACAAATCTGTAAGTAACATGTCATGGGTCCAAACCCCATAGAAGCAATTGGGCTTCTTATGCACCAAAATGGAAGAATTTGGCGGTAAAGAATACCGCTTTGGGCGTCATAATCACAATTATAACTCAAGTTATCATGGTACGGTTTGGCCCAGGGATTCAACTTTTTGAGTTCATCATCTTGGAAGTCTAATTCCAAATTTTCTAGTTTTGATTGGGCGCCATCAAAGCCTTTAGATCACAGTTCTTATTTCACAAGGAATATCCGCTCCAGATATCCAATATGATCCAATTCTTGATAGTATTGAGCAACCAACAGAAATGGTGATAAGTTACACAAACTATCATCTTCTAGTCGTGTTCCATCAATTTCTGGCACACATTCGCCTTTACAAGAGAAGTTAAAAACAGATAATGGATCTGAGAGATTCTCTATTGGCAGTGATGTAAATGAGAATGATAATGATATGGATATGGATAGTAATGAAATTGCTGATACCCAAACAGGAAAAAAAAAAAGTGAAAGTAAAGGGAAAAAGCATGTAGGGGATGTAATACAAGCAAGTGAGGTAAATGTTAGTAGTCATGATGGTGGGGCCACAAAAGAAGGCAATAGTTTTAAGCTAGATTTGATGCAGATGGGGATATGCATAGGGAATCTAAATCCCTTAGACATTTTCGTGTGCTTTGATAGAATTGTGAAAGAATTAGTGAGACCAACATGGCGTGATGGTAAATTGAGCAAAGATAGTCATAAAATGATTGTTAAAAAGACCGTTGATAAGGTTCTCACCAGTTTACCACCAGAGCATATTCCAAACATCCAAGAATCTGTTGACACATATCTTACTTCATCACAACCGAAACTTGTGAAACTTGTTGAGGTACGTTTTCTCACTATTTATACGGGAATCCTAGGTTATGTAACAATATTAAATAACATTGACAGTTAGGTACTACTGATTGCAGGGATATATTGAGAAGTATGGAAAATTGTGACAGCCTTCCTTGTAAACGTATAAGAATCATCCTACTTGTCAGATGCTGTGAGTTTCTATGGAAATCTCCTTTTTTGTGTCTATGGAGAAATGATGGATTAAAATTTTAAAATGTGGTTAAAATGTATTTGTTGCGTTAAACCTATGTTGGAAGTTTATGCACATTAGTCATATAATTGGCCATGAAGGTGTTTCCAATGATATTGCTTTTGCTAGTTTTTAACAGTGTATGTTGGTTTAATTTAGATGGATTTGGTATGTGGATCCCTAAAGGGTGTTATTTCGTATGAATAAATAGAGAATAAGGATGTAGAATAGTTTCTTACAAATAGGTAGTTATGTTAGGATTCATAAAATGTTTATGTTGATTATTAAAGTGGCTTTGATAGAGTTATGTCAAGACCTCATACCTTATGACGACCATCCAAAGAAGGAGGCTAGTTTTTTATAGATCTTTTGATGCAAGTATACATAGAGGGATGGTTATTATTGTTGTCACTTTAGGACTTCATAGGTCATTCTAATATCATGAAGTCATCTTTCTTTTCATAAATTTGATCTTTGTCATCAAATTTCTTTTAAGTGTCAAAGAAGTAGTTTTGAACTCTAAAGTTAGTCAGCGCGTCTTTTTAGAAACTTGGAACACCTACCTTTTGCGTATCATGATAAAGTGTAAAGAGTTGAAGATGGTGAGGTAACACGACATCACTTTCGATATCGAGATCTTTTAACAATGAAGGGGTCGTTTGGCAATTTCTGAATGATTAAGTGCTGAATCAATAAAGGTCTGAACCATTAAGTGCTGAACCATTAAGAGGTCTGAACCATTAAGTGCTGAACCATTAAGAGGTCTGAACCATTAAGAGCTAGTATATCGCTTAACTATTCAAAGGCAAATGTCTGACAAATTCAGATAAGAGGTTTTAACCATTCATCATTAGTATAATGCTTAATCATTTGAAGGCAAATGTTGAACCATTCAGACATTTGCTTAGGAAACAAACACTCTGAACTATTAGTGCTGAGCCATTCAGACATCTGAACCATTAAAAGACTGAAACAAACACTTTGAAACAAAGAGCCTCGAAGTCTTTATCTTCAAGTAAATGTTAAACGAGTTTCTTCAGTTAATCATGATTTCACTTTTGCCCAATGAAAACATCAATTACAAACAAACAAACATACCCAGTATATCCCACTCAAGAATAGGGTCTGGGAGGGGTAGTTGGTGGCGAGTCTTCCTCTATCTTGGGGGATAGAGAGACCGCTTCCAAAGAGACCCCGACTCAATAACAAAAACAATAGCAGTAGCAAGCAATAGCAATTAATAGCAAGCATCTTATATATCATACAACACATAGGTAAATAACACATAAAGATTTAGAAAGTGCATGCAACAAAATACGCGACATGTTTCATCTAGAAAGGGCTTCATTTATCCTCCTATCCACAGATCCCGCTAAAAGTCCTTACTTTAAATTCTACGCCTCCACTCACTCCTATCCTCGATCATGTGCTCAGAGAGGTGCAAGTCTACCATATCCGCCTAATTATCTGTCCAAGTCAACCTAGGTCTTCCTCTGCCCTTCTACCCTCTACGCTGATGTTCTCTACTGCTCTAACTGGTGCTGCATGGGTCTCCTCTTCACGTGCCCAAACCATCTTAATCTTCCTCTGGTATTTTATTTGTGATACAAGCCACCTGTAGCTTCTGTCGAAACACGTCGTTTCTTATCCTATCCAGTCTTGTGTGTCTACACATTCACCTCAGCATTCGCATTTCCGCGACCTTATTTGTCTCTCGTGCGATTTCTTTATGGCCCAGCAGTCTGTTTCGTATAACATAGCTGGGCGTACTGCTTCTCTATATAGTTTTCCCTTTATTTTGCTGGAAACCTCTATCACAAAATCCATGATGTGCTCTCCACTTGCACCATCCTGATTGAACACGGTGGGCTACATCGCTGTGTATCTCTCGTCTTCCTGTACGTACGAGCAGGGGTAGAACTAGGGTGCCGGGAATGGGGTCAAGTGACCCCATTGATTTTGAACCGTAAAAAAAACAAACAACCAAAACAAACCCAGTATTTCCCACTCAAGAGCAGGGTCTGGGAGGGGTAGGTGGTGGCGAGTCTTTCCTCTATCCAGATAGGTAGAGAGACCGCTTCCAAAGAGACCCCCGGCTCGATAACAAAAGCAATAACGCTAGCGAATCAACATATAATCAAACATACGATATATGAATATGATATATGATACAGCACACATCATACAACAAACATTAAATATCACCAAAAGGAAATATAAAATGAACAAGCATGCATCAGGGAAGCGGCAAGTTTCCCCTAAAAAGGTTGAAGCGTACTACATACACATCAGGCCCGTAAAAGTAATCAAAGTCCCTTCTAGCTACAGAAACCACTAAAAGTCCTTAATTTTAATTCTACGTCTCAACTCACTCCTATCCTCGATCATGTGCTCAGAGAGGTGCAAGTGTACCATATCTCGCCTATTATCTCTTCCAAGTCAACCTAGGTCTTCCTCTACTCTTCCTACCCTCTATGATGATGTTCTCCACTGCTCTGACCGGTGCTGCCATTGGTCTCCTCTTGACATGTCCATACCATCTTAATCTTCCCTCTCGTAGTCTCGTATTTATCTGCAATACAAGCTACTTCTAACTGTTAGGATCAGATTGCTCAAACACGCGAATACACGAACACAAAACACGAGAACAATAATCAAAACAATAAACGAGACACGAGATTATAGTGGTTCGGTTACGTTGTGTAACCTAAGTCCACTTGGGGCGACTAGGTTTTCTTTTTATTGAGGTGTTAATTTTACAAGTACAAGAGATGTGTATATATACTAATCTAGACAATTAGGGTTACATCTTTTCTAATTCTGTCTATAGCGAGATGGGTCGCATCCCACAACATAACAATCTCCCACTTGGGCTTCGAGAAATCTTCTCTAACCCACCACTTGAATGCGTCGAACACTTCAACCTGCTTCCACCTGAATGCGCAAAGTCTTCAACTGCATTGTCTTGTACTGTAAATAAACCCGAATTTGGTTAGCTCCTCCTAGTTACCCCTCGCCTTCTCAACTATTCCTGAAGGCCAGCTGAAGCCCTGCAAAGCTTTAGCTTATCCAGCGTGACAGACTTAGTGAAACATGTCTGCTGGATTCTTGTTCCCCTTGATGTTGTTCAACTGGATAGTACCACTGCTGATTAGACCTCTGATGAAATGATATCTGATGTGAATGTGCTTCGTCTTCCCATGATGAGAAGGATTCTTTGCTAGTTAAACAGCACTTTCATTATCACAGTACAATGGATACTTAGTCTGTTTTCTGTCTAACTCACCCAGAAAAATTCTTCAACCAAACGAGCTCTTTACTAGCCTCAGCGGCTGCCATGTACTCAGCCTCTGTAGTAGAAAGTGCCACGCTCTTTGGAGCCTAGACATCCAACAAATTGCTGTATCACCCATAGTGAACAATACCCGTAGTACTCTTGTAGGTCTCATTGCATCCACCAAGTCAGCATCAGAATAACCTTTGAGAATAGCATCTCTACCCTTGAAACATAATGCCATCTTTGAAGTACCCTTCAAATATTGAGCAGCCATTTAACTGCTTCCCAGTGTTCTCTTCCCGGATTAGACATGAACCTGCTGACAACTCCCACTGCGTGAGCAATATCGGGCCTTGTGCATACCATAGCGTACATAAGACTGCCCACAGCCGATGCATAAGGAACCTTCATCATCTCGGCCTTGTCTTTCTCTGTCTTGGAGACTGATCTTTAGAAGCTTAATATGACTTGCCAATGGTGTATTTCGAGTAGTAGTCTTCTCATCATTCTTTTGAACTTCTCTAATATCTTCTGAATGACTTTTCCTGAGATAAAGTGAGAGAATCGTTCTTGTGATCTCTGGGAGGGCTCATACCAAGATCTTATAGCTGGACCCAAGTCTTTCATTTCAAAACTCTGCAGACAGCTGTTTCTT